>SRMA01026574.1:677561-876420 GCA_007224835.1 Danionella cerebrum
CTAAAATACACACACTGGCCACTTTATTAGGTACACCTGTCCAAGTGCTCGTTAACGCAAGTTTGCAATCAGCCAATCACATGCCAGCAACTCAAAGCCTAAAATACACACACTGGCCACTTTATTAGGTACACCTGTCCAAGTGCTCGTTAACACAAGTTTGCAATCAGCCAATCGCATGCCAGCAATTCAATAGCTAAAATACACACACTGGCCACTTTATTAGGTACACCTGTCCAACTGCTCGTTAACGCAAGTTTCCAATCAGCCAATCACATGCCAGCAACTCAATGCCTAAAATAGACACACTGGCCACTTTATTAGGTACACCTGTCCAACTGCTCGTTAATGCAAGTTTCCAGTTAGCCAACCATATGCCTGCAACCCATTTAGGCATGGGAATTTTCTTGGGACACGTTTGTTTTCAGAACCTCATTGAATCTATGCTATGCAGTTCTGAAGGCAAAGGGGCGTCCAACTCGGTACTAGCAAGGTGTACCTAATAAAGTGGCCGGATAGTGTAAAACGCAATAATAAATTCTAAAGGAGGAAACAATTATCTGTCACAAATATGAAACAAGTGCAACAACTGAATGTAGAATGAAGCAGACACATTCATCTTGTCCACTTCTTTTATGTGACACTTAATTAAGACATTAAAAGTAGCCGGATAGAAGTCTCTAAACACAAGGTGAAGGCTGATGATTGGTAATGGGGTACTAATTAAAAAGATAATTACACATGCATCTGTTGAAATATGGATGCCAGCAGAAGTTCGCTCTAATTAACCTCCCAAGGACGCTCATTTATTAATGCTGTTAAATAAAGTGTGAGCGAGTAAGTAAATGTGAGAGAGCCCTCAACTCACCTTTGGATCAGTAAAGAATAACAGAGGAGGAAAGATGTGTCAATAAATGCTTTCACGTTCTTTCAACAGGACGTATTGAGAGTGGCAGGATTTCCTTTTGTGCAAAGTAAGCCGAGGAGAGAAAAGAAGATATGACGAAAGAGGTAAGAAAAGTACTCCTAATGGACGTGTTCTTTAAATATAGTGGCGCACTTGTGTAGAGACCTACAGTTAAACTCTGGACCAAATGCCTAAAGCCCCTAGAAACACAGAGTACATTTGTGCACACTGCTTGGCTAAATTGCAAAGGCGTTTGGCTAAAAATAGAGAGCCAGCTGACAGCCTGAAGGGACAGAAAGCATGTCTACGGAAACAACTCTTTTTTTTTTTTTTAGAGTGCAGAAAGTGCTTTTTACAGCAAGGTAAGTACACTTGACAAGATGTTGTTTTGAATGTCAGAGATGTTCCAAATGAACAATTAAAGCAAACTATTGAACATCTAATATACACTCACTGGCCACTTTATTAGGTACACCTGTACAACTGCTCATTAATACAAATTTCTTCTTGGTGGCAGCAGCTCAATGTATTTAGGTCTGCAGTTCAAACTGAGCATCACAAGGGGAATAAAAGGTGATTTAAGAGTTAGAAAGTGGCACGGCTGGTCTGAGATTTTCAGAAACCGCTGATCTACTGGGATTTTCATGCACATTTATATATTTATTTTTTTTGGGAACTGTGACAAATGGTTATGTTTTTTTGTTTTGATTAGTGATTGCATTTTCTTCCATTTAGAAGGATTTGAATTGATTTGTCTAATGTTACAAATGTTCTATACTATTTACTATACGTTTCCTAAAATAAAATGTACTTTGTTCAGTTAGAGAAAAACAAATTTTTGTACCCAGTCATTTAAATATTATTAAATTGTAGAGCAGTTATTACAATACAGTGATAGCGTAAAACTGTGATATTTTTATCCAAGGTTATCACACAATCACAATCTTATACTGGCCCATACCAAATACTTGACGGCCACTTTATTAAGTACACCTGTCCAACTGCATCAACCAACCGCATTTTAGCAACTTAATGCCTTTAGGAATGTAGACATGGTCAAGACAATCTGCTGCAGTTCAAACCAAGTATCCGAAGGTGATTTAAGTTTAACGTTGCATGGTTGATAGTGCTTTTTTCAGAAACCGCTGACCTACTGGGAATTTCCATGCACAACCATTTCAAGGGTATACACGGAGTGGTCTGAAAATGAGAATAAATTTAGTGAGTGGCAGATCGATGCCTTTTTTATGCAGAGGTCAGAGGAGAATGGTCATACTGGTTCTGAACAGTAACTAAGTCCAAACTGAGTTGCTTTCATTGCAAAGATCAAACACAGACATGGTTATTGCTTGGAAGTGTCCTGTAGTGCCAAATTATTTGAAAAAACAAAAAAAAAAAAACAAATTTGACGCACAAATATAGTCTTTAATCAATTAAAACAATTATATTCATTTGATTGTTTGAATCCAATCTATTTTTAAGCAGCTTATACAATATTACATACCTACAATTATTATTTTCCACATGCTGAGTCATATAAGATAATTATATTTGAATCATTACCCCTTTCCCAAACTTTCACTTAGCATTCACCGTTCCGTTTCCCTCTGCACACGCATAAATATTTCAGCTCCGCTCTGTGCTCAAATGAACATTCGGCACTATTTTCACTCCTTCCGACCTAATCTTCACACATGGATTTACACTTAACCTACATTCACAGCCGTATGCTTTCCTAGCATGCTAATTTCCACCGACCGTCGTCTGCATTTACCCAGCTTCTCTCTAACAGATGTCTGCGTCTCCAATCATTAGAAGTCAAATGTGCACATCTTGATCTGAGTCACAGCACTCGTTGGTTTGATGTGCGTGAATGGCGCAGACAACGCAGTCGTGCTGTTGTGTGATGTAACACACTTTGGCAGCCGTGTTTGATGACAAACAGAAGCCCTCGAATGCACTTGACTAGCTGTGCAGTTCGAGCCATGAATATTAGATGCTGTGATGTTTTCTGTGTGCTGCCCGCGCTGAGTTGCATTCTAGGTATTTGATGGCAGCGTTATTCAAGTTCACTGCATTAAAAACGCTGAAGAAAATGCTGATTACTAGGTGTGTAATAATATACCGTAGCACAATATATCACAATAAAAATGAGCTGAAGTGGAGTGATTGTGATTCTAGTCACTTCTGAAACTTCTTTACCTTGTTTTCTTGTTTCACATAATATTTAATTACCTTTACTCACATTTTAAATGAGAAAAATTGTAAATTTGCTGTCTCCAGCACTTAGAGTAAAAAAAAGATGACTTACTGGAAAGATTAACACTGCCCCCTAGTGCAGGGATCACCAACATGGTGCCCGCGGGCACCTGGTCGCCCGTAAGGACCACACGAGTCGCCTGCCACCTGTTCTAAAAACGAGCTGAAACTAATTTTATATGACTGCTATTCTTGTTTAAATATCACTTGTACGTAAGCTTGATGTGACAATGTATAAATAAAGAAAAAATTAAATATATATGAACATTTTTTATATTGCAATTTTTTTTTCTTCACTTCTAAATTATTATTATTATTATTATTATTATTATTATTATTATTATTTTCCTCTCTTCGTCTTTTCCTCTTCCTTTCTTTCATTTTCACTTGTGTACCTTCACCCTTCCCCAATCCTTTGTCCACTCCCCCTTTCGGTTCGGCATTGTCTTGTCCTGACACAACTATTATAAATGTACTCGCGGGAACCACAACTAATAAATATTTAATAAATACATTCAATTTTTCAATCCAGAGGAGAAAACACCACACCAGGTGTTTTACTCCTCTGGAGAAAGCAAAACTGTCCAACTCAGCAAGGCATGTACTCCCCCATGTGATGGCTTTTGAGCAGGACAGGACAAGGGGAAAAAAAAATATATATATATATATATATATATATATATATATATATATGAACTACAACCTGGTTGAAAGGTCAGTATGACGCACTACGATGAAACAAACAAGCATCGCAGCGAAAATGAGACGACTGAGCCAAGCGGCACAATGTAGAGGGACATTTCACGACATGCCACATAAACTACCAACTATCCACAGAGCACCGCACTGATGCAGAAAAAGCTGTGAGTTGCAGAGATATGTGAGATGCACATCTGTATACACTCACTCAGAGAACAACATACTGGTAAAGCGCATACTATGCCAGGCTTCCCAGTAACTCAGAGAAACAGATACCAGATTTGGTGTCCAGTTCATGTTTAGTTCAATGCGTTTGTAAAATGTAAAAAATTGTCAAAATGTTCTAAAATAAAAATTAATCTTAGCTCACTTTTTGTATGATTTATTATTGGTACATTGTACATTGGGATTTCTTTGGACTGTTATAAAAGTGATCATTTTGAACATTTATATTTTTTTTAATTCACACAGCCTCAAAAATATCAGGGTCAGATCTGGTTTCTTGAACATGACAATGAGTTCACTTAAATGACAAGGTGTACCTAATAAAGTGGCAGGTGACTGTATTTATATAAATGTATATATATTTTCTGCAGCAATATCTTAAATAATCATATGGTGAGACGTGAAAGCTAACTCAGTTCATCGAAATGCTTTCATATGTAACATTTAGTTTGTTTTGGGTTATTTTTCTACATCATCATGTACAGGAGTGCATCGGTCCTCAAAATTGTAAACATATTTTTGATAAATTCTCCTAAATCTTGTATTTAAGCTATAAGAAATTACTCGAGAACCTACTTTCCTGTTCTATGTATATTTTTTATGAAATACAGAGGACTAGCATTTAAATATGTGTTCTTTAAATGCCATCGAACAGCCAAATATCAATTTAAATGGAATAATGTGAACCATTCATTTACTCATATCTGCCGCTCTGAAAGACTTGACCTACCAACAGACAGACGAGCTTCCCTCGAGGCTGATGTCTTTCCGCTAACAGAGAGATGAGAAGCTTTTTAAAGTGAGAGATGCCACTCTGACTAGCTTAAAAGGGATTGAAAGATTTATCACTAAGTGCCACAGGAGGATATTCTCCCTCGAAAGCTCACCTGATGTCAACCTTCCTGGCTCCCTTGACAACACGTTCTAAACGCCAAGAGATGCAGCAAGAAGCTCATTCAGCTAATTAAAAGCAACGCTTACTCATCCCTCACACATAAAGCTCACCTCTAAATGAAGCAAATCATGATGCAGATGATTCTTCATCACCTCAAGCAACGCCTTCATACGTGACTCATGTACATTTTCAACATATGTTGCTACATCTACACCTCACGAATGACAGAGATTGACAAAGAGCACGAGAAAATTGGATGACTCTAGAACAACAGATGCTAAATTAGCATATTTATATAATTAAATTGATGAATTTGGATGCAAATTAAGTTGCAGCAGCACAGATGTTGCTGCATCATTCGGCAGAGGAGCATTTTAAATGACGTTTCAATCGAGCGATGATTATCACAGTCAAATGCACTGAAAAGCTGAGTGAAATGAAGCTGTCTCATTTCGAAATTCCTCTTCCTTTAGGTCAGGGGTGCTCACACTTTTTCAGCTTGCGAGCTACTTTTAAAATGACGGAGTCAAAGTGATCTACCCGCTACAAAAATGTAAAATATCAATCAACAAACAATTGTTTTAAACTTTATTGAGAATTGACAAAACACACATAATAATGAATTATTTACATTTTTTGTAATAACCTGATTTGATGACTTGCACTGAATTGATTCATTAGAACAGTTGTGTGTGACATGAATTGATGGTAAAAGAGTGATTTTTATGGGAGCAATTGAGCTTTGATCCAAATAATCAAGAATAAATATGATGCTCTAATAAATATTTCAACATTTATTGAAACTGAGTTGTACAGTACAATATACAGGTGAGGAGTGGCGTGTTGCTTGATTTTGGTTGTAATAGAGTAATTTAGAATGAAGTTATGAAGCATATTCTGGGTAAAACATATTTTGGATCTGGTCATTTGCAGACGGTCCCTAAGCGATTCCATGTCAGCGGGTTGCGCATAGACGGTAATGTGTTTCTGCGAATGCCGAGGGAAACTTGTTTTGATATTTGTTTACTAAGAACATTCTGGTCTCGAGCTATTGAGCAGAGAAAACTGAATCTGTGAATCTGCAGCAAACTTTACTGAACTGTGACGGGATGGATGATCGGCTGATATTGTTTCAATTTCACACCGCGATCGACCGGCAGCACCTCCGCGATCGACGTAACGAGCACCTCGTGTCTAGGTTATACATATGCTTTAGTGAAACCATCAAATTCACATTATCAACACATGTATTTGTTCAACTCTCCAAGTTCAAATAACGGAGCATGCAGGCTACACCTAGGCAGAGCGGGCTGCTCTCGGGAGCTCAGGAAATTCCAAAGAGGTATGTTGTAAATTCCCATTGCAATTGATGTTTGTGTGTAACCATAAGGGGGCTTTATTGTTCTATTTTAGGGTTCAGGCATTTATGGGGCAGATAAATGGTCAAATAAAAAATAAACAAGTTTCGGGAAAGACCATGGTGCACATGCACAGTACTAAAGAGCTTTCACTAGTTCACCATATTGTTAATTAACCTGGTGACGCAAGGCCTAATATGGCAAACGTACCAGGTGAGCTGTCCATAAAAGGGCTCTAGAACCAGGAACCGAGTTCTGAAACAACTGTGGTGAAAGGGTGGAGGTGCTAAAATTGCCAACAGACAGAAGCTCACTGGAGATACAAATAGTCTGCTGAAACTGGTAGAGAACAGTGCCTGCACCTGGGCGGATAATTAAAATCCCGTCTCTAACCCTCTACCACAATTTGACCACGATGAACCCTTGGAACAAGTCCATGATATTAGGGAAGAAAAGAATCCTCTGATGGAATAACCTGGACATTGAGAATATTCAGGAAGTCATACTGCTGCTGAACCTAGACCTGACCCACTACAGCACCCCCAGATAATAGAACTGCCCCCACATGCTCGTACAGTAGGTATGACTTCCCCTGCCTCTCTTCTTACCCTGATGCGTCCATCACTCTGGAACAGGCAAATCTGGACTCCTCAGTCCTTCTTCCATTGTCATCTTTATGTTCTTTAGCAAACTGAAGCCTTTATTCCAGTTAGCCTCAGTGGTTTGTGGTTCTAATAAGTCTTGACAGCTCTTTAGTCCCAATTCCTTGAGTTGGCTTCCCATTGTGTATGTGGAAATGCTCTTGTTTTCCCTTTTAAAAACCCTGGTTCTACTGGTGTTTTCTTCCATTTGATTTCACAAAATATTTAAGAGGATCCCAGTATCCTTCCAGCATTTTATATAATGTGTTGGGCATTTGTTAACCCAATTTTGGTGGTTTTTGGAACCTCATAAGTTTTCTCTGCTTGATGCATGCCGATGATTTCTTCTTCTACTAAACATCTCTTCCATGACCAACACAGTTGCACCAGTAATAGGAGGCTCATATATATTTGCTTTTTTTAGCCAGGCAGTGATGAGCTGAAATCAAACACTAAAGCATGACGACTTGTTTCTTGGGTTTTTAGATAGCTTCTGCTCTAATAACTTCATCTACAGGCCTGCTGTTCACATGGCTTGTGTGGTCCTCCTGCGCTCTTGGCCTGAGCCATTTCAACTCTCGGGTAAATTATTCAGAGCGATTGCCTATAAATACCATTCCGGTTTAATGAAATATCCTGTTGAGGCACCGCAGTGTGATGTAGCAAATGTAGTCCTGCTGACTTCCATGTTCATCAATCAAAATGTCTCGGAGCAAAAAATAAAACCTTGTTTCCCCCCAAAGAGCCTTCCACTCAATCTTGTTAAAGGACATTCATTAATTTCAAGATGTTTAAGACAGGTTTGTTCTCTTAACAGATAAATAATAGATAGATACTGTATTTTTCGGCTCATAAGACGCACTTTTTCTTCCCCAAAACTGAGGGGGAAAAGTTGGTGCGTCTTATAGACCGAATGCAGAGCGCCGCGAAGTCCGGTCACGGCCGTATGAGAGGCGTAAGAGCTCCGGAGCTAGGCCGAAGCCGCGGCCATATTTGTTTACCCAGCGCTGCGCGCTGACGTCATCGCCCATCTCTGCCATAGCGCGGTCGTAACGAAAACGGGGAAAAAAACTACATTTCCCACAATGCCTTTGGCTTCCGCATCCATACTCACGTCACGAGCGAAACTACAGAGCTCTCAGCTGCCGTTTCTCACACATTCAACGCATTTGAGTGATCTCTAACGCTACAAACCCGATTTCTCACGCTAAAATACATTTCAAGATGTGAAATGGGCACATTTATCTGCGATGTTTCGATAAGATGATGATCGATCTGCATCGTCTTCAGTCTGTGAGGGGTTTTTTACGCTAAACATTCACTTGGACAGTTTCACAAACTTGGACAGTTTGATCCTTCATTAATGGAGTTATATGGGTTTTCATAAGCTGACAAAAATCAAAAGGATTTACAAAAGGAACAGCAAGCATACAATTGTTTCCATGTGTTTGACGTCAGGTGCACAGATGCACAGCGCTCTCTCTCTCTCTCTCTCCCTCTCTCGCGTGAAGAAAACAAAACGCTCTCAATGACTGAAACTCTTCTTTAATAAACTCAAACGGTACATCTGTTAGAGGTTCTCCTTTCTCTCTCTCTCTCTCTCTCTAGGCGCGCTCCTCTCTCCTTTTTCTCCTATGCGCGCCTCCCTTTTCCCCAGCTTTCCCTGCGCGCCCCCGGCGCTCAGCTGTTTACTATTGCCCTTATTAGGCCTTGTATTTAAGCGTCTTGATTTCTTTGCCTTGTTACGGGTTCATTGTTTTCAAGTAGTTCTGTCTCGCGTTTGGTAAAGTCTGTGAAGTTTTTCTCTGCCTGTCTGTATTTATCAGTCTTTTGTTTTATTTTATTTTTGGCTTGACGAAGATCGCCACATGTAGCTATGTTTGCTGCGTGCATCTCTGTTATATATATTTTTTTTATCTAAGAGACTTTTTCCTTGGATTGTCGACTCTCACTGTTTGAACAGTTTCAGTGGAGTACTAAATAAACTGATTGAACCTTCCTCCTGCGTTTGGGCTCTCACTCCTTGGACACCCTTTAACAACATCTCACATGCAACCGAATTGTCACTTGAATAAGGTATAAATTATGAGTTATTTAACATTAAGGAGTAGTTACATTTATTTTACATTTAAATAATTATTATTTTACATCTGGGGGTGCCCAGATTCTTTTAAAGGTTTAAAAGGGGGCTCAACTAAAAAAGTTTGAGAACCACTGTATTATTACTAATGTGGTGACAATATTACTGGCTATTATTAGTAATGTAGTGACAATGTTTACTGGCTATTATTAGTAATGTAGTGACAATGTTACTGGCTATTATTAGTAATGTAGTGACAATGTTACTGGCTATTATTAGTAATGTAGTGACAATGTTACTGGCTATTATTAGTACTGTAGTGACAATGTTACTGGCTATTATTAGTAATGTAGTGACAATATTACTAGCTATTATTAGTAATGTGGTGACAATGTTACTGGCTATTATTAGTAATGCAGTGACAATGTTACTAGCTATTATTAGTAATGTAGTGACAATGTTACTGGCTATTATTAGTAATGTAGTGACAATGCTACTGGCTATTATTAGTAATGTGGTGACAATGTTACTGGCTATTATTAGTAATGTGGTGACAATGTTACTGGCCATTATTAGTAATGTAGTGACAATGTTACTGGCCATTATTAGTAATGTAGTGACAATGTTACTGGCTATTATTAGTAATGTAGTGACAATGTTACTGGCTATTATTAGTAATGTAGGGACAATGTTACTAGCTATTATTAGTAATGTAGTGACAATGTTACTAGCTATTATTAGTAAATGTAGTGACAATGTTTCTGGCTATTATTAGTAATGTAGTGACAATGTTACTGGCTATTATTAGTAATGTAGTGACAATGTTACTGGCTATTATTAGTAATGTAGTGACAATGTTACTGGCTATTATTATAAATGTAGTGACAATGTTACTGGCTATTATTAGTAATGTAGTGACAATGTTACTAGCCATTATTAGTAATGTAGTGACAATGTTACTAGCCATTATTAGTAATGTAGTGACAATGTTACTGGCTATTATTAGTAATGTAGTGACAACGTTACTAGCTATTATTAGTAATGTAGTGACAATGTTACTAGCTATTATTAGTAATGTAGTGACAATGTTACTAGCTATTATTAGTAATGTAGTGACAATATTACTAGCTATTATTACTAATGTAGTGACAATATTACTGGCTATTATTAGTAATGTAGTGACAATGTTACTAGCTATTATTAGTAATGTGGTGACAATGTTACTGGCTATTATTAGTAATGTAGTGACAATGTTACTAGCTATTATTAGTAATGTAGTGACAATATTACTGGCTGTTATTAGTAATGTAGTGACAATGTTACTGGCTATTATTAGTAATGTAGTGACAATGTTACTGGCTAATATTAGTAATGTAGTGACAATGTTACTGGCTAATATTAGTAATGTAGTGACAATGTTACTGGCTATTATTAGTAATGTGGTGACAATGTTACTAGCTATTATTAGTAATGTAGTGACAATGTTACTGGCTATTATTAGTAATGTAGTGACAATGTTACTGGCTATTATTAGTAATGTAGTGACAATGTTACTGGCTATTATTAGTAATGTAGTGACAATGTTACTGGCTGGTAATTCTTAGTAATGTAGTGACAATGTTACTAGCTATTATTAGTAATGTAGTGACAATGTTACTGGCTATTATTAGTAATGTAGTGACAATGTTACTGGCTATTATTAGTAATGTAGTGACAATGTTACTGGCTATTATTAGTAATGTGGTGACAATGTTACTAGCTATTATTAGTAATGTAGTGACAATGTTACTGGCTATTATTAGTAATGTAGTGACAATGTTACTAGCTATTATTAGTAATGTAGTGACAATGTTACTGGCTATTATTAGTAATGTAGTGACAATGTTACTAGCTATTATTAGTAATGTAGTGACAATGTTACTGGCTATTATTAGTAATGTAGTGACAATGTTACTGGCTATTATTAGTAATGTAGTGACAATATTACTAGCTATTATTAGTAATGTTGTGACAATGTTGCACTGGAACAGTGATGGTGATAACGAATGGTGGACTTTAGAGTGATGAGTGGGGGCAAAGTAAAACATTACAGCCTTTTTTTTGTTACTTTTACTGTTTACTGTCTGTTCATGTTACATGTTTGGCTGTTAACTTTTACACAGTTGATATAAAATATTTTACAAAAGTTTTTGGTTTAGAATCTTTTTTTTCTAGATCTTCCTCTTTTAAAATTGGGTGCGTCTTATGTGCCGGTGCGTCTTATGAGCCGAAAAATACGGTAATTATAATCAATAAATCTTCCAAACAAGTCTGGTTCATGAGGCATGTTGAATAAATTATCTACACAATCATTCCTATGCCTTATATGTCAGAGAAGGCAAGTGTATAGATGTCTAAGTGCCTAAAAAAAGAAACTATTTAAATTTCTCAGTGTAAAAATCAACCTTCTTCTCTCCAACACTGTGATGCCACCTAGAGACATTCTACAAATACAAGAGAGAGCATTGACAGATGTGTGTTATGCACCAATAATAAAATAAAAATAAAAAAATTGAAAAAAGAAATTACATTTTAAAAAATGAATAAAAAATAAATTAAATAAGTTACATTAAATTTAATTAAACTGAATATTGATTAAAGAAATTAATACCTGACAGAACGGGCAGCACAGTGGCGCAGTGGGTAGCACTGTGGCCTTCCAGGTAGAAGGTTGTCGGTTCAAGGCTCGCCGGTAGTGACAATATTCCTGGAAGGAGTTTGCATGTTCTCCCTGTGCTTGCGTGGGTTTCCTCCGGGTACTCCGGTTTCCCCCACAATCCCAAAAAACATGGGGTTAGGTTAATTGACTAATCTAAAATACCCCTTAGGTGTGCATGTGTGTGTGTGAATGTTGCCCTGCGATGGACTGGCGAACTGTCCAGGGTGTACCCCCGCCTCTCGCCCAATGTGTGCCGGAGATAGGCACCGGCAGACCCCCGTGACCCCGAAAGGGAATAAGCGGGAATGGAAAATGAATGAATGAATGAATACCTGACAAAACATCTGCTATGCTCATAATGCCTTTTCCCTCACCTCATAAACACACCTCATAAAAAAAGCTATTTTGAGAAATAAGCTTATTAATAGTCAATGCTCAAGGTGGTCAAAAGTGCAAAGCTACTAATGTAATGTTTGTAAAATCAAGACTTTTGAACGTCAATAATGATACAGAGAATGAGAATGAGTAAAAAACATCACGTGATCCTGAAGCATTTAAAAGAATGGCACAATTTCAAATCTACTGAGAGAAGTGGACACCAATGTCTTCCGCAAATGACACAGGTACCAGTATGTTTTATGGCTAGCTTGCATTTAGTTGTATTGTTTATTTGATAAATTATAATTTTCACCTTTTTCACAACTGACAGCTCATTACATTTCGCTGGATTCCCTGTGTGTGCTATTAAAAAAATGCAGGTCCCTGTTATATTACATTCTGAAACACTCAATGTAGACCTAAAATGGAGAAATATGACCACTAGATGGCAGGGTAATACTAAATATCCACCACATTTTTTCCTTAGGCCTCTTAGGAAATAGTCAAAATCAAGTATATTATAAAATACTAGTGGAAAATATGAAATTAAATAAATCATTATATCATTATTATTGAGAATGGCAAATGAAATCTAATGATTCTGTTTTTATCAATCAATTAAAATCATTTTATTATTTAAATATTCACATTAGCATGTTTTGATGTGTGGGACAACCGGAGCTCCTGGAGGAAAACCAACACTAGCAATTCCAATTCACATGGGGAGCTACATGCTACTACACCCAAAGAGGCGAAATTAAACTTTTGCAATCATGAATCATTTAGGCCTACGACCTAAAATAGAAACACCTTCATAAAAACACTGTTGTAGTTGTTTTTCAAAGTAAATTCGGTCTAGAATAACCCGTCGAAGGCCTAAATGATTCATTCACAATTGAAAAGGAGGAGCCTAATATATATTAGTTCTAGTTTGAGCATGTTTTGGGAAACAGGTAAAGCTATAAGTTGTTTTAGAATAAATTAATTAAACAGTAGTTAAGTGTTTAATTATGATTCAGTTTTTGTCCATTAATTAAAATTACTTTAAACATTTAAACACATTTAATTAGCCTTTGATCTTTTTTTTTTTTTTGGTGTGAAAACCGGAGCTCCTGGAGGAAAAACCCACACTATCAATTCCAATTCGCCTAGGGAGCTACATACTACTACAAAAGAGGCCAATTCAAACTTTTGCAAACAACTGCAACAGTGTAAAATAGGTCTAAAATAACCAGCCTTGAGCCTAACTAATGGCTGTCAAAATTGACATTAAATACTCTATAAACATATAAAACATTTTTATAGTATTATTTGTTCATTCTGTAGAGTATTGCTTTGGAAGGATTACATATAGTGTTCTTGGGGACAAAATGCCCATAATTTAATCGTTTGTACAGGCTAGCAGGTTCACGAGAGTCCAATCATATTAAGTTTGTTACATCAAATTATATAACAATTATATACAAAAAAAATCAATGATTAACTAAAAATGCTTTTACGTCGATGAGGATTTCGTACCTGTTTTGGTAAGACTAGTCTTAACTTTACACATAATCACACTCATGCACACGCAGATGTTTCCAGATGCTACACCACAGTGTTAAACGTTCACTAATCTAAATGTATTTTGAAGTCCCCCGTTACTGAGAATCTCTGGCAAGCTCTGCTGCTTTCACATTCATGAAATCCAGGGCATTAATTCCCAGAGACGGAAGCGAATCACTGATGAAATATAAACCACAAGCCCTGCCAATTTCTATCTGAAAGCCAACAGACATCTCATTCACTTAATGTGGTTTGGGGAGGGGAGTGATTTTTTTCTGCTGTGGACTTATGCATTATGATCAGCAGAAGTGAGAGGGAGTGAAGGTGAGAAAGAAAAGACTCAGCCTGAGGTGGGTAATTTCACTGTCTGCCTTCCATCAGCCCTTTTATGGAATAATGCCATTCTTCAGGTTACTTCAATAAACGGTGAGAAAAAAAAAGAGCAAAAACACAGTTGTAACTTAAACTGTCACTAAGCAATAAAAATCTAAATCAAAATTGACCTACTGGAACCAATCTTCGGTATAGAGGGAAAAAAATTATTTTTTTTCCAGAAAATCAATAAAGGGTATGCTTTGACATCGGTATCCCTTTAGACAGAGAGAGATTGGGTGGCAAAACAAGTGGTTTAATAGATGCATTTAATACAAAAAAGTGCAGAAGTACGAGTTATTGTGATTAAATTAAAAAGATTCAGACTTAACAGCGATCACCAGATGATCATCTTTCCATGGCCACAAATTGGATTTCCTGACGCTCCTGATTTCACCCACCCCCAGGAAAGATCACACAAAAAAAAAAAACGTTTCAAGGTGTTCAACAGCCTTGATGACTAGTAATATTATAAAGAGGGATTTGTTAGGGACATTAAACGACATCTATGGAAGTTCTGGTGGAGAACCATGGAGGAGACAGCTAGTGGGTTCACCTCACTACATCAAACACCTCACTGTTCATCCCTTTTAAATCATGTTTGGCTTAAATGATAAAAAATGTTAAATATCTAATTTAGTTTATTTAGTCAAAGGTCTGACTTACCAGACACAACACGTTTCAACTCCTGGATTTCAGTTTGTCAATAAAATTGCAGCAAACCATTTCCTTCTCCTTTCTTTGGATCTTGGCACATATTTCAACACATATTTCAAAGTCAAGGACCGCGGGTCAGATCAGGGATGTGAATTAATTATCTATGGTATCTAACTACAATTGAAACCCGCCTACAAGCTGCAGCCTCCTGCTGGTGTTTTGCACACTCCAACATTATATTCTCCACATTGCAGTGCAGCGAGCGGGTCTCGGCTTCATTATACATCAGGAGTCAGAATAGACATTTTAATGATATTTGGTTGCCGTCAGTTGGGCCAGGTTAGGTGAAAACATCTCTTGGGTGCGGGTTGTTTATAGGAGGGGTTTTTTTAGATATTTTTAGCAAGGTGGGAGGCAGAGTACATGTTCACGGAGGTAAAAGGCAAACCTCTGTGCCTTCTGTCTTTTATTTCCCTGTTGAAAACTTGAAATTACTGACAGAACCATTCTTAAATCAGAGATACCGCTAAACAATATGTTAGGCTTTGGTTCATTAGATTGTTCAATGTGCAATCATGAAATTATGTTAAACGTAAAACCAGTCTGACCATTTATTTTTTTTTTTGCCCTCAGTTTGATCAGTCAATCGCACAACAGCTTTGCCCAATTTGAAATATATTTTCCACAATGTCAGGGTACCACAACTTCAAGTGCATACCCTTTATTTTATTGTTTTATCTTAAGCCAGTTAAGGATTATTGAGAAAGTTTTTGGTGCATTTTCAATCCATAGTTACTGAAATAACTGTGGATTGAAGCTACTCAGCTACAGAAAAGACTCAGTAGTGTTAAAAATAAGGGATGTCTGCTAGACATTTCACACGGACCCCAATAAAGCCTCTCTCAAACCAGAAAGCAATAATGCCGTGTCTGAAAACTAGATTCCTCATCTGTGATATTGTTTTTTTCTATTGCATGATCTGCATAAATGGTGCCGCACTCAGACTTGTTTTCTAAGTTCAAGATTCTAAACTGATTACTTGGAGGTGGGTGTTGGGCAACTGGCTTCTTGAGTGTGATAAAAGAAGCTTCCATAACTTGAAAGAGTGACTCAAACTTGTGGGAAAGAATAAAATGATATGAAAGGTGTGTCTGAGAGGTGAAAAACAAAGCTGAGCCGTAACTCAGTGAGCATAAGTGTCTCCTGGAGCATGCCTCTTTTGGACAGAAGGTGATTGGTATGCCAGTGAAATCCTAAAAGCCCCAGAGAGAGCTGGCGCCTGGAGATGATAAGATGCATTCCCATCAAAGGTCAGAGCTGGTCTAGGAATAATGCAGTCAGCACTGGGCAAAATCACATCACATTTCTTATTATCATATTCCTGATGGCTTGCTGAGAATGTCAGTCCGGGAAAAGTTGGATTCTATCAAAGGAAACGATATGCTTCAATGGAAACCCAATTTTATTGCAAACAGGGGAATTATTGGAATAAATACAAATGATACCAGATTTTAAAAGATCTATTCATTGTCATAATGTCATAATCCAAAATGATGTCAAAGTAATTTATATATATTTTAAAAATTAATTTAAAACATGGCTGCCTGTGTGTAGAACTCTACAATATTCTGAAATGCTAATGTTGGCAGTACATTGGTACCCCGAGATACGAATGCTTAGAGTAATGAAATGTTCGAGATACAAAACGTCTCGCAAGAAAGTTTTTGCTTCGAGATCCGAAAAAATTTAGAGATACAAGCAGTTATGTTGTATTTTCCGCTTGACGTCATGACGTCACGCCGCGCTTCCGGGTTCTTGCGCTCCTATCTCCCAGTGCAAAAAGGGTCCGATACACTTCAAAAACACAGCGAAACCTTATGTATAGATTACTAATAATGTGTTATAACAAATGTTAGAGTCGAGGTGTCGTAAAAGAAATAACGTTTACAACGTGGAAAGTGCTGTTCTGTAGCGCAACTTAGAGAAAGCTCAGAAACGCGTAACTTTCATACGTGGTGCCGTAATGGTTTCTGCCATCCGTTCCACAACATGTTGCTTCACTCGAGGTAAGGTTTAACATTTGTGTACATATAACGTATTTTGCTTGTGTTTTATTCAGTTTTATTATCATTTATTACATTAACAATGTGTAGATTTAAGGATTGAAGGATTTTTTCATGTACTTCTACTGTTGTTTCTGAGAGCCGTTGCACGGATTAGGTGTTTTACATGTAAAACTTGCTTCGAGATACGAAATGTTCGAGATCCTTGAACGGATTATATTCGTATCTTGGGGTACCACTGTATTTAGGAAGAACTAGACTGTGTATTGTAAAATGTGTATTGAGATACTTACAGGACTGCAGACTGCTCAACGTTTCAGATTTGGAGATAATTTGGAGATGACTCGAGTGCTCTTTATACTGGAGAGCAAGGCCATCAAGAGACATAGCTGTGACAAAAAGATTTTAAAATCAAGTATGGCAGCCATTTTTGAGCAGTTATTTGGTTGCATTTACTTGCTCCACAGAAAAATTGAACTGTGTCTGTCTGGAAAGCTGACTGTTAATGTTAATTGGAGGCTGGATTTTGAACACTATGAGGTGGTATTGAATTCACACATTTGTGTTCAAACCTGGAGGTTGTCTATAAACATAGACTCTTCTTTTTCAGTCCTCATCTCCCTCAGAATGTGAACGAGTTACCTAACCTAACCTTGTGGTTCCCTCCCAGTCTCCAGCTCGCTCCGAACTCAAGAAATCTTCTTGGCTGAAGCTCGTAGAAGTTTACTTTAGAAATGACTCATCTGGAAACTCGTAGAGAGAGGCTGCACTGTCTGTTCCTACGGTCCGTGGTGCAGTATGAATAATGGTACGGCATGTTCTAATTCAGGCACCTTCTAAAGCACAGCGAAAGAGAGTGAGAATCACAAATAAACAGTGTAATAAATCTCAGTGTTTGCTTTGAACTTGCATGCGCTCACAGGCAAGCCGTGACTTAGAGCCAGGCGGTTCAAATCTAAGTTATTAGCACTCAGATAAATGGAGGTTGCATTTGGTGCAATTTATTCTCATTAATTATTGAGCGGTCAAGGCCTCAACATTATGCAGTTCAGATACTTAATAGAAGCAGATCAGCGAGTGGGTCAGGAATGATTACACAGAGCACTGGCTGCCAACAAGAAGAGTGGTAATTACTTGAAATGATAAAGTTCTTGCATTAAGGGAATAAAGAGATTTTTGTAATGCAAAGTGCCTCTCGGAAGCAGCTCAACCTGTCTGTCACACATTTACACAATGATTGACCAGAAAAGATTTTAACTATGTTTCAAACCGTAGCTTCACCTCACAAGAAAATCACATAATCTCTCTTTTACAAATGAAAAGAGGAATTATTTGAAAGCCATGGGTGTATTGTTTACTATATAAAAGAGGCTGTTTGGATGCAAGTCTCCAGAGGTTCTTGTCTGTAGTTATGGAGACACAAAGAAAAGCCCAGGAACTGGGCCACGGGCCTGCAGATATGTCTGTCTCACACAACACAAAGGCTCCCGTGTTATTAATTATTGATAATGGGATTTTAGCGCAGCGATCCTCCTGATGGCTCTTGAACAAGTGTTAACAGGGCGTTTTAATCTATGGTTATCTGTCAGCGTATTCCCTGGTTTGTTACCATCTTGTTCAAACATATTGACTGCAACTTGGTCAATTTTTGTCTCTCTGTGGAGACAAATCTATTGCACACAGACACAGTCATCCGTTTCCTTCGTAGATCAATGAAACACAACTAAACGTAGAAGAAATGAAGTTCTCAATGAACAGAAAAGGTTATGAACTGTATCTAAAATATTTAAAGGGAAAAATGTCGGAGGCCAGCTATAAAGTCTGGATCATCCTCTTACCTCGAAAACCAAAAGGAAAGTAGATGCGGATCATTTGGATCAAGCTATAAAATCAATTAGTCGATCTACTGTGTTTGGCATCATAAATAGTTTAGCAATAAATCAAATCCATTAAAAAATGTTCTAGTTTGCAAAAACATCTTCGTTGAAATCACTAAAATGAGGTGCTTGCTGCTTATTTGGAAATCATCTATAGAGATTAATCACACATTCTAGAACTATCTTGAACTAACTAAAACTTGTTTGAAAGCATTCGGCAGACATTTTTAACAAATTGAAATATTGAATTTGTCATTCGCTACAAAAATGAAAGGCACACCACTTATTGTGGTGATTTGCATCAATTACATTGTAAAACAATAACAATTAATCTACATTTAACTTTTGTGTACCAATGCCTTTTTCACCTTTATATGACAATCTAAACCATAACCATCCTAGATGTCACATCTCAATTTATTTTACAAGCATTTCAAGCATCAGAGGTACAATGAAACTAATAAAGAAAGGGTGCATGGTATGTTATAAAAGGTAGATGGAGAGAAAAGAAAAACAAGGGAGGAAGAAAAAAGAGATTGCAAAATGGTCCTCATAAGCTCTCTAACGGGAAATCCACAAGCTTCCCTATCCTTTCAAACCTTCTCAAACACTGTTGTCTTGCATTCATCAAACCCTGTAAATCACCACAGCTTGAACAAAGAGAGATTCTAACCAGGTTGGATTTCCTTCCCGTGAAATGGAGATCAATGGCGTATTGACTCATGCTCATCAGAGTAAATGATTTTCCCTATTGATTCTGCTGTAAGACTGACATGTGCAGGCCTGAGGACTTGTGCTGTTTTATGGTAGGATCTTGAAGTGCATTTCTATGGATGTAAACAATCAAATACGCTGGTCAAAGGTTATTTTTGCAGATCCATATCAGAAGCAAGCTTCCCAATTTCTTAAAAAATGTAGCTTATTAATTAGCTAGTCAGGAAAATGCTTCCCACGATTTGGTCGAGTGATCCTGCCCCAAGTGGTGAAGTTTAAGGGATATGGTTTATAAGTAAAGGCACAGAAGATTGACAGATTGGTGCAGCCTCTGCAGTCGATATAACAATCTGTCGTGGTGAAGAAGTAGCTGAGCTGCAAGGCGAAGTTAATCTACCCTTCCTATGGTCATGAGCAAAAGGATAAGTTCACGGGTCTTGGTGGCTGGGAGCTCTGTTTGAAATAAGGTGAGGAGCTCAATCAGACGGGCGGTGCTTGGAATAGAGCTTGGAATAGTGCAGGCATCTGGGCGCATTCCAGGGAAGGTGTTCCATGCATGTCTCTCTAGGAAGAGGTCTTAGGAAAGACATAGGACATGCTCTGAGAAAATATGTCTCCCTGGGAATGCCTCTGTGTGTCCCCCAGATGAGCTGGAAGAGGTGTCCAGCTGAGAGATGATTGTAGGAAGAGAAAGAGATAAAAAGGACATACCTTGGATTTATGTTAATAGAGATAAAAAGCAATTAAACGGGGTGATTCTGCATATCACAAGGGAGGGACCTATATATTCTTTAATTTCTGAAAAACATGAGGGTGATAAATCATAGTACATCTCTCCCTGGGCAAAGAAATGACGGCTCCCGACTGAGGCTTTTTCAGTTCCATCAGGCCAAAAGAGTTCTGCAGAGAGCCGTGGTGGTGTGGCTACAATCTCACCCATTATACCCAGCTTGATTCTGCCCCAATGGGTCTTTTTCACTGTAGTCCCTTTCCCTAAGCCTCTGTGGTAAAGAGCTTTTCAATGGAAAGAATGTATTACAGGTCTATCCTACTATCCTGTTTAAAAAAGTCCCGAGAAATAAGGGTCTTAAGGGCCAGTTATGAATAATTTAATGTAATTTAATTTAATGCATGAAATGCTTTAGCACAGCCACCGCATATAACTTTTAACAATTCACTAAAACACCCCGAATTATATTAACATTTATATAACCATCATTCCGCTAATAAACATATTCTAAATAAATATAACAAAGAAATTGAATGCGCTTTGTCAGCACGCATTTCATAATCTAGATGACAAAAACGTTTTTTTTTTCAAAAACGTAATTGTGATATATCAGAAATGCAATAAAAACGATGTTTTGTTTGTTATATTTCAATATTTCAGAATATTACTCAGTAAATTAACATTATCCAGCAAATTATTCTTCACTATTTAGCCTATAAACAGCTTTATAAACCTAATAAGTTTGTATATAAACCTAAAAAGTTGATATGACTCCTGTGCTTGAAGACAGACATTCTATATTTATTTTGCTTATTGGAAATGTTAGTGTTGCTGCTCATGCTTTTCATAAAATATTTTTATTGTTGTAATATGAATATTAAATTTAACATGAAAGACTGCTTTTTACCTCATTGAAGGTTTTATTTAAAAAAAAAAAAAAACTTTAGTAACAGTGGACTTTCAGACCCCTCTATTTATTTTTGTATAAGAGTTTTGATTTGTATGCGAGGAGGGAGTGATTGTAATAAATAAAACGGTGTGTTCCGTTCAGTGGTGTTGTAATCATTGTGTCAAAAACAGAAGTATAATAGTAAATAAATATCGGTTATGAATATCGGTTATCGGGCACAAAAACATGCAAATAATTGGTATCGGTATCGGTAATAAAAAAATCAATATCGGTCGATCACTAATTTTTACATTGGCTTGAAAACATTCAAGCCCATCTTCGACGAAGGGTATACATTAACCTTTGAATTTTGTCAAGTTGGAACATCACAGAGAAATGTGGAGTTGATTATGTTAATCATACTAACAACTTAATTGTTTATGACCTCACTGAAAGCTCCCTAGCAACAGTTAACTATAGCAACTCAGCTTTGGTATATGATAGAAACATGGGAGTTGGTTTAAATGACGTATGGTGACACAGGCAACATTATACTGTCATAGATTCCTCCATAGCAACCAGGCTGTTTACCATAGCAACCAATTTGCCATATCTCTATCACAGCTTTAGAAATTATTGAGAATTTTATTTAATGTGGCTTGATTTAAGTCAAATTGAAAATGCATGTATACCACAGATTGCAGCCTGAAATTTTTTATACCTCTTAAAGAGTAAGTGTTTTCTTGTGACACTAGATGCAATTGATTTTCAAAGCTGCATTGTAAAAAATGCTACAAAGGGTCAATTCAAAATTAAAAAGCAGCCAAAATTGTGCCAATATACCAATTCAGAAAACAAACATCAGGAGTATTTTAACTCCTAAATTAAATCCTACATATTTTAAATCGTAATGCATTGTTACACTCCTAGAGTTCACTTTACAGTGTCTATGGGATCTGTCTATGGGATTCATGGGAAGAGCGAGTCACTTTCTGGGTTCATTGTGCTGTATTTGAGACAAACAAAAAAGTTGACGTTGACGCCTGCCTTTTTACGTTGATTATCATTCATTGAATGGCTGCGCAATCTCAGTGAGTTCAGTTCATCTGAGAACATTGCTGACTCATTTATCTTGAGAGAAATGAATAGCTGAATATCTCAGCAGGGCTAAAGCTCTTGTTCTCCTATGGGCCCAGTGTCAGCATTTTACATGAGAGGTGAAAGCTCTACTCTGACATCTTCAGCTCCCAGCATGCCTCAGGGCACCAAGGACTCACTATCAGAGCAGCACAAATCACTCAGCACGCTCTGAAGAAAGCTTTTACACAGCATACCTAATCGTTTCTCATCCAGGCCGTAGCAGCAGGACACACATTCGTTTGGTGTTCTTTGCATTCATGGATTAGGTTTTGAACTGGCTTGATTAAAATAAATGACATAACCATTATTAACAAGTTTACGTTGTAAATCTAATTTGCTTGTATATGCAGAAATTGTATTTTTGACCATTTTTACACCCAATACGATTGTTAAAAATATATTTAGAAACAAAAATCAATTGCAGAATGAAAAAAGAGCTTGTTCTCTTTCAAAAATGAACCAAACTGAGATTTAGTTAACTCTTAGACATTCCTGCACTCACAGTACATTCGTCAATAACAGTTTTGAATTGAGTAGGAATAATGTAACCCAGCTATTGTTCATTTGGATTTCAAAACTTTTCAAAAAGAATTTTAGTGTTCATATTTTGTGTTTTAAACAAACATTACAAAAATGATTATTGGCAAGGTCAATTAAAATGTGAGAAAATACACAATCTTCTTTCAGTTCCATTTTACAGGCCGCAAAACGGTGCAATCTAGTAGTGAAAAGAAGGGACAACCCTTGGAAGTAGAATACCTGTGATATGGCTTGTGTTTTTAAAAGTTCTGGCACAAAAGAAAGCACAATGGCAAAAAAGTGCCCGGAACAGTGTATTAGTGAGTTTAGGAGGTATTAAGGGTTGCCTGTTTTTTTAATACAATTTTCACAACAATGCATTTTTATAGCATCTCAACTCTTTTGATTTTTAGTTTAAAACATAAAAACAGTTTGTATTCAAATTTAATGCTCTGAATTTTATGTTTTGTACAATTTCAGGATTGTTGTGGAAATATTGTGTAATGGATTGAAAAAAAAGAAGCTGGGGTTTTACAAAAGTGCTAATAATACATTTTTATTTTTAATTTAAAAAATATACCGAAACGGTACACAAGTGTACCGAACCGAACAGGCCGTTACACCCCTAGTCATAATCCATTTATTTTAGGTCTTGGCAGTAGTTCAAGGTTTGTCATCAATGCCATGGTTGTTTAGCTCAATGTTGGGTATCTTCCCACCAGAGCCTTTCTTTCATTCTAAAATTGGTGAATGAAATGGTGAAAGTCGACTGTAGCCAGTAACCACACATATTGACACTTTTGCAAAAGATATATTGATAAACCAACAATAAAAATGCTTCATAGCACTAAAATTGGCATCGCATCATTGACACTTATTGCATAAATTCACAGCCAATTATGGCATAGGTTGTCCAATGCACAGAGAGCTATATAAAAAAAGACCAAAACCAATTCAATTACATAAATTGAACATTTTATTTGTGCAAAAAAACACAAGGAAATTGCATCAATAGACATTTCTACCAGAAGCAAAGGAACTGATAAAGAAGCCCCTAAAAGCAAAAGTCGTGCACATGCCAGAAGTCTGTTCAAGGGTAGCACTGGATCGGCCTTAGACAAGGAGCGGTGATCAAAAAAAACAAAAAAAAAAAACAACTATAATTACAAGAAAGTAAAATGTACATAAATGAGCTCCACAAACACCTCATCACAAACCCCAACTTAAAAAAAATTAAATAAACTATTTCAACAGGATGCTGATTAAAGGCTGTACAAATACACCGCAACATTCACAAGGAGTACTATTGCATTTGTAAAGAAGCATTCTACGTTTGGATTTTGACAAACAAGGCTAAAAGAAACAAAATGTAACCATCTTTACACAGTAAATTAGGGTTACTGGTCGCACACAAGAACAGAACTGCTTGCGCGTAAAAAGAAACAAACCGTTTCGCTCCTTTGCCTCTTACATTGGCTTCTGCACCATTTCGAATCCTACAGTTTAAATTCAACAATTCTGCAGTTATTTCTCACTTTATAAATAACTTAACAATACATTGTTTGTATTTTCCTTTACAACTGTACAAAATTCAGGATTACTGACAGAAGATAAGGCAAGTTAACAATGGCTATCTTCATACTTCTATGAAACGTATTAAGCTGCACATAAGAGTTTGCAGGGGTTAAAATCTAGTTTTTTGAGGAGCTGAATAGCGAACAGTAATTGATTTGTCAAACACCCACTATTTCTGTTAGTACATTGCATACATTGTACAACTAGGGTTTTCATGGATCGAACTGTGGCAAAAACAAAATCAATGACTTAAATGTGTTGCAAAAAAAATCTATCAATAGTTGGTTGGTGAATATCCCAAAGAAACACAGTAACTCTCTCAAATCAAGCATGTGAAAACTTCATTTATACACCGTCCAGTCAAATGTCTCATTTATTGGTTTTCCAAAATGTTCCCGACTAGAACTGCGTAAGAAAAATAGTGTGAAATAAATCAGAAAATGTTTTAGATATAAAAGTGGTTGCAATCGTAGCAATCTCTTGTTGAGCTTTATGATCCACTGATCTCTAAAATATGTTTGGGACCCTTAATCGTGTTGCACAGAAGTCAGATTGGTACGCAGCTGTCAGCCCTATTTGACAGTTATGAGAAGAACCATTCAGCAAAGCACAGGAAAAACAACAGCTGTTAGTTCTAGAGCATAGCAGTAAATCGATTTTAGCACATTTATCTATGCTCCTTCAGAGATTTAAATGATAAAACAGTCAATAGAGATCAGAAACTAAAAGTTGGTTTTTGTAGTTATAACAACTTTAAATAAAAATGCTGCTCCTATGTGCCACAATCTGTCATTTGGTGTTGAGTGAAAGCCTCACTTTTTATTTTATATAAGGTCACATTTTTTGAGCTCACTTCCTCGAATGTTGTAATCAGGACTGCTTCATATTTAACATGAAAATGCTCCTCAAATCTTTCAAAATATTCTCAATAAATTCTCTCAAACCTTGTGACAACTGCAATAGATTACTGAAAACCTTTACAACTAAAAAGGCTGACCTTTGTGAACGGCACACCAAATGATATGAGTGTCACGCCACACGTTTGATTCAAAAATCTAAGTGGAAATCCTTGGCAGCCATTTACTACATCTTGTCAGATGAAACAGTTCCATATATTTTCTTTAAAATATTAGTGACACACTGACGATCACTAATTTGTCTAATACAGCTCCAAAAACTTTCTAACATGTCTGACCTCCAGCGACACTAAATAAGTTTAAGAGGAGAAAACGGCAGTGCTGGAGGTTTGCTAGAGTTTCATTAATTTAATTTGTCTGCTATTTTTCACTTATTTCAGTTCAGTATGAAATAAGTGTTTCATTTGTAAGTAAATACAGGTGTTCTTTAACTGGATTTGTCTTGTTTTTAACGGTACCTTTTAAACTTGTTTTTCGAAAACCTTAAATTTTGCTCATCTAATGTAATCATGTATAAATATCTGATAGCATTATTTTCTTCATATTGTCCATCCTCCAGGCTGCACAAAAGCTATTTGAAAACAAGGCCCACAGTCAATAGAACCATGGTTTGGGATGAGGCAGAATGCCAATTGAAGGCAAAAGCGCCAAGAAGTTCTTAGAAATCTCCTTTAAGGCAGTTTACCTCATGAAGCTCAGAGAGAATGCTGAAGCAGTAATCCAACAAATGGTAGCTTTGAAAAATAACCCAAAATATTAAACATTTTTGGAGTTATCTCACACTTCTATGGTAGAAAATACAGAGAAAGTGTGTCTAAAGTTTTAACTTGTAGTGCATGTCATCAAAAGATGCAGAAACCTCTTCAAAGTAGACTGTAACACTTCATTTCCAAACATACAAATGATTAAAACAACAATGGCAAGGGATCGAGTTGAGGGCCGTTTGCTGCAGTTATCCAATGCCACACCAGAATTACAGTGACGTCTTTACAGAGTTGAGCCAAATGTCCACGAAAGCACAAGTTTTCTGCATATATCAAGAGGACAAGAAGTACACATTGCAAACAGATTATATTAGACTTTATTAAAATGTTATATCACACTTATGCTAATTACATTTTGAATTCGTTTGCCTAGCTTGTAATCAATATCAAATTCCTTTGGTCCTTCAATAAATAAAACTCATTATCATATACACATACTTTGTACAAGTCTGATATAGTTCAGAGGGAAGAAAAGCTAAACTTCTGATTGGCATCAGCTGGAATCTTAGGGATTTTGAGAGGGAATATATCTCGCCAGTGTCAGGTTAACGGTTAAACTACTAACTGTTCGGTTTCTAATGGGTTGGTATGTTTTTACAAGTTTCGCATATGTGTCTTTATTCTAAAACAAGGCTGAGTAAAGCCCCAACAATAAAATAGATTTCTTTCAAACAACATTAACGTGTAAAGGCAAGAGTAGTCTGTGAACATTAAAGGCCTGTGCACTTGAAGACAGGAAACCCTTTTAGTGTTTAACAATACATCAAATTGTATGAAGACCACAAAGCACAACAAAAGATCTCAGTTAAAATGTTTGTAAAAAAAAAAAAAAGGAAAACCAGACGTTAGGCCAAAGCTCCAATCCAAAAGCTCCATGGTGTTTGCTTGTGAATCCCAGATGTTGCATTCATTGAGTTCATTGAGGAAAGCAGATCTTGGGACTCCAGGGTATTCCAATCACACTTGAAAAGTAATCCCAAAACAAAGCAGCAGAACAATGAATCCGACTCCAGGACACAAATTTTTCCATTGTTTTCCGGTCCAAAGGGATGTGTTTTCCAAGTCTATCTGAAGACTTAAAAGCTATTCACAGTGTATCTAGCACCAATGTGGAACGTTTCTCAGGAATCTTACGCAAAATCCATCCCACACTAAAGGACAGCCTTCGACTTGAGCTACTAAAGCTGATAGAAACTCCAACATAACGTGGTCAGCTAAAACTAGAAACATAATAAATAAGAACCATATCGATCCAGAATTATTCGAATGTTGATGTCATCGTGCACAGCAGACATTTACATATTCATCTTTTTTTACAAAACCGAAGGCTGATTCAGCTGCACATCCAGTTCCAATTATAAAACAATACGTACAATACGAGTGGGATGTCTCCAGGAAGGAAAAACAGTATCCAAAAGGCAAATCCAGTTGGTTCATGTTTGCAAATAAATATGACCTTGCTCAAGGACCAACTAGGGGAAACTGAAGGCAAAGTACATCCCTGCTGCAGAAACAGCATCCATAGGGCTCAGAACGACTCATCGTGGCCTAGTGAGAGGTCTCCTTTTGGAGTGGAAGCGCGGGATGATCCCTTGTCCATGCACTCGGAACCAGAGCTCTGGTGATGCTGTTCAGAGCCGACGCTGGACGTGACCGTAGACGACGAGGTGGACGAGCTGCGCGTCTTCTCCTTAAAGTCTGTTATGATCACAGTTACATTTCCCACTGTGATGGCTAACTGCTGGGCTGTGCTCCGGTCAATGTTCTTCAGCTTGGGCCTGAAGACGTGGACAGTTGAGAATGTGTTTATTTAGAAAAGAGAAATGGATCGGTATTTTAGCGCTCAAAGTTCTCAAATGTGTATGATCAAAATGACATACAAAAACAATTTATTACAGTTATAGAAATGTGTGATGATGGAAACCATTAAAAAATAATAGAGTGATTAGTGGTTAGACAATGGGGGCAAGAGCTGCACTGCAACTTTAGGAATATTTGCATGATTTCTATTTAAATACTGAAAAGATCAGATACATGCAAAGGGGAGAAACAAACGAAAGGGAGAGAGAGAAAAGCTGGACATGCAAAATGAGCAGCCAAATATAAATGCAATGCAAAAAAAAAAAAGTACACTCTTAAATACGAGGAGAACTTTTAGCAAAATCCACGCAGGGCCAGTGGCATTCTAACTAAGATCCAAACCCAAAAAAGCCTGAAGATTTTAAAAACTAGCGTGTGATTCAAATTAAACTGCAGCAAAATTTTGTAAAGAAAGAAGGAAAAAAAACACTTCCAATGGTTGTAGGCATTTTTCCACTGCAACTTTTGTTTCGCTACAGTTCAGTTTTTCATGTTTGATTGCTTTTTCTCTGGATTTTAGTATCACTTCAGTCTAGACGTGTTATTATCAACGTCACAGTAGTTTAGAACCTCCTTCCCTTGGATCATGCTAGATCTAATCCTCAGAGACCTCCTTCCATGACAGAGCTAGATCAGGCATTTCATTTCCTTTGATAAACTACGCTGTTGCTATCTCAGATCACACTGCGGTTTTGATGTTATATGTGATGAGTGGTGTGTTCAATGCTGCATGAAGGGACTATTCTCTTTGCAGGTCTTCATATGTCATATGTTCACATTTTCCCTGGCCAGTGAGAAAAAAAAAAGACTATAAAACTTTTTCCACATGTTTTGTTCTGTAATGGCACAGCCTAACTCAGCTTGACTTGCCATGTGTTTCCACTGCACTGTGTACCCTTTAGCACTACGTTTCTTTCATATCCATCTGGATGAGGTTCTAAAAGCAGACCGTCACCCCAAAGTGATCCTTTTCTTTGATAGGAAAGAAAAAAAGCTAGTTGATTGCTGACTGGTCAGTTGTTGAGGTCACTAATTGGTTAGAAAAAATTATCACTGTATGCGTTCAATACAGTGTGACACAAAAACTGAGACTTTCATTAGTGTTATAATCCACCACATATGCAGCATACCACTTCTGGGACAGTCCATTGTTCCAAATCAACACCAAGCAGAACTAGAAAGCCATGGTGAAGTGGCGCCTCGACGGACATGTCTAAAACAAGCCCCCTGATGAAAACGTTGGTGGAAACATAAAAGCAATCCATATAAAGCAAAGTGGAACCATTACTAAAATCTGGTGCACCCGAAAAAGGACCAATCCTGAGGACACTATGCAATGGAAAAGTCCTCAAACTCATGCCAAACCATAATGGACAGTACCATGCAGAGGAAAAGCACTAAACCTTCCTTATCGGTATTAGACTCAGTTGTTATGCCTCCAAGACAATGTGAGCCAATGAGCTCTGCTGGCAGACGCAGACAGAAACAGAATTGTGGGACTGCAGCCAATAGGGCGCTTGTGGAAGGAAAAAAAAAGCACTGCTGCTCACTTGAGATCAGCCCATTGCTCACTCAATCAGAGACAGAGCTGGTCACTGCTGTCTGCCTGCATTGTTCACTGGCAGAATCGCTTGGTACACTGTCAAGCAGCTTTTTAAACTATATTTTCAACATTACACCGCAGCATCGTGCTACTATGTGTCATTTATTTTGCACAGGGTGTGAGCAGTGTTGAGAGGGAAGGTTTTGGGTGACAAAAAAAATATGACAAAAGCAAGCAAAGTCGAGCAAACAAACAAAAACTAAAAAAAAAAATCATGAACAAAATGCAAATATCCTTTCGACATTCACTCCATGGAATGGAAAGCAGACAAGAACAGAGCGTTCCATACACTTCAAGAATCACATGAAGTTTTTCTGGCTCTCCTAGTTTCACGGGCACATGGAAGGGCGCACCCCTTCATGCTCTTTTATTACTAATGCAGACATTAAACATTAAAGAACTTTTACATTAAATGTCCTCTTTATGTTAAAGGAAAAGGTGGTTTACCTGGAATTGTGAGAGTTCTTGTACTTGGTTGTGGATTTCCCTGAATGAATGCTGTTCCTTTCACTGGGAGGACTCTGATGGATATCTGACTTGAGTCTGTAAAAAGAAAGTATTCCAGTTACAAAAGCCATAAGGAGAATGTTTGAGATGGTCAGAGTGATGAGCAGTGACAGACCTGTTCTTTTTACTTTTGGGTTTCTTAGTGATGGCTGGGGTGATCTCCTTTTCTTGGTCCTTCTCTTTTTCAGGTTGCTCCTTCTCGCTCTTGTCTTCGTCCCCATGTTCAACTTGCTGCTCATCGGGTGTATTCTCCTCAGGACGTTCCCCCTCTCCCTTATCCTTCTCTGGCTTGTCCGGCTTTTCCCTCCTCTCTTTCTTTGCAGGAGGAGGGGTGGCGTACTGCTGAGCCACCTGCTGGGCCACCAACTGAGAGTTTATCCGTGGTTTCCTGTGGGGCCAAACAGAGGTGATGGTGAGTATCCACATCGTACTTGACCTGTCTCAATCAACAGACTGAACTCTTTCAGAATTATGATTTTTTTTAAAGTAATGAACAGAAGAAATCAAAAACTTCTTTGGTATATTTGTGCTGATGGACCAATGAAAATTGTGTAACTGATCAGAAAAAAGTAGGTTTAGACCGAATTATGGGTTGTGACAAAATACTAAACCAAACTAAGTTAATTGATCTTCCATGTATTAGTAAACATATCAGCAAGAAACACTTGAAGTCTCACCCTAACAAAACAAAAAAAAGTTTACAACACAAAATGATTTTGCTTTATTTGAATGGTCTTTACTTTATTGGAACCACCGCTGCATAAATTATTTGTAATTATTTGTTATTTGACAATGACACTAATGTCTGTAAAATACCAGGAGATCATGTGAGAAACACAACATATTTACGGACCGTTAAATAAATTGTGATCTAAGGATAGCACAAGCCAGCTATTAGCTACGTTCATTTTACCACAGATAAAGCATAAATCAATGATGAATGCTGTTCTTGAATAATGGTGCTCCGTTGACAGTATTATGTCAATTACAAGTATTATATAATTGATGTGCTGTTCAACCACAATCAACAAATAACAAAGCAGTAGATTCCTGCTGGTGTCTGTTGAGCTTTGGGATTTAGGTTTAGAAGCCAAGTTTGCTTTCTTGTTGTTAGTGAATGGTTTCTTTTCTGCTCTTGGCACCATCCTGGAATGTAAGATTTCAAACCGTTTCTGACAGTGTATTCTGTCTTCTGACAGTGATCCTGTAGTTATTTGAATAAACAAAACAAATGATTTGAATTGGCCAATGAGAGAGCAAAGGTGATTCAAGAGCAATCTACATGTCTACTGAAATCTAACGTTCTGAACACAGGTTAAGATTAAATATAATAATTGTGAAAAGACTAGCAACCAACAAAATTACTTGCACACATTTTTATTGGTTTATGATTGTAGTTTTGTTAATAAAAGAGTATTTTGAAATACACAACCAAAAGTCAGTAGTATATGCACTATAGTCCACTTTACAGCATTGTTAAAGAAATTGTAAAGGTTCACAAAAACCTGGCAATGACCTGTGACATGACAAGTGATGAGGATTGGCTGGCCATTTTTTTCCGAATGGGAGGATTCTAGTATCACTCATATATATTCCTACATTTTGTTCATTCCTCGACATGCAAGTCGCTTTGGATAAAAAGCATCTGCCAAATGCATAAATGTAAATAGACGCATGACATGTAACATAATAAAACATAAGCAAACTAAATTCCATAAGAAGAGTTTTCATTCATTTTTCACAATATGCTTGGCTCAAGAGTTAATTCAATCTAGATTTACGTTAACAGATAGGTTTCTATCACTATAATTCAATTTCTCTGCACCAAATATCTGCTTGCTATCCACCCCCACCAGTGTTTATACAAAACCATCATACAGCACAGATTTTGTGGATTCTGTTGAACACATTGAGACATAGCCAGAGAATGCCCTCAGCAAGCTTTTTGAGTGACAAACCCTTTCACTGCTCATCTGAATCCGATGACGGGTCGTTGCCATCTGTGTAGCTCTGCTGAATGTGTAATCTCATTACTCTACTCCTTTAATAAATGACTGTGAGGATCATTGGGTGGGACATTTGCAGCATGTCATTGTCATAGGAACTAATCAGATTAGCTCCAAGGTCTGGCCTAGTCAAAAACAGACCGAAAATCAGTTTTCAAACTGATATCCCTCAAAGATGCCCAACATTTTGGAGTGCCATTTTTGCAACAAAAGTGAATTGACTTAAGCTTGAATCAAATTATTCCTAGAAAAATATGATCACGTAATGTGATGAGGATAACCTTGGCATGTGTCGAAGACACAGGAGCTCAGTCAATTTCACTCTTTTTACCTCATATGTGCAAAAAAACTTTGTTCTTACAAAGCATTAGTGGTTTCTAATTCACTACAGAACACAAACTTTCAACTTCAGCTTTCATCAAGAACATATTTGTCTGCAGCTTTTTCAAACCATATTTCACCAAGTGCAAGGTTATATAGGTGCAGAAGGAGGAGGTTTATGATGTCATGTTGGAAAAAAACTGAATAATTTAACATGTCACAGAGGGCAACCCATGCTCCATCTTTGTAGAAACAGTTTGGATGACCCCTTGCTGTTCCATCATGATTCCGAATCAGCACGTAAAGCAAGGTCCGTAGAAACAAGGAAGAGTGAGCATTAGAGCAGTCAAGGGGTACCACAAAAGAGTCCTGTAATAAGTATTGAGTATCTTTGGGATTAATTAAGAGTGATGGCGTTTCATTTCGTCCAGTGTCAGAGCTTAAAATGCACTTTCCCTTTCTCTAAAATCACTTGAACACAAACCAGATGTAAGACATTCCCAGAAGACATGAAGCTCTTCTAGCTGCAAAAGGTCAATCAACATCACAATAAATGGGATGATACTAAAATCCAATCACATCTGAATGAAGACAGGGGAAACATTATTATTGAGTATCTGCTTCCACAAATATTAACCCAATACTGATGTCTATTGCACATGTTCTTAAAACAGCGTGTTTAACTATAATTAAAAGGCGACAGTGTTAATTAGTCTAGTAATGTATTGCATCTGTAGGTGGGTGAATTGCTCTATCAGACAAGAAACATACACAGTCTCTGTAATGATGAAAAAGTAAGCAGAGACTGTGCTCTGGAGGCTGCCTCTCTCCGGCACACTGTCGAGTTAATTAAAAGCCAGGGGGCTGTGCCTGAGATCTGAGGCAGAGCACCGCGCAGCCAGAGCCAGCTCACGTTCCTCCAGCATAATGGCAAACATCTGGCAGCAGCTGGGGGTAACAGAGGATTTCAACAGATCACGAGAGAAGAGCTCAGACCCTCTCAAGTGCTTCATATAAACATTTAAACTTGGGAATCCTTTTCATACTTCAGACCAGACACAGTTGCCAATGTTTAGCAGTTTTGAATGTGGTTGAATTCCTACAACTCATGAATGAAGGATTCAGTTCAAATTGAATACTCTGCACGAGTTCACAAACATGAGGTCTTGGCTTGTAGTGCACATTTCAAATGCTTTTAAGTTATTGTTCAAACCAAAACCTTGAGAATAAAATCAAAATAGAAATGATATGATTATGGCCATAAAGCCAACTCACTCATATAATGTCAGCTGACATGGATGTTATAAGGTTTTGTCACTGGAGTGAATCCTGGTTTACCTCGTTAGGAGTGCCAGAGTAAATGAATTATTCAAAAGAACTACTGATATAAGTATCAAATTGATCCCAAGAGCCACTGGTGTTGTTGAAGTCCTTCAGCTCTAAATGAATAGATAACCCCAGATTAAAAAGAACAGATGTGTATTGGGGTGCTTGTAGATAGTGATGTCTTCTCACTCCCTCTGGCTGATGGATACAGCTTTTCTCACAGAGAGCATCCAATGAGAAGCCAATCAATCCCTCATAATGGCGAATCATGTTCAAGAGGCCAGCACAAGTCCAATCAATAAAACCTTGGTAAAGAATCGAGATGAGCTTCAAGGCACCACAGGCAACACGTACTAGGGTGCATATTTTAGAGCATGCAAAAAAAGTTTGTGCAGGTCAGATCTCAACAGAAATTATCTGTATTTTAGCAACGCATTTTCCCATGAAGGAAAACCCTGTTTAGACCATTCTTTTACAGTTGATTTAATAACACAGAACAATAGACTGAGAATCTATGTTTAGCAAGTAGTCCTCTACTTGCTCATTCTGCAGATCTGTCTGTTCAGATGCCTACAAATACCCATTTTAGTTCAACCCTTAAACATGCCTCCATATATCCACAAACAACTCCTTACTGGCCCAGTTTAAACTTGCTGTAAGTTAGTGATGTATTGGGCATTGACTCTTAAGAGCAAACTCTATTAAAGATTACGGCATAAACACGAATCGGGACAAAGAGAGACAGAGAGAGAGATCACCACAAACAGAATTGGGTAAATTTTGTCATTAAAATGAATCAATTTTATGCATAATAACATGAAATTGCACCCAGTTCAGTTAAATGCACACCTACATCACATGATGGCCATAAACTAGTCTCAGATGCTCTTAGGTTTAAGTTGGGACATTTGTGGTACGCTCCCCTCCCTCAATAATCTCTCTATTTCAAATATCATGGAATCTACAAAGAATCTTTCAAATCTACATGTTTGTCACAAGACCAAGCCCTATTCCCATAACTACAGAGGAATTCACTCTAATCCAGACTAGGGATTTGTCAAAAGAGCACGTTCCTCCACTTAACAGGCACTTGGCTTGGTTTACCTCCTGAGGCGGGATCAAGAAAACTCTTCCTACGTGAGGTTAGCCCAAAAGGCTAGATCAGGACAGGCCAGTGATTGATTTTATTAACCTCCTCTCGGTGGATATCCTGCCATACTGGGAGATTTGTATCAGTGGCAGTTCAGCGAGACAGAAACAGGCCGAGAGCTTGAGCCATGAATCAGTGCCAGCTGTAACTCTGCCACAAGAGCTCACAGGGTGTCAAGACTGCTGTCAACACTCTCTGTGCAGTACAAAAACCACAGGATACATTATTTACTAATCAACACAAGCGCCTCGTCACAACCTTACCATGCTGACTGGGGCTCATCTGTGAACACAGGTGGCATCTCTCCAGGGAAAGAAAAGGAAAGCAACCAGTTTGAGAAAGAAAAGCAGATTAGATTTGGATGAGAGGTCATTGTGGTTGAGGGACTATATATCGGAAGGTAATTGGAAAGTCATTACATTAGAAATAATAGGAGAAAATGTTTTTGTGTGCCATCACTCAGACAAGTAACAAAGAAAGTGTATGTTATAAAGTACTGTTATAGTTGACCCCTACTTCTAAAGGTCATGTAGCCTTTAAGCAACATCAAGATGAACATATATTATTATAGAATCATGGCACACGAATGTGGGGGAAAAAAACCCTGTATATGGACTTCGGGTCTTCCCTCCCGTCATGTCACACCATCATAAATGGTGGTGCACAAGTGCTGGTTGGTTTTAGATTCCAAGTCATTGTACAATAAAGATAGGCTCACCAATACACTTTCCCAGGATGATTGTGACCCTGTTGGAAAGCTGGGAGCTTAGGTTCAGAACCAAACAATGGTTTAGCACTGCCTAGTGACATTTATTAAAAGGCCACCTCCCTCTCTTTCTTTAAGCTATCTAATGATCTCTTTCTCTTGGAGCATCGCTACGACAAAGTGCAAAGCATATGATTTCTGTTTATTTCTAGAATAAACCAAATACTGTTTACCCAATAAAATAATAATTGAGATGATTTCATTTAACAGCCAAGAGATTCTTATGGAAAGACGACTAAAGTGAAAATATTCTTTCTTCGGCCATATATTGCCAGTGATGGTAAAAAAAAAAAAATCAATGTAAAGAGGGATTTGTCATTTTTCAATGGTAGTGCTACAATATTTTCAAACAAAAACTATGGAAACTATTTGAAGAGACACTATACAGTCCCATGGTAACCTATACTAAAAGGGTTATCGCCAGATCTGGAGAATAGCTCAACAGATTCCAAAGGAGTAAAATATCACTTATTGTCTTGGAGAAAGATGACGAATGAGCCTGTCAAAATGTGGAGTGTTCCTTTTAAGGCCACTGCACACCTCTGCGTGTCTTTTGCTTTTATAAAAGCCTAATAACTCTGAACCCTTTTTAAGGGTATAGAGCATACCCTTTAGAGTATATAAACTACGAATTAAATCAATTGTTTAGCAAACTATACAACAGAGAGCATCCAACTGCCACTTCCTAAATGTTAGACTCAGTAAGAACGATCAATGATCTAAAATGGCCCTGACTATGAGCGTGACACTTTATCCTGGTGTGTTGTCATAAATAACAAGACACATGGTGGCTCTTGGTTCCTGAAGAGGTTGGCATTTCTACAGGACTCCAGTTACACAAACATAAGTGGTGCAGTAAATTATGACAATGTTAAATGAATTAGACGCTTGTAGAGGCAAGACAGAATGAGGGTATGCTTCAGTGAAGAGAGACTATACAAACATAAAACAGCTCAATTAACACGGCTCTCCAATTCAAGAGCAGCATAACCAGGCAATCACGGTCATTGACTCTTCTAGGCTACCAAGTGCCCTCAAGAGTGGACCATCAGGTCAATGGGAATGCAATATTTTGTCGTTTGCACATCTAGTTAAAAAAACTCTTAAAAGTCAAATGGTGTAATCTCTTCTGGGGAGAGTAAATGATTAAACCCATGCCTTATTTAAATCCTAACATGCTGCTGATTTTTTATCTTCATTTTCTGGATGTTATATTACAGCAGCTGCAGCAGTTCTGTGCCGATGCAGTTCATGGTGAACCAGCACTAAGCATTTGGCTAGTGGGGGATGATGAAGCTGCCATGTGCGTGTGCGATGAACAGGCTCTGGGACCATGCTCCCATAAGCCATCCCACCAAGCGATTAGTGGCTCTGTGCCTTTAGAAAAGAATAGATAGAGAAAAGAGCACCTAGCGAACAGGCCCCGAGTTCCCAAGCTGTCGCTCTCAACTTGGTGGAGGACATTAAACATTCATCTCCATGTTCTGGAGACATTTTACCCTCCTTCAATGAGGAAATTGCTCTCTGGGGAGGAAATCTCAGCTGAAGTAAACTGTTGAAGTGCTAACTGTTCTTACTCGATATGGATATGATATGTAATGCGAAATGGTGGAAAAGGAAAATAAAAACCAAATTTAATTGTTTGCCTTTTTGGCACCATCTTGGGAAGTTCAAACCAGATTTATTTTATATATATATATAAAAAAAAATCTGAGTGGGAAGGAAAATTTTCCATCAAAAGTTATCCGTTTTCAATCCAAAGAGAGAGACACATCCTGTGTTGCCTGTTGGTTCACTAATAGAATAAAAGCCATTTGAAACCAGGTAAAACGTTTCAGCTTGGCACACAAGGATCCATTAATCAGCAGAGGCTTGTCTTGTTTCTGTTAACATGATGACAGAAGGTGAACAGCGCTTCTATTCGACTACCCCAAGCATGTTTCCTGCTGTGGCTCCTGACCTGAAACGCTTTCAGGTCAACAGTTCAATACTCAAATTGTATGAACAAGCTAAAAGCTATGCAACATACAGCCTATTCAAGACTACAATTTACTGAATATTTATGTCTAGACTGGCCTAGTCAGCTAACCTAATAAAGAGAAATGAAACAAAGAAGTGCTTTCAGTTACGCATGAAAACAAAAACCTTGTCTTGTTGGTGAACTGCTTGTGGTGATTGACTGAAAGAACAGTTCAATGCTAAGATTTACTTCCACCTTTTTCTGAAATATCTAAACAGTAGACTTATACAATTTAAATAAAATGTATCTCCAATAAATTAGTAGGCACCACATTCTGAATCAAAACTATCTAGAAACTAACATTCCACCCTATACCATAAAAAAAGATTGTATCAATATTTTGGACGTGCCGTGTGTGCAATAATGCATTTCAATCCTTCCATTCAGGAACTCTTCTGCTTCCTTGCTCAGACATTTTCTTTGAACATCTCACGTTTATGGCTTACAGGTTTAAGATCTAGACCACTTGAAAGAGGGGGTTTTGGTTTTCCCATGCCATTCTGTTGTGAAACTGTTGCTGTCCAGTTACATCACCACCTTCTACCCATTTTCAGGTGACATATAGACATTCTCATGTCATCATGAAGAATTACTTGATTTTCTTGGAAGCTCATCTTCCCCTTAATGATTGGAAGCTGGCTAGGCCTTGAAAAAGCAAATTAGGCCAAATCATGATGTTTCCTTCACCCTGCTTTACAGCAACAGTAATATTTTCATGATAATATGCCGTGCCTAGTAACCGGTGATGTAGCGACATGTGTCTTACCCAAATAGGAAAGCAGTTTTCACCCAAAAGAAATTGCTCATTTAGGGTTTTGTATAATGCAGAATCATTTATATATGTTATGAAGTTAAATGATATCTTCAAATCTTTGCCTGTACGCCAGGGTTGTTTCATAACATCATTGCTCACTTTTTGGTAAAGTAGCAACAGCCCCAAAAGATTGTTTGCCTACCTGTAGACTGGTGACTTTTTGTCTTTGAAATAACTTTTAGTTATATCCAGCTGTTTCCGGCTTAATTTAAAATGAAAAAATGATGTTCATAGATCCTCTGAAGGGTGTTTTTGCCAAGTCATAGTTCACCTAACATTTTCTTCTCATGTGAAAGCTAGATGGGCTTTAATCAGTCAAAGATGCTGTAAACCACAATAAGAATTTATGGACTATTCCTATAATCGGTCAGTAAAGGATCAATACCCTGTGCCACTTTCAAAGCATGACAATGTTTATGGTCACTATGACGACCACTCCTGGCATCCTTACATTGCATGCGAAAGCAACTTAATCCATACATTTGCAAAAGGTCAGGCTGTAAGCAAGTTGGGGATTTTCAAAAGCGGTCAATCAAATTTTAGTTGAAATTTAAATCGGTCAAGCCTGTATTTTAAAGGCTCATCATCTTATAATAATAATAATAACAAAGTCCTCCTGCTATGTCCTTTTTGTCCTTATGGTCAAGTAACATGTGATTTGTTTGAACATCTGCAGCACCAGACATTGGCTGATAACTCGTGCACAATTCTGGCCTCGTTCTAATGGTAAGACAACAACAGTTCTAAAAAACTCAAAAAAATAAAGCCCTTACACTTTGTTTCTACCATCTTGACTCTACAGACTTCTGTGAAATAGCATCCCTATATCGTAACAGTTTTAGTGGATGAGGTCACTAAATGTGTTGGCTTAACCATTTCACGAGTCAGCTGGACGGCAGTCTCCTCTGACATGTGGCAGTTCAAGAGGAGGAGAACGGGGAGTTAAGTGAAGGTGAGCTCTGTGCTTCCCTGCGCTGTGTAATGATGTGCTCCATTCTGCCTTCCCTCTGAGAGCCTCTTGGCTGAGTGAGCGCATCCCAACAGAGCCGTCCATCAAACTCAGCATGCAGTGGCCCACGACCCCCTCCTCACAGCTCTTGCGCACACACGTACAACACGCACACTTGCTCTCTTGCATTCATTCACTTTCTCTATTCTTTTGGGCCCTTTTTCATCTCCTCCCCAGTGCCTTGTAAACTGTCTCCCTGCAGAATCATACAGGCGGCAATTTCTCTCCTACCAAATCACACACTTGTTCATTTCAGTCCACCCTGAAAACAAACCTTGCCTTAAATTAAATAACATTCCCATTTTAGTTAGGTAAGAAAGCAAAATAAAAAAAGAATGCTGGCAAAGGATATATACATTTTACTGTTTAAACCTATATATAGGCACTCAAGGCAAGCAACCTCAACCAAGAGACATAGGCCATGACCACACGGACATAGTGACTTGAAATATGTGAATGAACTGTTTTGCTCATAATCAAAAGAATCTCATGTCCTGGTCCTTTAACACTTATTTCTAATTGGCCTCAACTGGACAAAAGCAATTCCCATATTCTCTAACATTGCATTGTCTCTCCTATGAGAGGATACTATTGTGTTCATTCACTTGAACCTTGACAATCCCATTAGGAAGTTTTAAACCCTCAATTAACGCACAGCTTTAGATTAAAAGCTTATGTCTGTGGTGATAAGTACCGTAATAGTGTGTCCACATGTGTTTATAGCAGCATGGGAGAATTCAACTACATTAGCAAATCCTGATTGTCATTTCATTATCCTTGTAAATCTGTGATCAGTGCGATGGTGAAGAAAACGACTGGATTGTAAATCTCTGCACAATCATTTACACACAGAAACTAAGCCATCCTTGCAGATCTCACGAATCAATAGTGTCAGGAAAACATGGTATTCCAAGCGGAACAAGACACTTAAACCATTATTTTCCAATTCAATAATGAAAGACTAGTATGAAGACTGAAATTATTTCATAGTCTTACTTTCCATCTGTCTGCTTTTACATGACATGTGATGCCATAGCGATGGTCAACCATGAAACAGCCAGGTGCTTGGTGGGTTGTCCATTTCACATTCGCGTTAAAAGGGGATTTGTTTGTTTTTTGCCTAAAACCGAAATAAATATGATACAAACTTATACAGCAGGTGCTGCACAAGCAAGAAGTTCCATTTCTGAGAACAGACCAGAGCTGGTCGTCTCAGTGGTATTGCTGGTTTGTACCTGCTGCACAGATGCAGTCAAACTCTTCTTGTTTACTGTCGTTATGCAAGTCTCAAAACTTTTCCAGAATTGAGAAACTTCATTTGACTAAGACGGTTAATGTTTTCAAACTCAGAAGTATACAAAATCAATAAAGCATTCAATGGTTAAAATAAATTGTATTCAGTTCATTCTTAAACTGCAATTACTCATAAAAATTCTAAATCAAAGACTTTCATTATTTGCAGAACTGCTCTAAAACTGTGTTTAAGTTTAAAGGGAAAAACTGTTTTTGCAATTGATTAAACATTGGACAACGGTATTGTGGAATGTAAGCATAAAAGTATGTTCTGTTAAATGACATGGGATGATGCAACTGAAATCTAATCTACGATGTTTGGTTGGTGGTTTAAAGAGGGAAAAACACAGCTTGAACCAGGCGGTAGGAAGCGTCAGACAATGTTAAAAAAACACCACTGCTGAAGCTCGGGGTAAAAAGACAAAGGCTGAATCGTTTCCTGAACCTTTGCATCAATCAGCTTTAGTGGATTCTTCCCTCTAACCTGTGGGTGACTGATATGCATCTTGAAACACAGAAAGCACGGAATCTGATACTGAAAGAAGGTGTCACATTTGTCAACTGCATGCACCGGAACCCAATGCAATATTAAAACACAATGCTTTAAGGTCTGCAGGGAAATTTGATTTCAATAAGCTCCATGGAAGAACAATCATTTTGCAGGGTTTTGTAATTTTGTTGAATGAGTCTCAATAAAGAGCAACCTGCTAATCCCGATCAATGATTTAAAAAAAAAAGGTGCCTGAAAGTGTAGTGTCCCAAAATAACCTCTACAACTACCACTATGGAGACCCAAAATAAATGAGATCAATTAACCCTGCATCAAAAACACAGACAGAGACATGCCCTCTGGCAATCATGTCCTCCTGCTCATACAATCTTACGAGTTGAGAATACACAAACATGGAAAAAAGAGATCACTCAACACCTTCTTAGCACCTAGATTGCCCAATTTACATCACTTATTGCAATCCATTGGGACTGAGTGGATCACAGGTACCCAATAATGGCAGATTTCTGTTTACATAAGGTGTTATATGCTTCCCGCATTTCTTTGATTGAAGATACACAGAAATACATAAGCTGAAATGAATGAAAGAAAGGGATGCATTTAGTGATGCACCAAAACTGTTCTACAACGGAGGAAAAACACCACATTCTTTCCTTGGATGACATTGGGATAAGGCAGAATTATTCTTACCAAACGATGACCTATTGACAGAAAGAGGCAAAATATTTTAAAGCAGGGGCATCAACTAGTGTGTCAAGAACCCACACAGTGATCCAAATGATACAACTTAACACAGATCAAAGTTGCTCAATGGCTTCATGACATCTGCATTATCAAAAGAAGCTAAATTTGGGACTGTCTTAATCACAAAAAAAGCAATTGTAGAAATTCTGTCATTCTAGCCCATTTCTCAAGATAATGTGAATACATGTCACCACACCTTCCCGATATGTTCAAGCTGTTCCCACAAAGCTCCATGTGGTTCAGGACATTCAAATGGCACTTTTCCACTGCACGACACGGTACAGTTCAGTTCAGCACGGTTTTACCGGCTTTTCTACTGCACTGTGGCCGTGAAATCGACACCATTTCTAGAACTCGCTTCGAGGAGGTTCCAGAGCTGACAACCATCACTCTGAAGCGAAACCATTCTCTCTTAATGGTAGAGCAGGCATGATGGTCATGAGCACTGACTGGTCCGAGAGAGATCATTGAGTCATTGAACAATCGGGATTAGGGATCCATTGTTGTTTACCGAATATTTCCAGATCTCATGTTCATGTTGGGCAGTGGAACAGGACCATAAGACGCTCTGGTTCAAATATGTTGACCGTCTGTTAAGTCATTATATTGACAAAAGAAGTGGCAGAAAATCTGTGCACTTCCATATATTTCTACATCTAACCTTCCCATGTAAGAACATGCTATTTATGAAAAAAAAATGTTTTTGTTTTTTTATTTTTCCTATAAAAACTTAGGACAACTAAAAATTTATTTAGACCATTTGTTACAGTTAAGACCATTTAGAACTACTGGAGATTATTTTTGGCCTTACAAAAAAAGTAAATAGAATGCTTTACAGCAATTCTCATAATTAGATTATAATCAACCCACACATTAAAATAACCAGCCTCTTTAATTCTTATGTGCCAAACCAAATTTAGATGCACCATTATGACATTTTTACAACATTCACAGGACAAAAAAAGACACTGCTAATATACAGGCATCCTTGCAGAAGGGGGTTGCTACAGTCTTTAAACTTCATAGAGCAACAAAGATAAAATAATTGGTGAGTGGAATGTGTTATCGCACCACAAAAAGCCATTCATTGAGGGAAAGGAAGATAAAAGGTGATGAGACTGGAGCATAATCCACTGCACACTTGTAAGAGAGCTCATCATTTCTCTGCAAGAGCCCTGCCCTCCCTCCTCAGCGCCACTGGAATACATCAAACACGGACAAGATGGCTAATTAGTCCTCATTACAAAGAGAGCCAGGCTTCTTACATCAGCACACAATCGCATCCATCAAAGCGTGACAGCACAGATCAAACGGAGACAGAGTGGCTCTCTTCAGCAATATCGTGCGATTTCTATTTAGCAGACTGATAGGAGCTGGGTTTCTGCCAATGAAAGAAATGAGGGGTTTCCGTCATGCATGTCATCATTTCCTGTCATTAAAACAAACATAATGTGTTTGCTTAGAAGTGCTGTGTTTGGAAGCGAATAAACTGACTAATCGTTACTGACAATTTCACCACTTTGGAGTGCCTGACTTCTCTTGACACCTCTTCTTTCCTTCAAATGTCAGAAAAGCACCGGGTGTAAAAGAGCAGATGAAAAGGTTAGAGCTCGGGAATTACAGCATGTGGTCACATATTACTCATAGCTGTAGACACCACATCAGTCAGCTGATGAGAAGTGTTGGCGGGTTCACACTTCATAAACATGTATGGTCCTCTGCATGTATGGTGATGGGTTGCTCCTTTAGTGGCTATATTTTCTAATTGGAGGAACAACTTCCCTAGGTTAAGGGAAGTCTGGTAAAGTGCCTTGAGCCTTTATGATGTAGGTGTCTGCAGACACAAGACAAGTTAGGTAGACTGTCCAATAAAAAAAAAAAAAAAAACATGCCATTGCTGCAGCTATTTGCTTGTACAGACAATGTCAGAAATCCTGGTGCTGCATTTAACATTTTAAGAACTCTTCTTGAGTTTCAGTAGGCATAAATAAGCATATGTAAATGCACACGATGGACAAGCTCAAGCTGGTACACAAGTTCCTTCAGTTATGAAATAATTACATCACCAAGATAGACCAGTCAGATTTTGGACATATCACTATGCCTTTGGGTTCACTGTAAACATACCTGGGGAAATTCTGACCAAAGAGGTCCATATCCCATGTCTCTATACTGGTCTTTAAACCTCCCTGTATACCTCTGGGTAGAGCAGCAGGAAGTTTGGACTTCCCTCCTTGGACCATACACCTCACCCCCAAAGTAGATGAAAACTGATAGCTGGATTGACATTTACAATTTCCCCAACAATAAAGCATTTAATTGGTTTAATGAATATATAGTTACCACTTTATAAAACAAGAAACTCTCAAGGAACGTTGAATAAGGGTGACCTCTTAACTAATTAGGTGAAAGAACAAGGACTAATGGAATCAATGACCCATACTAAATAGATGTTCTGCTTGCGACAGCTTCCATCTGAGTTCTTTAGAAATTAGAGGAATGAAATAAACCAATGCAAAGCCGAAAAAAGAAGGTCCATGCCTGGTTCTTTGTCATTGCTTTGACACAAATGAGCACCATGTTTCGTGTAAACTCAAGCATAAATGGTTTCACTTCGATGTACTGTTGTGGAAGATCAGCCGTTCCCGCTCAAGAGTCTAATGTCTGTTTCACATTGATGACTGTATTCCATTTCCAGGAACACTTGGAGAGGGAACAATTTCTTGCGAGTGAAAGCAATCCTTTTGGCTCCTGGAAACATTTACAAAACGGTATTATCAGGAACGGTTCCACCATTCTGGCGGAGTTATGGGCTGGACATGTGCCGCAAAAGAGGAAGTTGTGTGCCCTCAATGTGACGTAACAAAGTACACAAATCAATAAAGTGGGGAAAGGATGTTTGTGGAGGGAGTCCACTGCCTCCTCAAAATTTTGGGCAGACGAGAGCATTCAATCACAGTTAGACAGGACACACAAAAATTGGAATTTTCAGTGACCATCACCTTCTTATTCCACTGTCCACAATGCATGATACCGGGGATGTAAATAGGCAAGCGTCTCTGAAACGAATCAGAGGTTGCGTGTGAACAAAAAAACTTGGATTTGGGAGGGAGAGCAACCCTTTCAGAAACAGAACAGATGAAACGTTCCCAGTCTGAAAGGGCACTTCTGAGATCTCAAGGTTGCAAAGAATGAATGCAGCAACACAGTGCTCTTGCTTTCAGCAATGCAACTACTTTATTGACAGCTCCTCAGCATTTCAGAGTGCTGAGATACAATTCTGCTTTCCGCTGGGAAACATCACATACAAGTTAAAGGGTACCCATGAACATGACATTATGGGTTAAAATTTGCCTTCCAAAGAAGGATTCTGAAAATATCGTCCAAGTTTCTTGCATCCTTTTGCAGTCATCCTGCACCTAGATGCTTTTGAGAATGGAGTGACTAAGCTTTCTGTGAGAAATTGAACGGGCCCTAGATATTAAATGCCATTACAGTGCACATTACACTTCAAAAAACATCCACATACTGATTGCATATGACAAATCTAACCAAATGGCTGCAAAAGCTTTCAATGGGAAGATGCAACAGCACTTCAAAAAACATCCACATACTGATTGCATATGACAAATCTAACCAAATGGCTGCAAAAGCTTTCAATGGGAAGATGCAACAGCACTCCAAACTCAAAACTGACTGAAGATCTGCAGCAGAACCAAATCTCGAGCTCTGGTGTGGCAAACGGAAGACAAAGAAAGTTTGCCTGCACGTGCCGTCAACCACTTTCAATCAAGTGCCATACATTAGCATGGACATATGCAATCTACTTGACAGAAGAACCGATGTTCACTGAACCTTACAGAGCAAAAGCAACAAGTACAGACACCAGCCACATTCGTGATCAGCAATGCACTGCTGCAGAAGTGCCCATACCTGGTAGACGTGCCCTTCCGTACATCACAGATGCTGCATTTGAAGGCTTCAGCAGTGTTTCTGTAAGTGCACACGCTACAGTCCCAAAATCCGTTGTCCGCTATCGGTTTGGCTTGTCTTTTTGGCCTTGAATGACAAAAAAAAGAAAGAAAAAAAGTCAATGATATTAAGGTCAACTTATCAATACGTTAAGACTCAAACGTTACTGTTTCGAATTCCATTAACTGAAAGGGCATAGAAAGTGGCAGAATATCCGACCAGTGTCGCGTGAAGACGGTTTATTAGAACCGGAAAATACTGGAAAAGATCGCTAACCGGCTAAGCAGGCACGGTTATTCCCTGTGGCTCCCAGTCACCGGGTTTTACATACGTATAATTCACTTATAGCCTCTGGATTGGTGTCCGCTGGCACAGTACGCTAGCGTTAGCCGGAGAGCTAACGTTAAAGATATCGCGTCAGTGAACGGCGTGAAATTGAATGTCAACACCCGACCGTTTAACGGCCAACTTCGATTAAAACCCCGTCCGAAGAGGCCAGGCGTATCCCGTAGTACGAAAGCCTCTTTGTCTGAAATGCACCGAATCGTTCAGGGGTCCTCTGCGAAGAACTGAAATCCGCCATATCTGCGCTTGTTTCGGAGAGAAAGGAGAAACACTCTTCGAGAAAAGCATCCGAATATCCACCAAGCGAAAAACACACCGCGCCGACACCAAAATGCCCTAGAAACTATCGGCTGTTGACGCTTTCTTACCTGGTTGGGCTCTTTTTGTCGCCCATTGTGAAAACACACACTCCTCAAAGATAGAAAGGCTTCCGTAATTAACAATAATTGTGTGTAAAGGTCCGTGTGTGCGAGTAGAAGATCCACAGAGAGAGAAGCGCTCGCAGGCAGACTCGCCTTCCCCCGACTGACTGCCTGACTCTAGGCAGGGCGAAGAGACTGCGGACCCCGTGACTGCGCCGTCCAATCACCACCATTTCCCATTTAAAAGTCTCGGCTTGGAGAAAGTATCACTACTACACGTCTCTGCTGGTGCCAAGCGTAATAAGACAGCAAATCTGTCGAGGTGAGAGGATAGTAAAGGACAGACACTGCTGTATATCAACAAGAACACTGAGGCACCACTAGACTAACTGGGTTAAAAAGTCAAGTTCAACTTGGGACACCTTTAAAATGCACAGGATACCCATCTCATTGAGCATTTAGCCAGACCTTTGTATCGTTCTAGCTATTCTGCAGAGCTTCATACCAATGTTCATAGATTTTTTTAAAATAGGAAAACAGAAAGCAATACAACATTTTCGCTTGCAACAAAAATAAAATATCATTCATTGATCCGTCACTCTTAAAAAGGGTTCTTCAGCAGCTCTTCGCCAAATTGAGAGTCGTTTTTTGCTTTAAAGAACCCCATTAGCTCTTTTTGGTTCTTCAGCGGTTCTTCGCTGGTTGTTTTGCAGGTATGACGGTGTTATATAGCACTTTTTCACTTTAAAGAACCCCTTAAACTCTTTTTGGTTTTTCAGCGGTTCTTCGCTGGTTGTTTTGCAGGTATGACGGTGTTATATAGCACTTTTTTCACTTTAAAGAACCCCTTAAACTCTTTTTGGTTCTTCAGCATTTTTTCGCTGGTTGTTTTGCAGGTATGACGGTGTTATATAGCACTTTTTCACTTTAAAGAACCCCTTTAACTCTTTTTGGTTCTTCAGCGGTTCTTCGCTGGTTGTTTTGCAGGTATGACGGTGTTATATAGCACTTTTTCACTTTAAAGAACCCCTTAAACTCTTTTTGGTTCTTCAGCGGTTCTTCGCTGGTTGTTTTGCAGGTATGACGGTGTTATATTGCACTTTTTCACTTTAAAGAACCCCTTAAGATCTTTTTGGTTTGAAGGTGCTGAAGCTTTTGTTTAAGAGATACATCCATTCTTTTTACCCGCTTATTCCTTTTCACGGTTGCAGGGATCTTCAGATGCCTATCTGCAAAAAAAAGGTGTAAAAAAAAAGGAATCTGGGGTTGTAATTCCAAAGTTATATCAAGCATTGACCCAAATACTGTTTTAAAGATAATTTATTCCAGAAGTAGTAAAAATGCTTTGAAAGGCCCTGGACTTCTAAGGGTTAAAATAAAATGTAAACCTTTAGAAAAATTAATTGACCTAGAGCAGACACCAATGTCTTTTCAAACAAATCATGAGCACCAAACCATTATAAGAAAAATAATTCTATGAGATTCCAATTTCTCAAGTGTGCAACCCTCATTTGCATCTCACATTTATTTTATATTGCTCAGTGAAAACAAACCCTAAAAGAGGCCCCTCATGGCAGACACAAGGGCCCCTGTTTGTGCGGAGGGGGTATGAAAGCGAATCATTAGTTGCTCTCTGGGGTTCCAGCCCCTTTGTGCCCCGTCTTTTCTCTTCTTCATATTTTGCAGCTTCATGACAGACTCTCATAAGTTTACAACCGCCTGATGCTGACTGGAGGTTTGATCCGAAACTCTTTGCAGATGGCTCCTTTACGAAATCCAGGACAGCTAAATATACAAACAACCAGGGTTCAATAAAACATGAGCTTCAAAGACCAGTCCAGAAAATGATCCTAGAACTCATAACCTCTAGAGTTCTCAGGCTCCACTCAGACACAGAAACATAAATGAATGAGCAGAGGCAATAGAAAGGAGGGCAGTAGATTTGGCTGTCACCTTTGTGGTAGCAGATTGATGTCACAGATTTCTGGTTTTCGAGTGCTGTTTCTTGAATAACGAGATGTAGGAGGCGGTGAATCAGAAAGATGACTCAGATTAATTCTTACATTAGATTTGAAGTGAAGAAGTGAGAAAGTGAGCACATCTTTTTTTCTGTTCTTAGCGAACAACCTTTATGCACGGTAAAATTTTGACAGGGAATTAAAAGGAAAAATAACCCCCACACTTTCCCCTACAAAACAAAACCTACCAGTAGTCAAACAATCGGAGGAAACCAATTATCTATTACAATTGGGTTAACATACAAATTCAGACATTTTCATATTTTAAGGTGTATTTTTAGGTATTATTGATGGGCAAGTAGTTGAGACCGTCCACGCTGTGATGTCATGCAACAGCAGACATCATGCACCCTAAAGCCTGGGGGCATCATTTTTTGTCTGTAGCGAAGACTTGTAATAGTTTTGACAGGAAGTGAATGACGAGGAAATGACCTTAAAACTCAAGATTTGAACTTGGGTCTCCGTGTACAACTGAGCTTATACGTTATACTCGCCGCCAAAACCAGAATACTAAATACTGTTTACTCTAAAGAGAAAAGTTCAACAAACGTTTTGAAACTGCAGTGCAGGTTTAAACTACTTAAATAGAAATTAATGCTTGTCTTGGAGTTTGGTGTTTTATGTTCTTTATTTCAAAGATTTTGGTTGAAAGAATTAAAAAAATATGTTTTTTTTCTGCTACCTGTTACAAGGTAAACCCAAAATGTTACCAGTACTGAAAAAATTTTTATGAAACCATTAATTCCATTTGTATGGAAGTTAAAAAATGTCTTAAAAAGTCAAAATTGTAAGATTTTTTTTTTATCTCAAAATTTCAACTTTTGTATCTTCAACTTTTATATTTTGACTTTTTAAGCCTTTTAATTTTATTTTTTACCTGGGGGAAATGGGCTTTGATACATTTGGGTTCAATATACTCACAAAATACTCTTTTAAGTAAATTTGCTTTTAACAATAGGACCTCTGATTTGACAGAGAGTGACAGGATTAAAGTCAGGAAATAGTCTTAAAGTTCAAGACTTGAACTTGGGTCTCCAACTTACGTCATGCTCACCACCACCTATACCACCGCGTCTTTTTAAGAATAACGTAATTCTTTATGATTTTCTTTAAAAGGTCTTTGATGAAATATAAGAATTGGAGGACACTGTCAGGGAACGACTAAACCCAGAAGAGACCCCCAGCAAGAACCCATCATCAGAAGACTATCAGCCAACTGAACCAACCATCCAATCAGCACTCTTCTTCACTCCTGCCCAATTGGTTAAAAGGCTCATTTATGTCCCCCCTAAGCTGTCAGATTTACAGTACACATAACCCTGACTCCCACGAAGGCTGTTTTGGTTCTCATCCATTATTGTAATAGACTCCACATAATAAAGAGGACTGCCATGCAAAGAAAACTAATTCCTGACCTCAGGAATGCAGTGTTTATGTTTAATTTAGGCTCGTATTCCCTGATATTTTTCAAAGTCATAATCCAGCAATTACACTTTTGTCCACAGCTTTGACCTCTGTTTCCATTTTTAAACTAAAGCCCATTCTCATTTTTTTATCCTGGTATAAGCAAAAGAGAAGTATGCAGATTTTGCTGAAGTTACGGAAATATGGGATGCATTTTTTGTCGTTCTGAAAAGTTTACCTGCTACTGGGAATGAGTTTATGCAATTTGTTCTACTTGACCTTTCACCTTCTAGTTAAAACACAGCTGGCGGCTGCCGCTGGGCTGCTTCTTGTCGGCTAAACTCTGTCTGTGTGTGCGTTTGTGTGTGTCTATGTGTGTCTGTGTATGCATGTGCTGGACTTCAAACACAATTCTATGTCTAGGGAATTGCCCTGGGAATTTCATGTGATTCTGTTTTCTCTGGACTTTCAGCTGGAATACCCAGCAACGGGATCCAATGGTATAATTGAAATGCAAATGAAAACTCTATAATCGTGCATAATTGTGACGAATTCCTTGATTTGATCCAAAAAACGAAAGTTTTCGTAATTTTTTTGGTTTTACATCTAGACTTGTGGATTTGTGGATATGTTGGACACTTTGACAAATATGTGCAGTGTTGCAGGGCGACGCAGGTTCAAGTCGCGAACACGCTGTCTTTCCCAAACCTCCTCGATCCCTCTCTCCTACATTGCTTAAAATCAATAAAATTGCCTGTATAAAATACACTGTATTACAGAAAGGATTTAGAGATAAACTATACATTTATCTGGATTTGGTCATGCCATTTTATATTTTGATGAACATCAAGTAACATGGGCTTCTTAATTCATACGGTTTATTATGACATCTTCCATCTCTTTCCAACTATAACAGCTTCAACTCTTTTGGATAGGCTTTCCACAACATTTAGAAGTGTATTTCTTCTTGAAGCATCCAGTTTTGTGCGACACTGTCCCTCGATCTAAAACCATGGGTGCCAACAGAAGCTCAAACATCGGACCGAACATGCAGTTTCTCAGAGTTTCAGATTGCCATTTCAGATTTGTTTTTCACAAGAAGAGCGACCAATGAAAGCCAGCTCTTTTTATGTGGTGCTCATCCCAGATTTTTATATGAATTTTGTACAGGAAACAGGAAAGAAATGGCTTACCACAAATCCTCTCTTTTCACCACATTTTTGTCTTACGGCTTCCTGTGATAAGTCACCAACAGAATAAACCGCTCAATATCCATGATTTTTTTATGTGTTATTTGAATTTGTCTCCGTCATAATCTTCTCTATCTTCTTCCTTCTTTTCTTCATTCCTTTTCCTTTGTGTGGCATGGAGTGCATCTGTTGTATCACAAATGCCATCTTCAGGGAAAAAACGTCATTGCATCAGTATTTCCTTGACACAGAAAAAAAGGACCCTACTGAGAAGCCATTCAAAGATTCGTCCACATTTCAAGTTGGATCGGTGTGTAGAGGCCTTAAAAAGTGTTCTGTCCAGTTGAAATCAGAAAGACACTAACCTTTCCACACCAAACTTGCTCAGCCATGTTTATGAAAAACAACCCCTTACCATAGTCCTCCTCAACCAAACATCTCTGCTGGCATAATGCTATCCGATCATTCTTATGGCAACCACCAAACTCAGGCTAATCCACCAAATGTGGAATACTGAGTTGCCTATCTCCATTGCTCCAGAATAAAATGGTAATGTGCCTTTACCAATGCACCAATGTAATATATGGCTTGGATGCACCTGCTCTGCCATGGAAACCAATTTCATGGAGCATTCTGAAAAAACAATTCCATTATGACTGACAAGGACATAGTAGGAAGAAAAAGGGAAGCTGTACTGGCAATGAACTGAGGCTCAAACCCCAGGTACAACAACTTTTCACAATGTTCTCTAAAAGCTAGTACATCCTGAACCTTTACAGAACATTAAGGATGTTCCCGAAATAACGTCCTCTTTGGGTATTAAAAGTGTTTTAACTAAACGCTCCTCAACTGACTTTTTGGGGGGTTCCTTATTGGTCCTTCCAAACAAACCTTGCATAAAGGACATTGTGGAAAGTAACAGAACGTTCCCAAATGTTCCTCAGCTGATTGTACAGCAACATAATACATCAATGTTTCCCTTCATATTAGGACAATGTGCTCGATGTTCCTTGCTGGTTGGGGAAAAATGCTTAATTCAAAGGAAAAATGCAACAAAATATACATTTATAAGTTTATTTTACATGCAAACTCACATGCAAAAGTAAAGTTCTGCAACAAATCTAATTTTCACAATTTTGCTTTATAAACTATAAGATGTGTGTTGCATTTTTGAGACTATAGTTGCAATAACAGAGACTTGTGGAGGAAGATGTTTATTCATGTGTAAACTTTGGGAGAATAAGAGGGGAATGGAGGACACGATTTCCTTTTCCACACAAGGAATGTCTTCAAGAGAGTTCCTGTTTGGAAAGTGCTTCTCTCATGTTGGTAGAAAGCCAAGAGCTGCTCGTGTTCTGATGAGCCCCTAGCGATAAGCAGAAACACAGCCAAATCTGCAGCAAGGAAGACGATACCTCCCAATACTGGCAAACACTCAGAACAGAGTTTTATGTGTGAGGCAGACTGAAAAAGTCAGGTGAACAGGCTGAAAAAACGACGACAAAGAAAGCCAGTCCGAATACTGAGTGGTGGAGGGGGAGAAAACGTGAAAGGGAGACTCCTTTAGTCTCATTCTACAGCACAGAGCTCTGCTGAATCCAGGGCAAGCTTCACAAAAGGTTGCAGAACAAAGGCTTGGGAGCAGGAGAGCATGCATATGCTCGCACACAGGCAGCATGCTGGGAAGGTTCAATCCCATGGTTTGTTAATTCAGAAGCAGACTGTAACTTTAAAGAAGAAAGCGAGACTCTGCGTCCGATGCCAGCTCTTTTTCTCACTTACATTTGCCTATGGCTCTTTGAAAAGAAGAGCATTTGTCACTCTTCACAATTTCTGAAAGTGCATCAAGATTAAAGTCTCTTGAAAAGGTATATTGCACGGCAGACTAAGGATTATGACGCATCAAAAAGCTCATAGCAAGTTATTTGAGCGCGGAGTGAGAGGTTTCGAGACTCTGCAAGGCTTTTATGTGGTACTTCTGAGAAAAGCAGTTTATCCAGAAGGCTGTAAATCATGCAGTGTGCTCATGGAGACATGAGTCTTGCAGAGATAGACATTAAACTGTCTGACTGACATTTAGGCAACCGAGGCTTGTGTTTTATTGCTTTTAAGGGTGAGAACGTTTGAGATCGATAAAACCACAATAGTTTACTACGGTACATTGCATCGAGGAACGTCAGCATATAAAGATTTTTATTTTTCTCAAAGATTTACATGCATCATAGCACTTTGGGGAAGAGCCGTTACACAGAAAAAAAGTCAAGTGTTAATCTAACACTATATGTGGGTTGAAAAAACACTGGCATAGTGTTGAATGTAAAGCTTTGTGGGAGAATAAACATCTTAGTCATTTTTAACAATGTAGTGTTGATTTAATACTTTTTGCTGTGTATGAGCCCTTGCCCAATATGAGAAAGAAGCAGGAAGTAGCCTAAATAATAAGCTTGGTTGCTCTGGGAGGAAGGGCTTTTCTAACTATTTCAAAGTGATAGATAAAAGCTGCTCCTGTCACAACTTTTTTCAACCAAAAGAATTGAATACATCTACTTCTTTTCCCAGAAATTCAATGCAAAAATCAATACCAAACACAGAAAATCAATGTTTGTCCTATCGAACTATGATTGAATGCTCTTGTCTGCCCAAAATTTGGAGGAGGCATTGGAGTTCCTCGCTTCTGCACAAACATCCGTTTCACACTTTGTTGATTTGTGTACGTCACGTCGAGTACAAGAAACGTCTTCCATTCCTCCACCAGAATGCTTGAATCGTTCTTGGAACTACCACTGGAACCACCCAAACGATTGGTTTCACGTACAAAAAAAAAAAAAAAAAATCAATGTTCCAGAAAACAGAATACAGATGGAAATGTGAAAGGGCCATAAAGGTACTCTCTGTGCCACTAGAGGTTGCATTTCCAAAAAAGAAGAACGTAGAGTTCATATCATCATTGAGTCATGGCCACAGATTCACCTGTGTGTCGTCAGCCTGTGCTATAGTTTCTACACACAAACATGAAGATGCCAGTAAAGAAGTAAATTGATAATAACTATGATTTTTTTAACTAAAAACCGTAAACGCTCTGGTTTTACAAAAATATGAAACTTCTGGTAATGTACAATCAAATCCAGTGAAGGACTGGCGACCCCAAAAGGGAATAAGCAGGTTAGAAGATGAATAAACGAACGAACAAATGAATGAATGAATGAACGAATGAACGAACGAACGAACGAACGAATGAATGAATGAATGAATGAATGAATGAACGAATGAATGAATGAACGAACGAATGAATGAATGAACGAATTCTAGTGATATAAGTGTACAGTATGTAAAATGTAAATTACTCCCAAAATAACAACACACAGTGTTAAAAAGTACACTTTGTCAATGTCGATTATGGGTGTAAAATTATATGGTTTTACATTTACACCTGAAAGTGCAAAATAAAAGTCCTAAGTGGCAATTTAGCATTCAATATTTAACACTTCAACCAGTGTACTTTTTACACATGGTAGATTGGGACTATATCTGAGCAGTGTTAAAATGAACACTTTAAGTGTTGGCTAAATTTACTGTGAGCTGTTTGAGAGCAATCCTGACACAAAGTGGATATTGAACAAAAATAAACCTTACAAAACTCTGTTTTAAAACTGAATTCATCTAACAACCAACAAGGAGAGATAGGTCTAACATTCTGAATAAGAACCAGGTTCAAAGGTAATGTGTATTTTATATCTCTTTCCGGCCCAGTTTCAAAAGTCGTTTGAAAACTGAAAAACATGTTTTTAAACAGCATGTTGTAAACTCCTGAATCTCACCTGGAAATAGCTGTAGTTTCCAAATTAGCCGATAAGTCCACTGGGCCAATCAGTCCCTCTGTGCATTATTCCTTGTAACAAAGAACTTGAAAAAGATTCCCTCATTATTTGCTGTCTTACTGTGACTCAGCTGGTTACAAAGCAGGTAACAGTGTATTGAATCTATAGAGCGAAAACCTTTTCTCTCTCCAGATGAGTGCTATTTTTCTGAAGTATGATCATCATTTTCCTCCACACCTCAACTCTGTTATGATGTGTCTGCAACAGTTTGAGAGGGCAAGAAATCTTCATGTTAGATTTCTATTAAGTGATAAATGTGAGACTGAGAAAAGCAGAGGTGGGATCAAGAGAGTGGAGAAAAGAAAGTCGTGGGTGGGAAAATGTTTTACAGTCAGAGACTGAGGCAGAGAAAGGCAGAGAATGGAGGACAATAGGTTAAGTAGAATTGTGTAATGCAGGTAGTTCAATCAGAACACCAGAATCAGGAGAGATTGCAGAGGGTTGTTTCTGAGGCGAGAGAAGACCGAGGCTTTGTTGACTCCAATAACTAGAAGGTCACCAGCAGGAGAATCCTTTCGTGAGGGTTTTAAAGCTGTTGTGTTTGAAGTGCTGATCAAGCAGCCATCCCCAGGCATTAATAAGTAATGTCAAAGGAACATAGACAGGGTTTCTGAGAAGAGTTCAATAGAAAAAAAAAAATGATGACCTGAAAACTTTCTGTTTTTAAGAATTTACATGGTACGAAACCCTTGACACTTTGTGATGAATAGTTTGAGGAATAATGTCATTTTCCAGTAAAAAAAGCTCCTGTCAACTAAAGAAAGACCACCGACTTCATCCAAACTGAATTGAAATGAAATGAAAAGGTAAGGATCCCTCAGATATGAAAAACAAAAGGCAGAGAATGAACAAAACACTCAAGATAGTTGGCACATCTTACTAAGAATCCTCCAAAAGTAAAACTATGCAATGGATATAATGCAATTACCATGAATATAATCCAATATATTCTCATCTTTAAAAAGTCACTGGTGCTGCTCTCTATCCAATCACCAGTTTGAGGCCAGCCTTGTTCTCCCTGTGCATGTGTGTGATCCACAACCCAAAAAACTTTAGACTTCTCAAATGATTCTCATTTTTTAATAAGCATATTTTCATGTCATGGATTGAAACATGCTATATCCGTATAAATCAAGTGAACTGGATTCATTCTATTTAAGTGGAGACACAGCCACATATATCACTTCAATGAACTCACCTGCAATAAACCTGATGAACCCAACAGCCAATCAGACACTTCCAACTCACCTCCAACAGTTAAAAGCCCTGTCACACTGGCGATGCAAAGACGATTCCGGATTGCGCTCCGACGGAAGGTTCAGCTGGGGTAAATTGGACCTGCGATATCAAGTCTTGTGATGTGACTTGAGCCACCACATTGGAGCTTTTTCGATCCCTTAATATGAAGCAAATGTACATTTTAAGACCTCAGAATTGCTTTAGAGTAGATTAGGGAGCATCCTGTTAGAATTTAGACAAGTGAATTGTTTTTTTACTGAACGCTGTGTTGTGGGCGGGCACATAACGCATGAGTTTGCATGTGGTGAAATTCTGTATTGTTCAGTAGTGTGATTTCCCCATCATACGGTTCACACACCTTGACTCTCCATGATCAGTTCCTGCCATCTTGGATCTCCCATATTCTCCTGCTGAATCTCTGTTCCAATTCCACTCTTCTGCTACATTCTTGCTGTTAACTCATGTCGTATTCACTGGTCTCTTTAAACTTCTTGATAAAGCTTCTTACTGCAGTTGTTAAGCCTTGAAATTGCTCTGACAAGGTCCTTAAACTTCATTATTAGCATCAATAATTCCATCTCTCAGTTCAAATGAACTCTTTTTTTGTCTTAACAGTGATGACAGTGCATGTTTTTTTTTTTTTTATTTTACCAGTTGTTTTGCAGATTTTAATTCACAGTTTGAAGTGCAATTTGAAACATTTTCATTGCACAAAAAGGTTCTAAAACCGATCAAAGGAATCATACGAGCGCTAAAAATCTTAAGGGTACAATTTTGACATTTTGTTAATAAAAAACACAATATCAATAGCGACTACAAGAAAAGCAATATCAACTACAAGAAATCAGCTTTTTTCTAACAAAGTTAATTTCACTTAATGTCGTGCATTTGTAAAGTACCAACCCCAATACTTTTTGACAGGTGCTGGATCAAAGGATACAGCTTGATTCATTAAAAGGTAAATGCAGCGCAAAGCTTAATTAATAAAGTTACCACATCCACCGAAGTCAGTTACATATATTACTACAGCGATCTAGTCCTTGAGAGTCCTTTTGAAACCCGGTGATTCATCTTTTTCTTTTTCTATGTTTATCAGTAAATCTATTATGAGGTCTTAGATGAACTAGTGTTTAACACAAATTCCTTGCATCAACATGAATAAGAGATCTGAGCCGTGCTATCTCAGAGGAGAGAAAAAGAGGTCAATTTGTCTATAGAAATTGACAAATAGACCAGAGCTCAATTACACAGCCTACAGCAGTACATGATCCCGGTGAAGCCTGGCATTATTTGTATTGCAAATGAGTGCAGTACTTCTAATAGAGCATTCATTTGCGAGTGACTCTTTTGCCAAGCGCTCGGCCCTCAGGAGAGTTCATTTGGATTTAATTGAAACAGCACCTGCAGTTTTGACTGGAATCATTAACAAAGGTCACGTGTGTCTGCCGTGAGATCACCCACACATGATGTTAGCATTGACTTGCTAATCCACCTGGCTGAGCTTCGCCGGGGGTTGAGATCTACCCTTTCTCTTCTTGCCACAGCATGTGTTTGTATTGCTTCATGCATTAAACAGTTCGGCTCTGGGTTTTAAACTCTTTCAGCCACTCAGAAATTCTCTTAAATGAATGGTGCATTTGCTCATGCTGCAATGGAATGCAACAGCTTGCAGGAGAGTGCAACAGATCTGGATTTACAGCCCAACTCCTTCACCACGGCTGCTGTTTAGATTCATTGCTGAATATTTGGTAGTTGATCAGACACATTTGGTTAATTAATATCTGCCTAATATCTTAATAATACATGTGCATATGCTTTCAGATCAATGTGGTATGGGGTTATAGAGTAATAGAGTCTGATGTTAAAATGACAGGGTAACCGCACCAGAGATGGAGATAGAAATGAGAGAGACTGCGTTGTGTCAGCATCACTGGAGCATCTCACTTAAAGTATAAAACAAGTGCCCTGAGCAAATCATGCTTTATGCATCGATCCATGTAACCGTGGTAGAAAAAAAGCCACATGGCAATTCTGTGGCTGCCAAACTCAGTGATCCATGCAGACGATTCAGTGAACACACACAGTTATATACGTTCATATTCTATTATATATATTTCCATATTATCCTATTATTAAAATGAAAACCACCACTTTACAGAGAACTTTTGTGAAAATTTCACTTGAGATGAGTTTATGAATTTTTAAAAACATGATTTTGTGAACATCCAGCCACAACAAAAAGGCTTATATTTATTTATTTGTATATGTATAAAGAGATTTTTTGTAATTAAAACTACATGTTTTTTCATATTCTCATATTATCCCATTATTAAAATCCTTATTAGTGTACCTCAAAGAACATAAATAAATAAAGTAAAAGATCATAAAAGATAAAGTAAAGATCCCAGGGAAATTAAGAACTGACAGAAAAAATATGTTCATTCAAATATAAGTCGCTTTGGATAAAAGCGTCTGCCAAATGCATTTTACATTTACATTTACATTTATGCATTTGGCAGACGCTTTTATCCAAAGCAACATTTTTAATGAACATATTTTTTTTTTCTGTCAGTTCTTGCTTTCCCTGGGATTTGAACCCACAACCTTTGCGTTGTTAGCGCAATGCTCTACCAACTGAGCCACAGGAAATGCATAAATGTATAAAAACCACTACTTAAAAACGAGCATGGTGTTCATTAATATTTGATATTTTAATCTGAATACTACACGCATAACTTTACAATGATGTGGAAAGACCTTCATTATTATGTTTCAAAGAGGACCACGAAAAGAAAGTGTTATCATCGTATATTAGACCCAAGGCAAGCTACAGTCAACTGGAAAAGAAGAGTTACTTAGCTTCCTCTTCAGACATGTTTACATTTTCAGGGATTTTAACATTACCACAGTACAAATCCACTTTATTATCTGGTAACATGTGAACCACATTAGATATTGATCCAAAACAACAGCATCCTAAAGCCTTTCCAAGGAGCATTTTCAGCTTTGTGGGATTTCTCAGTCCAGACGGATTCCTTAGCGTTCAGAGGATTGACAAAGTGCTTGTAAATCTCTCCGCGTTGCTAATGCCGTGCAGATGTGTGGTGGCTGAGGTTTGTCCACAGCAGATGAGCAACACTTGGGTGGCCAGTTTATTGATCTGCTGTCAGAAGCAGATTAGACCATGGTAAGGCTACACACGATGGGATGGATTTAAAAGCCACTCGTTCGCCACAACTGTAGCTTTTGTCAATCCAAAACACAGTGTTTGGGAAATTATTCATAAAGTTTTTATGATAAGCCCAGCAGAAGCCCTTATTTTAACCGGATGCTTTTCTTATCTGCATGACAGGAGGGCGCAGCTAGTTTATTTCTACATTCACTTTACGTAACGTGGGTCCTCCCGCGGAGAACAAGCTCTGAATAATGAACAAACATGGCTCCAGCGCTGCACTATATGAAGGTTAGCAGGGTGAAGCAATCACTGCAGGTTCAAAAGTCAGCAATCACCTTGAGAGAGTAATGGACTCTGTAATAGGCCATTCAGAGATTACATAACAAGCGCCAGGGCAGCCAATGGACACAAATTCCACTCAAGTGTATCACGTCTTATCTCACTTGACATATTTTCTGCCGTTTGACTCCTATGTGCTAAGTTATTCATTCCACAAAAATATTACACAACCAATAAATATCTCTTACAGCTTAAGAGATGTACATGTCGCGTTATATTAATAAACAACTATGAATATTTCACTATTAGAAGTCACTTTTTGAAAACATATAGAAGCACAAATACGGTTTCGTCCTTATTAAAATGAAGGAAATTAAGGACCAAGCTTTTAAATCTACAGCCATGCTTCCATCCAAAGATTTATGCGCAAAACTGGAATTTCACATAAATTAATCGCGAATAAAGCACCGCTTCCATCCGCGTACAAGAGAACAAAATCGTCAGTTGCTGCTTCCATTAGGTTTATTTCGTATATAATGACTTACTTGTGTCTTAAAACACATAAACTAAACGTAATATGTGCAGTCGCATCGTGCTTTTGGAGGTGATGATCTAAAACCACTTTGATGACAGACTTTGGGAATTTTAGAATGACATTTCAGATGTGGTCCAATGGTTTGCTCATTAATCCCGCCCCATCGTGCCCCAGTTCTGACAGAAAATGCATTACCATTGCATTGCATTGCGATTTGTTTGGATTTATTTTACTCTATGCATTCAAAACAGTTTGACGCCATTACCATCCTCACTTTCTGAAAGAGCAAGACTTTATTAGGTGAACAACTGCCCCTAGTGGCCAGGATGTAAATGAACTGATTGGCTCCTATAACTATAATTGTTGAATTTACTTCTTGTCTGCTCTTCTGAGAATTCTCTCAGATCGATGGTCCTCTGCTGGGTCCTAACTCTACAGGACAATATTATTAGTTGCTGCTAATTTCTGTTGCACCCAGAAGACAGCGCTTCATGTTTGTATTCTTTTGCTTATTATAATGAAAGGACTGTTTTCCTCGCTGAACTTGGCTTCTTCATTTCCGGACAACCTCTGACTGATGCTTACTTACAAAGCCAAGTTAATACATTTATATTTGGGAATTTGAGAGTGATATAGAGTGTACGCTCCACATCCTCAATGCAACAAAGTGCCTCTCAAGGAAGGTATAAGTAACCCTCACATGTACTTTTAGAATTTAAAAAGATGTGCCATAATATTAGAACAAATTCACCCAATAGATGTCCTTATTGTACATTTAAATGTGTAATTTAGATGTAAAGAAACTTGAACTAGAACAAACTAGAAATTAGCGGGTTAAATTTATTGAAAGCATAATATTTACAAAACTTATTAACTGAACAAATAATAGAGGCATTGGTACAGCACACAACAGGGACGGCTGGTTCTCGCCGCCAACCATAGTAAGTGCTCCACTTAAGGAGAGACGGGGGGTGTTGGGTTGTCACTCTAATGACATGCCAAGTTGACAAGACCTTCTGAAGCCCTGCAGATTGTTTTCATGTGTGTTTGTGACTTTGACAGAATATGTTTGCAAACTGGAACGGTGCAATCTTCTTGTTAGCACATTAGCTCCGCGTGACACTGAGATACGATTGATGGAATTCACTTGAAGAATTAATAATGCACTAGATTCTGTGGAGCATGCAGACACTCCAGGACAACCAAGCTCTTTATCGAGATACTGTTTTACGTGTTGTGCCTGAAAAAGCTTTTGAATTAGTTCTCTGTATGTTTGTACATATTGTACTTGGAATATTCAAATAATGCAAACATTTAAACCTTTAACATATTTTACTGTTGCATTTAATTCTTACATCTGTGAAGACGTAATGTAGGTAAGCAAAAAAGTATATTCTTTTCTGTCATTTCCAACATTTTAAAAAGATTTTGATGCATTTTATTTTTTTAAACACTGTTTTTTTTTCAAACATATACTGCATTGTTGAGTTTTAAATTGAATAAAATCTGTAAAGTATAATTATTACTGATTAAAGAAAAAAAGTAACAAATCTTAATGTAATAATCATTGCAAATATTCATAAATAAGTGAACAAAAAATGCGTCTAGAAATAAGTGCAAACATTTAAAACTACGATATACAGTCAGTTTTAAAATAAAGATAATTTAAGTAGTAATTAATTTTCATATTTGCTGCTAAAAGGTGAAAAATACCCTTTTTTATAAAATGTTTAATACAATTAGAATTTGTCGTAAAGTAGGTAAGCAAATAATGTTAGTTATTTCTGTCATTTCTTATATTTTAAATAAGTTTTTATGTATTTTTTTCAAACACTCTTTGGTTCTTTACGGAAATCCCCCTAATTTGATAACGTTGCAATTTTGTCCAATCTCCAGTTGCTAAGCACCTCACCGCTGCACTTTGTTCATGTATTGGTGTTTGGAGCAGATTTAATACTACTCCGGGGGATGAGAGCCATGCTGCCCACAGGAGTCACAGAGGGCAGTCCAGGGGGTGACAAGCTAGCGCAGTCAGCCATGCACATGTAAGCAGATCTGTCTCTCAACACACCATATCCCCAGGGCCACTGGGACACGGACTATGGAAAGGACTCAAAGGCAAGCATGTGACAGTCCCACAACCCTGCAAACTATGAGCCATTAACAAGGCAGCGGATAGAGAGAGTGCAAGCCTGGTGTAAAAATGCTCAGTGCTATACATGGTAACAAGGGCTTACACTGAAAGGTACCAGAAAACAAGGTGAAATGCTGGTCGAACAACACGAGGAAAAAGGAATGAGCTCAAAGAATGACGTATGAATGTGTTTGAGGGGCCTCTGGTTGTTTGGAACCATTGTTTACTTTCTTGTCTCCGCCAAAAGGTTCTCTGTGTAGAACTGTGTAGAAAATTCGTAATGGACGGTAGCCTGTGTGGCTGCACCTGCTGGTCTGCTTTGTGCGTTGTATGAGCAAAAACTGAATTTTTCCTGCAAACCAATCACAAACTGGTTAATATAAATTTAAATTGGTTAAAATAAATTTGACATATTTACATAGTGGACATATAAATTTTCTTCTTTTTTTATTTTACGATTTTTAAAAATGGAAGTCAGTGCCTTTTTTGGTGATAGGACAGTGGTAGAGAGAGGAAATGAAGGGGAAAGAGATTGCCAGGATCAGGAACCAAACCTGCGGTGCCCACATTTCAGCTTTCCAACCCCCGACAGCACGACATCTTGACTACGGTTCTTGTTTTAAATTTTTGGAAAGTTTGTATATAGAGTGAAATGTATTTATTTTCCTTAAGGCACTAAGGGTTTGAGATTAAGCCAATGAGATTCTCTGAATGTACCTCAAATATGGTAAAATTGACAATAAAGGGGATTTTGACTTTTTGTATTTAAAGTCATGTCCACAAAGGGTTGGGGGAGGGGTTACCATAGCAACCACAGCAAAAGCAATCTCAGCTTTGGAAAAACGTAGAAACATGGGGCTTGGTTTTTTTATGCATAGTGACATAGGGAATGCTATATTATGTCACTGAACCTTTCATAGCAACCAGACTGTTTACCGTAGCAACAAACTTGGCATGTCTCCATGTCGGCTCAGGAAAATCATAGTGACATGGGGTTTGGTTTATTTACTTGAGTTGACTTTGGGACCTTTATATTTTTTCAGCGTCCCTTTCATAGCAACCAGACTGTTTACCATAGCAACCAACTTGGCTTGTATCTATCTCGGCTCAGGAAAATCACAGAGACATGTGGTTTTGTTCATTTTACTTGGGTTGTCTTTGGGGAATATTATATTGTCACAACCTCCATAGCAACCAGACTGTTTACCATGACAACCAACTTGACCTACCTCTATCTCTGCTTAGAAAAATTATTGAGAAATGGGGGTTGGTTTATGTCACTCATTGTGATATATATTGGCCTTAAAATGAACTTTTACAAGCCAAGATCAAAAAATGTCAACGTTGCTCTACACAAATAAAACAAGTTATAAAAAAAGAATTTCAGTTTTTGACAGCAGAAAAAAATGTACGAAATGATAATAACTTTGGAAATTACTTGTACATCAATTAATCGCAAATTCATAATTACCAAAGTAACCAGTTTGAATGTCAGGCTCCTGTGGAATAGAGGACAGTGAGCATGATGCATATTGGGCGCGGTTGCACAAATCTTCAAACATATCCAAAAATAAATCATATTCTTATAACATCTACAGAAGTCGAAGGGGAAGACAAGACTTATGATGAAGTTGTCCAAACTCTGAATAAATTCCGCCAACTCTTTCACCCAAGCATGGCTGTGCTGAAATCCCAGGAATAAACCTCTGGCATTAGACACAAAAACCATACTCCTTCAGGCTGGAAAACCCTTCGGTAGAGCAGCCAAATGGAGTATAGTCAGATTACAGTCAAGCTACTTGAACTTGACACCTCAGCTAATTGTTACCAAAGCCTCAGGGGAAAAGCTACATGGCGTGAGATTCAGCACAGCGTAAAGTGCCTTTGCAATCGGAGAGTTAACGATGGGACAATGGCTTCTAGACTCGTCTCTCCCCCTAACATGCACTAGTGTACTAAACACCCACCTTAGATAGGCAGGGGTAATTGTTTCCATTAGGTAGACTGATGGCAACCGTCTGCGGTGAGCAAGAAGTGATTTTACACACTCTCAGCCACATTTACTTTAATTTCTCTGTTTAACAGGAGCGATTTAACGGATGCTGCTTGTGCCAATTAGAGTGCATCCGGAGGCTCGGCGTGTGGGAGCTGTTGATGCAAGTACTCTCCGTGGGGCTCTAGAGGCCTCTGCAGCTTACGCTTTTTGCTCTAGTTGTCATGTGAACATAAGAAAACATCTAAAGAATGAGATATTGCTAAGATTTTTTTTTGCGTTAAACTATAGACAAGAGGATTCACTCTTCCTTTATAAATAAGGATGGTTAAATTCCAGAGACTGCCCAGTGGAGGCACATTTCTAACAAAGCCACAGACAGGACACAAAGGAAATGGATACCGGCGAGGCATGCCTTTTAGAGAAACAGATTGATACCTCCTTGAGGCTCATTCACTGGAATCACACCACTTCAAAGTAAAAGAAGTCAAGGGGTTGTATGCTGCTTAAACGCATCTTTTTGAGGAAAGGTGTTTGACCCCTCCCCACCTGTGTCCTTACACTCATGTTCTAAGATTACCTTCCTATCAAAATAAAGACTTTTTTGGTTACGGATGGAAAGATAAATTGTAATCAACCCATTCAAATGAGCTTGCTGACCTACTGTGAGCTCTAGTATGGGTAGTACATTCAATCTCTGCTATTCTGCTTTCAGTGAACATGTTCAAGGCCAGCCTGTGTTTTAAAAATAATAGTCATGTAATATTACATTTATGCATAAATCTGCATTTACATTACGTTAAAATATTTTTAAATGATAAAGTTCTATAAATACGAGCTGAATCCAGCTAATCATTGACGCTTCCCGGCCCACCTCTTCCGGTATACTCTGTCGTGTTGCCGCTATGAAAGGAGATCTGTGTGGTTTCTGGTCAAGGTTTATTGTTTAATATTCATGTGTTTGGAGTTTATTCGCTTGTTTTCTCATTGACGGCAGGTTCGCCTGTGTGAAAAAACATGTGCGAACTGTGTGTCTGTAGTTGAATATTTCTCTCATCGAGTTTATTGATATAGTACAACGTAAACATGAGTTTCATGACCTACTAATTGTGCATTGAGGTTACATTTCTTATTTTCTCTTATGGGTGCATGCAAATACTCTCTACAGTATAAAAGGAAGTATTATTGCCTGATTCAAAATGTAATAATATTTTATTGTGGTATTTTTTTTGTCATTTCATCCTGAACTTGAATTTTTTGGGTGGGAAAAAAAATCATTTTGTGTTGGCTCCACTCTCGTTTTCTCTTATGGGTGCGTTCCAAAACTCTCTACACTGTCAGAATCCAAAATGTAATAATATTTTATTGTGGTATTTTTTTTTAGTCATTTCATTTTGTGTTTGGTGCACTCTCTGTAGATGCTCTCTATATATGTGTGTTGTGTAAAAACTGCAAATGGGACAAAAAGAACTCTAACTAGGACTTCTATGTTATGTTCAGGTAGATATTTATTTATTTTATTTATTTACTTTTTTCTTTTCTCTTTTCCTCTTCTTTTCTTTCTTTTTCACTAGTGAACCTTTCCCCCTCCCCCTTCCCCAATCCCTTATCCACTCCTCCTTTCAGTCCAACGCCGTCTTGTCCTGACACAACTGATGTAAACTGACTCGTGGGAACCACAACTAATAAATATTTACATACATTCAATGCTCCACTCCAGAGGAGAAAACACCACACCAGGTGTTTTACTCCCCTGGAGAAAGTAAAACTGTCCAACTCAGCAAAGCATTTACCCTCCCATGTGATGGCTTTTGAGCGGGACAGGACAAGGTTGGAGTGAACACCGTGAAAGCACAAGGAGCACATGTAAACGGCCTCAGAAACCAGGGAAACCCCTAATGGCTCTTTTCCACTGTGCTCTTCAGTTCAGAATGAGGTCCATTCCACTGTTTTCTGTTCCTAGGGTCACTACTTTGATTTATTGAGTGATGGAAGTTACCACTTTATCCCAACAACTAGATTGTTTGCAGATTTACAAACTAGAACTAGATGAGAGATGGAAATCAATGCTAATTTCTTGTCTTACCCTGTTCCCAACCATGAATTCACTCAATGTTAAAGGATAGCCGGACATCCAAACATCGCCAAAAATAGAAAAGTATTCGTCTGGATTTTTGTACTGCGTACATTGCAATAGAAAAATGTCAATAACAGAAATTACTACAGCTTGACTTGAAAGCGCTCAAGCCTGCATATAGCATTTCTTCCCAAGGGTGGGCTTCATACTGGGAAATACAGGCGTCTCTTTATCGTGAAAAACTGCGATTCAACCGAGTGTCACTTAATCAATGTGGAGCCCACCAGGGAGAGGTGGCTGCAATTGGTGGGCTCCCACAAGCCACAAAGTGAGAATAAAATATAGAGGGAGGGAGGAAGGAGGAGGGTTTGATAGCAGTCTGACAAATGATAAGGCTCCCAAGGTGCTGCAGGAGAGCCTGGCCGGCAGCTCTAGGGATGGGGCTACTTTAACAACATCATCCATCCTCAGTACAGTGTGACAAGGAGAGAGAGAACAGGAAAGGGGGAGTGAGTTTTGAGAAAAATAAAGAGCTCTTGTTACAAAGAGACGGCGTCTGTCTCTGAGGTATCAGACAGGCCGAGTCTGAGAGGGAGAGAAGGGTAGACAGCCAACAGGAACAGCATTTCATCCAAGCTGCATCTCACTTTAGCAGACTGTCAGACACAGTCACTGTGAAGAAGCATTCGAGAGGGAAGCTCAAGTGAGAAGCTTTGATTTTGTCATGCAACACACCAGCAACAATCACTGCATTTCAATTGAATTTTGGATTAGAAAATGACACATTTCATATCATCTTCATATCCTTGATCCCATCAAGTTTAACCCTGTATTTTTTCACTTTAACATCAACGTTTTGATATTCAGTGCAGTAGTAAAGGGACTAGTAAGGGAAAGTAAAACATGGAAGCAATTCAGAGTCATCCGTGAAATAAATAATAAAAAATAAATATTTTTTACAATAAATAAATGCTTTTTTTTCTTAAAAGGGCAGAAATGCAGCAATAAACAGCAGTAACACAATCACTAACCTGAAACGTCATTAGTTGCTAATATAATTAGTTATAATTAACATAATAAGCTAAATTTAGAGCCTGATCTAATTAAAATTCAACGATCGAGGGATGAATCCATTAGAAACAAAATTCTAATTATTCACTGAGTTGGATAGTGAGCTTTTAAAGTCTCAAAAAGGTTCTTCCTTCTTACGTATAGCCTATAAAAGGGGGCGTGGTCAGCCGTGAGTTGATGACATAGGTGGTTGCATAAAAAGGGGAGTGCATAAAACACTGCTAATTTTCTCACACGCAACATTCACTGACTGTTTGTACTTTGGGGAGAAGAAGCATAGAAGTGCATTTCGACAGTTAATTACGGTCTGTGGTGATCATTGTTAACAGTGAGAGCACAGTCAAACAGATGCATATATATTGGTATATTATCTGAATTAAAGATGTGAACTCGTGATAACTTGTCTCTGACACTTCCACTTGCAGATTTCCTATCATTCATCCAACTTTCTCACATGAGAATTCCAGGAAAAAATGTTCTTGCCTTTCGACTTGACAAATTAATTCTGCACATATGAATCAAACCAGTAAACTCCACACCTAGTGAAGTTTGAATTGCAAAACAATAATTTAAGATGGTTTTAAAAACTTCCCAGTGCAATTCATCGAGAGTACAATACAGCTTTATCTCGGTCAACAAATGTTAACAGACACATTTTTCTCGAGACAGGGTTGAAATTAAACATTTCCTGTAGATAAACCCCCACCCCATGTTTCTTCTATCAGCTAACGACCACCCACTCCTCCCACTCGACTTCCAAGGAAATGACAGTGTTCAGCTGAAATGTTCTGATCTCATTCTCATCAGAGCCCAGGGAACCCACAGACAGGAAGCATCTCAAACACTCAGAATAAATGTCAGATCTGATGGATTTAGAAGCGCTACACCCTTCTGAAGTAAAACAGAAATAGACATTTGCTTAGATATTTTACAAAACGGTTTTTAATTGAATGTTCATTTTTGTTTAAAGTGACGCACTGTTGATTTCTTTAGTATTTATAAGCCCTTTAAAAAAAAAAGCTTTTCCAGGACTAAAATAAGATTAATCAAAAATATGTTTTAAATAAAGAATACTCCAGAGTAGATGGAAATATCCAAAATAAAACCAAGCCCATGAGCTATATTATAGCAGTTATGATGAGATTCATTACAGAAAAATCATAACAGAACGAATCCATTTTGAGTATAAATTAAATACGCATTTTATTATTGTTTTAAAAGCATTATTTTGAAGAACAATTCTTGAGATCTTATCTTTAGTTCCCAAAGAACCTTTGTAAAACAGATCTGTACACAACACAGAGTAATGCAGTAATACACATGTAATACACGAAGTTACATGAAAAATAAAATGACTCAATAAAATAAATGCTTTATGACTCAAATCATATACATATCATCAGATACTATTAACAGTAGCTTACGGCAAAATTCACAGTGAATTAGAATTCCTCGACTATTTTCGGAAATTATTTTAGGTTGTTGGGAATAGGTAATTGTTCACCTTTGAATTTCTGACATGGTCGATTCCCATAGTATTAAAACAATATCAAAGATCATTTCGATTTATTTTTTAAAATAAGATTATGAGCTCTCTAAAAGTGTTGTGGCTAGTGGATAAAAATGGAATGTAATTTGTTTTGAGCACCGTTTGTATATTTTGTTTAGTTAAAAATACAAAAACATAATGAAAAATATTAGAAATTAATTATTTTTATTATTAAACAAACTATATCCACAAGTACATAAAACTCAAATTATTTCAAAATTACTGACATGGTTAATACACACAGGATTCCTATGTGAATCCAAATGGATAAAAAAAGTAAAATGGATTAAAACAACAACCTTATGGATACTCTTCATTATATTAAAGGAAAATCGCATTTCATACACTTAAAAAAACTGTTCATTTTGGCTTTCAAAAGGATGACTTTTTTAATCTTAAAATCATCAATGTAACATTTGAGACTTCACAGTAAAAGACAATTTGGAGAAATAATTATTTTGTGTTGATCTACAGTTTGAATATCAAGCACTTGACCCAAAATGTAGGAAATTTATTTATATTTATTATTTATTTATATCAATTTATTGTGGGTAATAAAACAAAATTATGAAATAACACTTATCTTCTCTTATTACAAAGCTTTATCCACAAAAGTGAACTAAACTCAATCAAAGACAAACATTTCCGAAATTCCATTTAAAAGAAATGACAATTAAACAGTACTTTAAAGCTTTCTAATATAGAAATGAAGACCATTACAAACATTGCTGTACTTCATTTATTTACCTTTTCTATGTACTTTCGCAAATGTTGGTTTGCTTCGCACTTGCTTGATAAAGTCTGAAATAACCAATTACGATAATATCAGAATGGAGAGCCGGTCAAAGTATAAAATCATAAACCGGAAGATTTACGGATACATCCATCAATCCATGAGCACAGGAACAGTATCATCCAAGCAGTAACGTGTTCCCACTATGGTCCTTGTTCGACCTTCGTGTCTTCCTCATCATCGCTGTCCAGTTGATCCGAGTTTATGATGCGGATAGAATTCCTCTGAAGGCATTTCTCGACTGAATCTCCTGCTGCACGGTCCTCCCTCTCCGTCTCAGCTGTACAGAGTCTGCGATGTTTTCCCTCTCTCAGTCTCTCTCCCTCTGTGCTCTCGCTGCTGCAGCACGAAGAGTGAGGCTCGTCCTCCTGGATGCTCAGCTCCTCCTCTAGCCTCTCTCTAGACTCCTCTATCAATCTCCTGGACACTGCTTGGTTTCCGGATGTAGCCTGTTCTTCAGGTTGCTCATCATCGGACGTGCCACCACAACTCGAATCATCCTCATCGTCCTCGCTTTCTACTTCCTCCTTTACGAGGTCAGTAGAGTGATCCTCATCCTCACCGTCTACTTCCTCCTTTATGGCAAGTTCTGCAGCTTGCTCAAGAATCTCCAACTCAAGGTCCAGGTGGTTTTTGTCAAGTTTAGCGCTGTGCAGCGTTTCGGCGAGTGCAAACACATGCTTGGATCTGGTAAAGCAAAAAGAAATCATATGGTTTGGAAATCCGACTGAAGGATACTGCGTCTAGCCCTCAAAAACTATCCAGATAACATTATATTGTACTATGGGACAATGTTTAAGGAACACTTTTTTATGGGCTCATTCACCAATAAATCAAACTCCATTACCTTATTAATGATTTGGTAACTTGCTTTTGAATTAATTTACTTCCTTTATTCTGTGTGCGGTCCAAGAGATCATCACATCGTTCGAGCTAGGGGTCTTCATTTGGTTTTTAGTTCAGATCAGAGTTTGCTTACGTTCTCACCACAAACCAACCACTCTGAACTTCGTCTGGATTTGTACCTTGAGCAGGTCTCAGACCACTTTTTACTCTGCTTTGGTCAGATTTTAAGTTCGGTTTTTGATTTCTCACCAGCCCAAACGAACTGACCCTAAGCTGGAGAGAGAGAGTGAGGATGGATGGGAAAGAGTCAAACACAGATCTCTCTGAGCAACCAAGCACAAGATCCATAGCGACATACCAACCAGTATATATTGGAAAAATAAATTCATTAACATAATCAGAATGTAAAAGGTGGTTTGCAACTTTAGGATTCTAAATGTGACAACATGAAAACATGTCTGGTTTAGAAATGAAGCAAAGCATACAAGGAAATGCCAAAATGGTGGGTACAAGCAAAACAACCCTGCTGGCTACCTCCTAACAACTGATTGTCCCTTACCTTTCAAACTTTCACTGCTTGTATGCACTTTTTGCATATCTCAAACTAAATACGCTTCATTGCAGATTCATCCTCTAATAGCTTCATACCACATACTGTCAAAAAAAATGGACACTGCCTACTGCCATTGGGCTAATATTAGTATATGTACTAATATACACGCACAACTTCCTGAAAAGGATGTGACCTTTATGGTTTCAGGGCTCCGCCTCGTACATCTCACTCGCAGTCTGTAATATAAACTCATTTTGTGTTTATAAACAAGAATGTGAAAACAACTTTGAATTTGATCATTGACGGCGTAAATTATCTTTGTCACGATGTGATAACAGTGCAAGTCTGCTCTGTTCGGTGCAGCTGTCAATCACATGGTCCCGCCAAGTTTTTAAGGGGAAAATTAAGCCACTGTGAACCATATGGAAATAAACTTGAACAAAAAAAAAAAACAACAACTGAAGTTTGTTCACTGTGTAGATAATTTCAGAAAATCATTAAAACCGTTTGTGTAAATAATTTTTAAAGTTCCGCTTATACTCATAGACTTGAATTGGCTGGAAATTATTCTGCAGCCAGCTCCAATGGGGCGATGGCCGCAGTTTGGGTTTACTCCACCAGACGTGTGAGACACACTTGTTTCATACCCAATTGTGAAGATTAGCGCCAATAAAGCAAATCCATATAAACACATTCTCTTGAGAACAATCTGCATGTTCTTGTGATTTATGACAGTTGCTTCACTCAAATTATTTCAACATTAAAGACACTTAGAGACAGATGCTGAGACACATCCAACAGATGTAAAGAGGCCAACAGATGCGACTAAAACCATTTTTACTGTGGTGGATTAATCTAATGTAAACCATTCACAAATGTAATCCATGCAACATTCGACATCTGGACAACCAAATAAATCCATCAATCTGAGTTTCACAAATGCCGCATTCCACCACATATTCCCCCTGGGGACAAGCAATATGCAAAGCAGCCTGACAAAGCGTCTCCACATGAAAGAAAAAAAAAATGCTACAAAAACCTCTACAAGTAGACCAGACATGCATTATTCATGAAGCACCCAGTGCTGCCAAAGCTCAAGTGGCTCCTATTCAGAGATGTTGGGCGTTGAAATCCTTCATTGCCATGGTGATTAATAAGCAAACAGAGGGAGGGGAGGCGGGCTCATGGACTGTTTGGAGGTTGTGGACAGTCACAACGGGGATAAAGCATGCAGGACTGAGCTGCCCCATCTCTTTTGACGCGAGTCGTCACACGTTGTACTTCGATTAACAGACTGCTGTGAACCATGATGCCTCGTTTTCATGGCGTGGGGTTAGACACCTCTGACTGACTTGGGAGAGCAGTGTATGAAGCCGCAGGTAGATGCTAAATACATTGTTTTAGTCACAAGACCAATTGGAAATTTCAGGAAGGGTTCATTTGAGATTAAAGGCCTTTATATACAGATAAAAATGTTCAAATCTGAAGTTTTGTGCGAGAATGCACTATGATCGAAAACCATCGCCACAAACAGAAGTTCACACATCAGACCAATGAAAGCTGGCGCTTTTGATGAAGCGAATAAGATGTGAGAACCGCTTGGTGGCACATTTTCATAGCGACTTTGCACAGGAAACAGGAAAAAAGAAGAGCAGGAAGAATAAGACGACAAAAGAGAAGAAATCAAAGAACACATTGAAAAAAAAATCAGCTGTTTGGTAAACGCCATAAAGATTACAAAAATTGTGAAGAGTGGCCATCAGAAGATTTGTGTTAATCTCAATTCGCATCTGGCCATAAGAGCAGACAGTTGTCAAGAACAGAAGAAGAAAAGAGCCGCAAATGAAATGTATTAATGTATTAACAAAAAGGTGGTTGAGTGGTTTCTGGTTTCCTCGTTTTTAACATCACAAGACTGCCCACTACTTTTAACAGAGACTCCCAAATAGAACGACCCTGGGCTGCATGAACTTCACACAAGACCTTGGGTAACCTGTAAGGATTCAAATAAACCCTGTTCTTTTAGCCAAGAAACACATTATTTTGTAGCTTAAAAATATTTGTTGGCGACTCCATTGGTGTAGAGGACGACGAGAATGAGACTCTATTCACACAAAGTAACCCAGGTGTCATTTCCAATCCCTCTCCGTCTCTTATTCCTAACCCTTATGTGTTGTTGGGGATGTTTTTGGCCACATCAGGGTGATTTTGAGTCTACATTTGGACACAGCTATTTTTCCATTTTAACAAATTGGAAGACTTTTGGTGCAAATCTTATTTTTACACATTTTTTGGTAAAATACTTTGAAATTAAAATAAAACTCAAAAATGCAAATTTACTACCCTATTGTGTTGTCCGTGGTTGAATCAGAAAAATATTTTTCTCCCCATTTTTACCTACCATCTACCTCAACTCTAATCAAAACAAAAGGTTTTTTTACCCTTTAACTGCCAAGATCTTACATTACATCACTGATTTCATAAAAAAGACTTATTTTCAATATTAAAAATGATTTTTTTTTCATTTTCTTAACATTGGAATAGGTGGATTTTTTTGTAATTTTTTCACCCTCATTTTTTGTTTGTGCCCCAGTGACTTACATTATAACGACCGTTTTAATTTCAAAGCCACGACACCAAATAATAATGCATTCTTGATTGTTGGTGGTCATTCCTGTCTCTAAAATGTACAAGTTGCTGCTGCACTAGTGAATCTCCTGCACCTGTACCGCCAAACAGCAATTTAGTGACACCACAAGGCACCAGCCGCTCAGGGTCACAAGGACATGCCCAAAGGTAAAAATGGCAACTTCCTGTCAAATTACTGTAGAATCAGTGAATAGATGAAAGCCAGGGCGTGCCTTTAAAGGCTGTGGTGGGACAGGATACAGGAGAAGAAAATCCTCTGTTTCAGAGAAAGTGCCCCCCACGCCGGTCTCCATCGCTTGGATCTATATTGGAGTGATCTGACAGCCGATTTGTGTCCAGCATTGCTTTCCTAGTCATGTGTTTCTAGTCATAAATATCGTTACAGATATATAAAAACACACACAAATTAATGCGAAAGAAGTGAGATCATGACAAATTTGCATGTGAATAAATCCAAACTCCGGGTGACAAAAGTATCTGTAATCTGGAACAAAAACCACAACAATTATGCATTTCCTTGAGTCCTGCTGTAGTGGCAGTGGTGCTTAAAACATTTGCCATATTCTATGTCTCCCTGTGGGAAGTCATTATTGAGTTTGCATTGTAGAGGGTCTCTTGTTTTCGCCGTCTCTAGCTCGCCTTCTCCTCCTCCACCTCTGCGGCGAGAGAATGAAAGCTTGTGGTGGAAACAAAGGCCTCTTTTGGGGAGAAGGATAATGTTGTACACAATTCAGTCATTACGATGCCAGTGTTGTGGTCTCGCATTAATTAACTGAGAAGGGCTGGCTTTCAAGGTTGAAAGAAGAGGGAAATAAAAACAAGCCTGCTGCAACAAAGACACACTAGAGGCAGCTTGAGAAAATACTGCAGGCCGTTGTGTTTGGAGAGTTGGGGTGAACCCAGGATGAATTACTTCCTTTCTTTAAACAAAGTGCTCAGGTTGTGCCTGCATTATAAGCAATCAGGGATTGATCCAACCTTCGAGCTTGTAAGAAGATTAAACATCATAATCAAAGACTCTAAGTATATGATTCTTTTTAAATACTGGTTAGATTTCAGTCAAGTCCTCATCACGGAGTCAATGCTCTGATTGACTGTATGAGACGGAGTGTTCAAATAGTGCAAAACCACACAGCGAGAGTGAATATGATCCACTTATCTGTGTGAGCTCAAAGAGCAGGATCACTTTCCTCACACCAGCGGGACACTTAAATCCTTGCTCTCAATCTCACTGTCAATCTCTCTCAAACAAGACTGAGAAGCAAGTGTGAAGTGTATGGTTCTTGCACACACACACACAAAACCAGGATCATTTAAGGCTGATTTACATCAACACAAGCTAACACAGCTGCTGAAGCAAGAAGTGAGAACACAGTTTCCCACACCTTTCTACTCGAACATGATTTAACACCTACTGACATCAGTAACGTCCACACTGACCACAGCGCTTTACGAAACCCCTGACCCATGTGGACCCATGTGGACCCATGAGGCCTCCGCTAACCCTGCAGCCAAGAGCTTGAGTGGCTGGAGAAAAACACTCATGTCAATGCTCAGAGCTTCAGAAGGCATATGTATCTCCCATTTGTTCCAGTGATGGCTTTCTGGATTCCCAATGACACCTCAGCAGTTTGAACAGTAGGGACAATATGTAAATCAAGGCTCTGGCAGATAACATCTTCATTGCATTTACTGAAACAGTAAACTTTAACTTCTCAAGGAGTTGAACAGTCTACAGACTGGAGTGAAAGTGAAGCCTTTGTTGGAGTGGGAAGAATGGCTTAGAAAATCTCACTGGTCTGTATAATCCAGCTATGGTTCTCAAAAGGTTGGTGCACAGTGGAACATGTTCAAAAGTCAAAATGCACTTTGACTAAAAGGGTCACTTTAGAGAACTTCGATTGCCCGGGGTGCACCTATGCTTTTAAACCACCAGCTAACCCCAATATTCACACATCCACAGAATTGATAAAATGTACAGAAGCCTATAAAAAAAAGAATAAATAAATAATAAATTAGAACGTCATGAAATAGAAATATTGAAATATTAGTACACTACAGCAAGTGGTATATGCAACAGAAAAATCAATAAGGTTATTAGTTTTTATTTTTTTGGATTTAAGTGAACCTTACAAGAGTTGTGACATAATTTTCAAGGTAATTCAAATTAAAATGTGAACAAATGCAGATCCGTTTCATTTAACAGACCTAAACAGGTGCCATCAGTGCCATCTAGTGATGAAAAGAGGTGATGATCATTGAAAGTACAACATCTGTGATATGGCTTGTGTTTTTTTTTTAAGTTTTCATTTTTTTTATACAATTTTTGCATTGTTTCGAACTTGTCTGCTTTTTGAGAGGGATTCATTTTTTTCTATAGTAATAATAATAATTGAAATAAAAACGAGTTCAAAGTGTAACATGGATTCTGTTCTGATAAATGTTATTTATACTTTTACTTTGCCTGAATTTATTCTATTTTACCATCTTTATGTGTTCAATTTGTTGGGGTGAGGCACTTGATTAAATTTGAATAAAACTTTGATTTAAGATTTGTAAAAAAGTACTTTTGCCACTATTACATTGGACGCCAGTGTAGAGCATAATGCGAGCCCCAAAAAGAAATCAAGCCTCAACCTTTTGTTCTTTTTGTAACCAGTAGAGAGTTGAAAGACTAATTCTAAAATATAAAAAGTTCAATAGTCGACCCTCGAGAAATATGATAGATGAACGTGAAAACATCGTAGAGAAAGAGAATATTTCACTGAACTACTCTAAATGATGGCGCTTTCTTGTCAGGTAAGCAGCCATCATCGTGACAGGCAGTGGATTCATAGAGACATGTCAGTCAATCCAAAAGGAGGAGCGATCACTCAATCCACTTTGTTTCATTGTTGATGGGAGGGTCGGTACAAAGACTTAAATCAAGCTTGAAGTCTTTAAGATGCCATAAATTAGAGCACGGAATTCAGGGCAGTCGGTGAAGACTTCAAGAGGAAGAATGTAGCTTGGATTGCAGAGAGACACCATAAATCATCGCTCTGGGCAGCGTTTATTAATCCTACCATTTATCACTCGTCTGACTGCCGATAAGAGATTTGAGGAGGAGCTGCTGCTAGAGATGAGCCTGGATAACATTTGTAAAGCGGTGCAGTCAAGTTCACAGAGTCAGGGATTGAATTCTCCAAGTCCAAATCTGAGTGAAGAACACATCTGGAACAAAAGCCTTGTGTATGTTTTTTATCAAATGAAGACTAAAGCACAGTCATTGGGAAACAAGAGCAATACGATAAATCCGCGGAAAGGAGAGAATACTGGTTTTACAGAAATATGACACGCGAGAGAAATCTTAGAGACAGAGATTTATTCAATATAAAAAACAAAACGACACTGCTGTTTGAGGCTATATTAATACAGGCAACGATAACGAGCTCCGATAACTGCACTGAAGCGTCCTTCAGGGAGGATTCCCTGCTGGAATAGGGGATGGTTGGAATAAACTGACAAGGGATATGTCAGAGGCTGAAAACACTGTCACAACAAACTTGCAATGGTAACAGAGAGCCATCTACACAAACCAGAGCAGATGGGATATGGTCAAGGGTGCAGTCCTCCAGTCACTTCAATGACTGGAGCCGCTTAAATTGGCAGCCAATTATAATTATTGTAATGTTGATAGCTAGTGGCTTAATGTATGTATGAAATATGCTTTACAGGGAAGGGGGGGGGGGTAGGTTTACTCATAGGAATTTCAAAATCACTACACCTGTGGAGGTTATCAATCTGTGCAAGAACATACCTCTGCACAAGTATTTGAACCCGAGGCTCTAGGGGAGGGCAAAGCTCGCCATTGACTTATAATGGTCATTGAGAATGAATGAGAAAAGACATGGCATTTGTTTATGACTCCCTAGCAACCAAAACAAACCCTAGCAACCAACTTTTCAGAACTCTATCTCAGCTTTGGAAAAAGATATGGGGGTTGGCTCGTTTTAGTTATAATGACATGGGGAAGATCATCACTGACCCCTCCATAGCAACGAGACTGCTTACCTTAGCAACCTAGTTGGCATAGAACTCTCTTGGCTAAGCACATTCATAGAGACATGGGGTTTGGTTCATTTTACTCATGGTAACATAGGGAATGTTAGATCTCGTCACTAACCCTTCCATAGCAACCAGACTGTTTACCATAGCAACCAATTGGTAAATCTCAGCTAATGATAATCAGACACATGGGGTTAGTTTATGATATTGGCAATATTAAAAAATAGTTTTAAAAGGCACTAGTAAAACCTAACCTCAAATGCAAATGTTTGTAGGAATGTGGGCCGTTTTTTCTATTTTGCCGTCTTATTCATTTCATAGTTTGAAACTCCCACTCTACAGCATGCCGCTGTTACACACTGCATGGGTGTTGTCTGTTCTGCACCCAAAAACCGAACCTATTCCTTTTTTTCTGAACGAAATCTTCCCTGCTCGCTGCCATGCTATTTGTGTACCTCTTTGGCTAACTGAGCCAACTGAACTCTAACGGAGCATCATCTAATGTTAAGAGATAAATCCGTTTTTCATTCAAACAGAATTCTATTTTTTTTTTGTCTGAACATACTTGACTCTTTGGATCCAGATGCAGTAGTCTGTGATGTACAAGTCATTGAGGATATAGGCCGGATCATTCTCCCGGAAGATCTTATGGATTGCTAGCAAGCATTTCAGGACACATGCTTTCCCTGTGGCAAAAAAAGTAAACAGAAAGAAAAAAAGACATTTTAGTCTAGTTTTATTTCCGCAAAGCCCACCTTTGAACATTTCCCAGTACATTTTGGAGTGCAATGGAAAAAAAGAATCAGTATTTTACATTTTGCTAGAAATTTCCAAAATATAAACAACCACAGTGCTGCATAGCAAAAATCTACCAAACAAGGTGTAAAGAAATACCCCCTAGTCACACTGAACTCAGGAAGGTCCATGAGGACTCTTGAGCCATGCACAGAATGGCCTGGCAGCCAATGGAGACATTCCAGCAGCCGTAGAAAAACAAACAGTGCTCTCGCAGTGAGGAAAGCCTTAGACAAACATTTGGTTCTGATTCAAGATGGAGCTCTTCTCGCAAGAAGCTGGTGTACGTTACAGCTTCAGGACATACAAGAGAAACTCCAGGAACGTAACCTCTACTCTAGCTTTCAGAATTCATCTTTTTCTGACCTTCTACTCTTATGATAAATGCTTTCTTCACAGAGGAGTCCAAAAGCAAGTTGGATTCAGAGAATCTGTGTGGTGCTATTGGACGTTGAACCAGTTAAGCATGTAACGCAGTCAGGCATCTCAGGGGAAAACATTGGAAAGAGAACAAGAGGAATGGGGCGACGAGGCGAGATTCAAGTCCTGGAAGCCCAGATGGTGAAGAAAAATATCCTGAAAATTCTTAGCAAGATGGCTAAAGTTTGAGTACAAACTTTAATGTAAAAGTGCCATTTAAAAGTATTTTTATTATGGTTGATGTAGGAGTCAGTGATATCATACAAAGTTGCACATGCCAATATAACTAATAAAAACATATTGTGATGTTTCAAATGTGTATTAAACATTTAATTTTAAGGCCATTTGCTAATTCTGTATCTAAACACACACTGTCAAATGTCATTGGGCTTCTCAGCAGACAAGATCATGAACATTTGGATTATTTAACCCACACTGCATTACCCCCTTCCAGTTTCCCACTGATTCGAGTTTAGCAGAATCTCGAAGAACCACAAGACAAGCTGCCAGAGGGCTGTTCAAATATTTACCCCGGATAGCATTTCCATCACAGCTTTCCTCCTGCAGCATCATTAATGGGTTTGTTTTCCTACAACCTACAAACTGTTTGCTTTCACTGCCGCTTAAACCAAGTGCCTCAAATTAGAGCACACGAGCATCAGATACACACCTCCATTCATGTTCAGTCGACAAATTAATTACCCAAGAGTCTTGGTGTGACAGGGCAGTTAGCTTTGCGAGGGAAGTGGCAGCGCTGTTGCTTAAAGACAAGCCTTACTGCTCACAAGACGTGATGGATGTAAATCTACAAATTATAGACTGGAGCGAAATGTCACAGTGTGAAAATATACACCGGCGAGAGGATTATGATTTAACGGTGTGGTAAGAGAAAGCGGGCAAGGTTAAGCTTTGGGAAAACAGATTTCCTGCAATGGATTCAAATGATAAACCACTTAAATGTAGACATCCCATCAAACCATATGCTGTGTAGGAAGTCAGCCTGGTAATTTGGTATTGGTTATTAATCATTTTCATATGGGGAGGAGGAGATAAGAGAGCACACTATAAGGGAAGATGAGATTGATTCCTGAATGTCTGTAGGCAACAAAACTCCACAATTGGAGGCAACTAAAGTTTACTGGTTATTTTAAAGTTTACCGTTATTCTTGTCCAAAAGTAACGAAAAGCCATCATCTACAGCTTGTGAAGCTAATTTACGTGATTTTTTTTTTTTTTTTTATGTCTGGCCTAAAGAGTTGATTTTATGCGGTGTGCCTTTCCCTGATCTTGGAAATCAGACAGTCAAAAACCAAAAGGAATTTAAAATTGGAAGTTGAGGATATCTGGGAAATGTCCCTTTGTGATGTTTTTCTGAGAACTGCCCTCGCTTACTGGCCCAAATTGAGATTCGTATGAATCTTTGGATTGCTTCTCAGCAAGACGTCTTAGAGCAAGGAAGTATTGATGCTCCCTGCCTGAAAATGGCGTTTGCAGAACAGCAAGAAGAAGACGACGAAAGAAAAGAAATAAAAAAACACATAAAAAAAAATCATGATGGTTGAGCGGTTTATAGTGTTGGTAGCTGATCACAGGGAGCTGTTTGACAAAAATGTAGAGAAAAGAGAGGATTTGTGGTGAGCCATTTCTTCCCTGCTTCCTGTAAGAAGTCGCTATGAAATTGTGGGATGAGCACCACCTTTGTCCTACTCAAGTGCCAGAGCCAGCTTTCATTGGTCATTCTCCTTGCGAAAAACCGTTCTGATGCGGCACTCTCAAACTCTATTTTTTTTTCATTAGCACCTCTTGTTCAGTCTGATCTGTTATCTCCCCTTGGCGCCCATGGTTTAATATCGAGGCGCATTGCTGCACAAAGCTTTGCAACGAAAATTTGGGTCAGTGTGCAGAGGAGGTCTGAACTTCTTCCTTTCTTCGAGTTCATTGTTCTGCACACCATGTGTTCTTGCAGTTACGGAAATGTGGAAGGAGTTTCAAGACAAGTTTAAGACTGTAGAAGAGAAGATGAGTGGAGAGGGAGACTGCCAAATTTAGTGTGGTCTAACTAATCTCACTTTCTAAACCTTATTAAATAATCTATATATGGAAAGATAAATTCATATCAGCATTTAACTGATATATGGTTCTCGAACTTGGTCAGCCAACCATGTTTGTTGATCACTCCTGACATGTTTAGATCAAAGAACGAGCAAACATGAAGAAATTCATCTTCGGGAGGGATCCTCTTCTGAGATGTTGCCTGAAAAGTCCAAATAAACTAAAAAAAATGTTCTTTGTTAGATACCTTAAACCTCAAATAACTGCTGACTTATAAAATCACATTTTTATTTGAGTGAGAGCAGATTCAAATGTACTCAAACAGTCGTATACTAGTCAGATAACTCATTAGATTGGAATAATAACATAAAAACCCTGTCATTTACAATGAAATCTCAAACAAACTCAGATTTTTCGAACCATTAACTTTTTAAAATGCCTTTTTCTTGAGCATTTTCCCAAATTTCAGCTGCTCTCTAATAGGAAAAATTATTATTTGAGTCACAATTGAGCACGCTATTCTTGTCAAAAAAATGTCCTAATGTATCCCAGTGTAATTTTGCTTATCTTGAATTATTCTGTAGCCTCTGCTCTTACAGAACTTCTCAAATCAAGCATGTCCCACTAATCCCAAACCTTACAAGCCTTTTAATTGCAGCTGTGTATAAGCTCTTAAAATCAACATGAGCTGTTTAATCCCATTAAACACCAGCAAGAGTGTTTACACAGCACTTCCGTCTCCTCCAATGATGGCTTCTTTGATTTAAAGGTTGCTCATTTCACAGAGAAATCAAAGGCTATGCGTCAACTTGCCAGAATTGCTGATTTCTTCTTAAGTGTGCAAACATTCTACATGGATTCCATCCTTCATATCTTTCCTTCCCTTTACACTAGCTGCATTTCCATCCACCTATTTTTGTGCACATTTCGGAATATGGAAACGCCAATGTTGTTGGTATTGTTTGAGACTGTGAAAAAAGGTAAAAAAAAAAACAGGCAACAATCTTGTAGATAAAAATACTGGATTAAAAAAAAAACATCGATTTATTTAGAACTGAGAAGAAAAAAATAAATTGTTCTGATTGATTTTTACAGCAGTTTAATTTGTGAAATAATTCAAATAACATGAAAGGGTTGTAAATTTGCCCAGAGTGCATTTTTTACTTTTTGAAATATATCAAAGCATTTTCCCAAAATATGTGTAAAAATAGGATTTCTCACCAAAAAACATTCAATTTGCTGAAAATGTTAAAAAGTTGTGACTCGAAATCACCCTGAAACTGCCGAAAACATCCCCAACAACACATGCAGGGTAATTACTGGATTTTTTTTGCAAAGGTTATCTACAAAAATGTACATATAACCAAAAGCATAACAATCTGTGAAGATCAAAAACGAGTATTGACTTCAAGTGGGTGACTCAAGTGAAACTTAATTAGAAAAACAATTTGGGCTCTATGATCAAGTGGAGCAGAAAGAAGTTTTCTTGCTCTCCTTCGTTGTGCAAGCAGCAGGGATTCTGCAGGGTTTACAGGGTGAGGAACGGGTCATGTGTTTAGTGTTGACCCTCAACCTGATCTCTTGGAAACATCTAATAGATCTGGTGTTAACACGAAATAAAGAGTGAGATAACTCACCAGCTTGAAAAATGCACGCCACGTCTTTGATAGCTTTGGAGATCAGTGAGAAGTGCCGAAAGAGTGGGTAACATAAGCTCCTCCTGCCGAAAGACACCAGCACATCGTGTACTGAGTGATACGTCTGTAACAAACACACACAAGCATCTGAAGAATCCATCAATGCTGATTAAATCAATCACATTTGAATACTGCTCTTAATTACAGCAATTTGCTCTAATTATCCAAAGACTCCTCATTTGCAGCTTAAGCAGGAGGTCAGCATTTGAACACTTCCTATCACTCACCTGAGTACTTCGTTGTCAAGGCATCTTTAGACAAGTGCTTTGGGGGCAAAACACATGTCCTTTTTTTTCTTTTGCTCCCTTTTCTCTTGGTGTTCCCTAGCCTCCCACTCTCCCTCCCCTCCGCAGTTCTCTCAGCAGCTTGTTAAGAATGCACCCGGAGTCATTCTAGCATGTCATCATAGCTCATGCACTCCCCCAGGCTATTAAACATGGGTGTAAATAAGCCTGCTGTGGAGGGGTGTCTCACCAAACACTGTCGACCGGGGCTTTAACAGTACTTAGGCAAAACAGAGGGTGGGAGAGGAAGAGAAACGAAGCACATTGAGGCAAAGACAATGACAGGGTGTTGAGGAGAAACCGCATTAGCATTTCCTGAAGGAAATTCTAGTGCCTGTAAGATATCGACAGACGTGCTCTACATTGGCAGAGCATGAGAATCCCGCTTAGGAAGACTTCAAAGCATGCAAAAATAAACATTTGAGGATGATTGAATTTAATTATTCAAATAAAGTGTATTTGCGCACACAACATTGAAATCATCTGCTTCTTTATTGGGAAGGATTCGTTCCATTCGACACTAAAGCGCGTTTGCTCCCCCGATACAATACCCTCCAGATTTGTGTTCACAATGTAACTTCTCATTCATCCTGGGCACACTTGTGTGTTTACAGGAGCAGATACATGTAGATAAGACAGGCACATGTCTATTTTTTCTTCTCAGGGAACAAATCTGCACACGAATCCCTCGCATCACATAAAATTGAGATTCGTACGAATGTTCAGATGGCTTCTCAGGGTGCTCTTCATCTGGGTTAAGGAATTATTGATGCGATGGCACTCCCTGCCTGAAGATGGTGTTTGTGGTACAACAGATTGACTGCGACACACAGGGAAACAGGAAACAAGAACACGAGGACAGGGAAGAACACATAGACAAAAAAAATCATGGATGTCAAGCGGCTTATACTCTTGATGGCAAGAGTATAACAAAAATGTGGAGAAACAAAAATGTGGCGCTCTATTTCTTTCCTAATTCCTGTTCTAAAGTCGCTATAAAAATGTAGAATTTTCAATCGCGGCGCGTTGTGGCATGAAGCGTTCAGCATTCTTACTGGTTCATATATGTGCAGCTCAGAAGATGAAAGATATGCATGCTCTTCTGATGTGAAACTTGTAAGTTTGCCCGACATGGTCCAAGCTCGGGACTGCTGAGGATACTTTCACGCCTCAAGAGGATCAAGAGGAACAACTAATACAATCGTTGCAATTGTCTGCAGATTTAGTCCTCATTCATCACTACTTGAAAACACACCCATGTGACATCATACGGGCCACTCATTCGCCACATACATGTTTCCGATGCTTTTTGATTGGTTAGAATGGCCATGCACACGGAAATACATAACGGAGGACAGAATGCCAGAAAACTGAGAAATCTTTTACGATATAATTTCCATTAATCTCTTATGATGTACATTGCAAATGATGCTCGGATTACAAACTACTCCAAGTTTGACCACGAGCTCCCATGATAAACACATTTCAACCCATAATGTCCCGTAATTTCAGATGCACTGAAATTGTACGCAAGGGAATACTTTTCACAATATATAAAAATATCTTCAGAGAGAAATCTGAAAAGAATGTGTGATGACAGCCGTATCGATTAAATGCATTTGAAATGAAATGAACTGTTGAAGAAATACCAGGTAACGAAATGACTTGCAAGCAATAAAAAGAAAGAGAAAGAGAGAGAAGTACAGCAAGCAGTTGGAGGATGACATTTCTACCCTTTCATTATCAGCATTGCAGTAGAGTGCCGTATCTCAGGGCCCTGAGCTGGGAGAGGTGTCTGGTTACTCTTCTCTATTGTCACACTTGCTGGTGAATTGTGGGGGATTAGGGACTGCTGCCTCACGAAGCAGGATATAAGTACGCCCACACAGAAAATTAGAGCTCTCGTAACCACTGGTGAGCAGTTTTAGCTGGATTTTGTCCCCAAGTTTAGAGCAAGCTTTGGCAAAAGTGATGAAATGTAATTGCCACCATTTCACTATGAAAACATGGACATGTGCGCACATAGGGAACAACTTTAAAAAGCGAAAAAAAGAGAAAACAATATGTACGCTGATATTCAAAGGATACATTTTATACAGGTAAAGCAGTCGAGATGTTTACAGGTCACTCATGTCACTTTGATAGCTTTAAGGTTATGTGTTTGCTCTGACTTTCAATCAAATCTAAAGGAATCCTACTGATGTTTATTAGAACTACAGTAAAAAAAAACACAATTATTGGAAAAAAGCAGTTGATCCAAAGTGTAACTCCGGTGAACAAAGCCCAAAGCTGTCAAAATCTCATCCACGATGAGACGCCAGCCAAAATAAGCTCTAATGGATTGAGATCAGGTTACGGAGCCGGCTGGCTGAATATAGCTCACACTGCCATGTTCAAGTTTTGGAGTCTGTGGTGTTCTTTTAGTCCAGATCTATTAAAATATGCAAATCTCTATAAACACTGGGGAACATCGGGGTCAGAAAAAATGAAATGAAATACTTTCTGCAGCGTTTGCAGGATTTAGAAATATACATGTAGATGATGCGATTGGTTTATTTACCAACAAGACAAATCAACAATACACTTAAGAGAAATATAACTCTGGGAAGACAAAGAAAGAGCCAAATGAAGGGAAAGAGTAGCAGACAAAGAAAATACAGATGATGAAGGTGTAGGAACAGAGTCTAGAGTTCAAAGGATGTGAATACGACAGACAAGAATCTGACTTAAGCACTGAGAAATATATGAAGACAATCAGAGATGACACAGACGAGAGAGCTCTGGGGAGACCCGACACATTCAGATGCAACGACAGTGGTAGGATGAGAAAACATCCTATTAGAGGCAAATACTGAGCCATGCATTCTGTGTTAACTTTCTGCAGATCTGTTTTATTCCAACCTGGCAGATAGGAACTTAATTAGAGTGATCAGATGTATTGCTGGTTTTTCACTGGATTTTAACAGCATAACTCGGCTAAGCTCCAATCCGCATGGGTGTTTCCACTGACTTCCAGTACCAGCTCCGAGTGGGCTTAGTTAGACATTTAAGACGGATCACTCCGTAACATCATTCTAGTTCTACTTGATGGCATGAAAGTGAATTTGACAGAAAAGCACAACCATGCCAAGAAGAAGAAATGCCTAGCGCTGAGTGTGCACAAGACAGAACAACGGAGAGCATCAAAGGAAAGGTATTTTTCATTTAAAAAGCAGTGCTAACTAACAATTGTATGATACGGTAGTGTGGTTGTACTGCATTTTTGTGTCGACTGTAGACTTTTGTTTCTGGCAAATCAGTGAGTTCTGATGTAGTGAGTCACTGGCATTACTGGCCCAACTTAGGGCCTCTATCGGAATTTTCCAAATCGAAAACCATGGGCGCCAATGGGAGCTCACACATCTGACCAAGAGTGGTGCCGACAAAAAATGGCTCTGCCATATCAGATTCATTTTTTGAAAAGGGAATGACCAAGAAAAGCTGGTTCTTTTGATGTGAGTAGGTTGCAAAAGAGCCACTCATCCCATTTTTTCATTGCGACTTTGCACACTGCTGAGAAGCCATCTGATTATTTGTGGAATCTCAATTGCGAGGTGTGTTGAGGCCTTTAGTCTGCTTTTAAACCTCACCCAAACAAATTTGAAAAAAGCACCACTAAACTGTACACAACACTGTGGAAGACATCAAAAGCACAGCAAGCCGAGCCGTGTTGTTACAAAACAAGATGAACCTAAACATAAGGCATACCTCTAAAGACAACTTGAACAAATCAAACAAACATCATTGCAGCCATCAAAAGAACTGATAAATTGTCAATATTTGTGATTGAATGCTGTAGTCAACTGACTAGTTGATAAAGAGAAAGCAGTTTGTTAAGGAACATCCATTCCTTAAAGGATTCGTATTGTTTTGTTTGTGTGTAAAACTTGTTTTTCTGTTTAATAATCATACCTCCAGCCAGCAAAGCGTCCCACTGAGCTTTCTAATGGTCCATGATGACTCTACCTGCAAATCCCAACAAAATCAATGAATACATATGGCTCTCAGTGAGGTCATGCTTTACATAATACGATTCTAATACTAGTTTTATAATACTGTATCAATGCTATAATTGATTATAATACTCATTTTCCCAGGCATCATGCAGCAGGGCATTGCAGTAGCAACAGAAAGATCTTGGGTACAAATCCCAGGGAAATACAGGTCGATTTGGAACCATCTCTTGAAAGACAAGAGATTCTTTCTTTTGGGTATTTAGGGGACTGGTAGGGGTGTCCACTCAAGGTAAGATATACATTATGATATTATGTTCACAATATGATATGCATCATAAGTTAAAAAGAAACAGAAATGTTAAAAATATAATCTTTACAAGTAATTTGTTACCAAATGGATAATACATTTGGAAGTGTGCCTTTGACTGATGAAAACCTCTCAAACATTTGCATAGGAAAACACTTATTTGAGCCACGCCTCACCAAAAACATCTTACAGAGGATCTAACAGCAAGCTTTATTGATTTGCTTTTGGTTGTTCTAAACAAAGACATAAACAATACTTTCACAATAGATTATGTTTAACTTAGAAGAACCGTTCAATCTAAAATGTAACTGTATGTTTTAAAGCAGGTCCAGATGAATTAGCCTCAAAAAGATTTGGAAAGTTGTTGGAAAACATTAAAGGAATCCTGACGCTGAACCCACTCACTCTCAGAGAGACGTCTGTGACATTTAAACATGGACTTACATTGTGCTCTCCTTCTGTTGTGCGCACATCATAGACATACGCCAGAACGATGTCCACCAAACCCAACCAAACATGAAAGCGAGCTTTCTTATCCAGCAAATAAGAATGGTTGGAGAATTTCCTCATCTGCTCCTTTTCCTCCTCTGTGAACATTACTGCTAGGATGAAGAGAGAGCGAGAACAACAGACATTCAGTGTAATCTAACCACAGGGAGATACAGACAAAGCCAAAAGCCGATAAACTCTGCCTGAAAAACAACTTTAAACACAGCCTGAGAATGATGGATGCCTCTGCACCTCTGAGAGCTGTAAGCAGCAGAAGTATGCTCACCACAATTATTTTTAAATCAGAGTCACAGACAATGCTTCTGAAGCATAGCATAGTTATCAAAGGAACAGAGCTGTGTTACTGAGCTTGATTGATGCCCTTAACTTGGTTGATAGTGCACCAGGGAGAAAGCAGAGTAAAGGCATGCAGAGAAAGGGGGGGGGGGGGGGCAAGTCAGCACTTTCATAGCAGCTGAAAGTGATCCCCTTCTTGGCTGAAGCGCTACCCCTGATTGAGCCTCTCGTGTGCAGACTTGCATGTCCATACAGACAAGGGTAAGGGGGTGCCGTTCTTGCTCTAGTGGGAGCTGTTGAATTCCAGTCACATGATGACAAAACAGCTCCCCATTTCCTCATTTAGCCTCCATCAAGCCACCTCCTCCTCAGGAAACACTGACTCCTTTTGAGACAACATGCATTACTCCAAGGCAAGGTTTTTTTTTACTCCAAATGTTTGGTTTACATTAGCAATCTTTAAGTTTAAGCTTGTCTTTGCAAATACACTGTAAATTTGGAAATGTAAAAAACAAAACTATAAGCCCCCCAGTGAAATCACACACACACACACAAAAAAAACACTTTTTGAGTGATTAGCAATAGTTTTCGTCTCGGGTCTCTCTATTTTCCCCATGTGTGTTCCCGTACATACGTTCTGTTTGTTTGTGCTCCCGTGCTCTTTCATTGTTCTAATCGTCTGCACCTGTCTCTCATTCCTGTTCTCAGTAGTCCTTGTTCAGTGTCTCCCTTCACTTCTTATTTGGTATTTTCTCCTTTTATGGCTATTCGCGAAGATGTTTCTAATATCTGATAAGTCACTTAGGTTACTCCCATTTTGTGTTCCAAATCTGATCTGTGTTTAGTTCCTGAGTTTTAAATTAAGTGATGTTTTTCCTATCAGTTTTTTTTATAAATGGGTTACTGAACCAAGCGATTGAGTTCTGTCCCCCTTTTCACCATCAATATTTATTGTAGTTGCTTGAATGAAAGAATTTTAAACTGCTATAATCAATAGTATCAGCCCCCTTAAGAAAAGATTGCTTTGACTGACTTTAAAACACACCACTGGTTTCCAATGACTTTAACCTAATTACCTATTTAACCATTTAAATTGCAATTTAAGCTAAGTATCTTGCAAAACAACTACTAAAACAGCACGACCTGTCATTATGGATAGTAAAAAGAAATTGTACTACAGAGAAGGAAACCTTTAAAGTTTTCTCGGCCACCCCAGGAGTGTCAGGACTGTCAGGAAACTAAACCACTGGCCCAGCACAACAGTTCATCGAGAAAGCCTGGACTGGTGTAGGAGCTAGGCTAGTTACCCTGTTTTAATACCAGTTCGTGTTTTTAAGCATTGACATTTTTTCAACATTTAAAGGCTTCTAATTGTGCCTCTATGCGTGTTTCACTACCTCATATCATTCAACTATGAACATCAAGCTACATCATCAAAGAAATCAATAACTGCAGATAATACCCAAGAGTGTGGCATCAACAGAGCACTTTAAATCACGTCGACTTAATCTTTTTACCCTTAAACACAGACAATATTTCCAAATGGATCGTAGCTTACAGTTCAGATTGGACCTCATCTACTTGCTGGTCATGAGAATCTCCTGATGCCACACAGATCCCAAGAACACAAACAGCTCTTGGCGTGATTCATGGGAGTGGAATAATGAGGAGTACACATATGCATAAACACATTCAGTGAAGCAGTCGACTCCACTGGGACAGAGAGTGTGAAGTCTCAGCATGCACATGAAAAAGCAAGCACACCGCCGCATGCAAACACACACACACAAAACAATGAGTAAACAGAGAAGATAAATAATAATACAACAATAGTGTTTTTTTTTGTAGAACATGAAGTCATCTTGTCATGGAAAAGAAAGTGAATGACATTTTATATATATATTTCAGAAATCTGAAATGAATAAAAAAAATAAAAAAACATATCGCCAACCAGCAAAAGAGTGGAATCAATCATAAACTGTGAATATGAGTCAAGCTTTTTAAGTCTATAAAAGCGATTAATCCACAGACAGAAGTAACTTAGAATGCATAGCCATTCAATCCTTTTCACTCTCCTTTAAAGATTGGACCAGATGTGTAACCCTCGTTTCCCCCTGAAGCAACATATGCTTGCAGCTCGGAGTGATTTCCTCTTTCTGTAATCGGGCACTGAGGAATTAGCACTCTACTCTGGAGATAAAAACTGCGCTGGTATGGACCAATCAATCACACATGTTAATAATCCATGTCAATTTAAACATGCCACACATCTTCAACATTGATTTTGGGAGCATGTATGTGACTCAATGACTTAACTGCTGTTGGGGATGTTTTCAGCCACTACGGGTGATTTTGAGCGTACATTTGGCCACAACTTTTCTGTTTCAGCAAGATCAATGATTTTTGGTGACTAATCTTATTTGTGCGCATATTTTGGGAAAATGCTTTTACATTTTTCAAAAACTAAGCACTCACACTGTAACGTGCCTTTGTACTCCATTTAAAATCATGCACCAGTCAGAAACTAAGCATTTTTACAACATCTCAAAGTGTAATGGTTCTAAATGGTGAAATGTCATATTTTACCTCTTCCGATGAGGATTGATCACCAACAATCAAGAATGCATGATTATTTGATGTCATGGCTTTGCCATCAAAAAAGGTTATTATAATGAAAGTCAATGGGACATGAACAAAAAATGAAGGAGAAAAAAAATACCACTGGTTCTACACAAAAATCCATCAATGCCAATGTTGTTACTAATGTTTGACACATCAAATGATGCGATAAAGGCTGTGGTAAAAAAAAAAATCCAGGCCAGAAATGAGCCATTTTTGTAAATTTTCACTGAATCAGTAACGACATGTAAGATCTTGGCAATGAAAGGGTAAAACAGTGGATTTAAAAAAAAAGTATCTTTGATTAGAGCTGAGGTAGACAAAGAGATTTATGGCAAAAAAAAGAAGAAAAAATATTGATCTGATAGATTTTTACAGCAGTTTAGTGTCCCATCTCCAGCTAACTTTGGGCAAGAGGCTGGGGTACACACCTGACAGGACTTCAGTCCCCAGGGCGACACACTCAGGAATTTAGATTTTAAATTAACCTGACACATGTTTTTGGAATTGTTGGGTAAACCGGAGTACCCGGAACAAAACCCATGGAAGCGCTTTCTAACTCTTTTCATGAAGGTCTCCGGTGAGGCGAGGCATGACCTTCTAACTGGAAGGCCACAGTGCTACCCAGTGCACTAGCATGCCACCCGGTCATACCTTCATGAGGTATTTTACTAACCATTGAGTAATTAGAAGTGCAGAAAGTAGACGGCGGAGTAGTCCTGCTCAATTTGGAAACCTGTGTTAAAGATTTAATAGCCAGAAAAAAATGTATTTATTCAAATCAATAATTTATTTTAATGAAGAAATTACTATATTGAAATAAAAATTTAGTAAATAAATTTTATACACAAAGCTACAAGTAACAGACAGATCAATAAAAGGTGAAGGTAAGGGTGAATGTAAAATGTCAGTTGAAAGTTCTCCCTGGCTGATTGAACGCTAAATTATTTCACATATTCATTGATATTGCTGTTTATCAATATAAAATGATTAAAACAAGTGTTTTAATCACTAAAAAGCAAAAAATATCGAGGACGGCACGTATTTGTCTTTTTCTGACGAGGTCAACGGTTTCCAGCAATAGAGCTCCACCTAGTGACTGACACTAGAAACAGCAGCTCTGCAAGCGCACAAAACATCGCCACTGCAAACCGCCTCGACCCAGGTTTATATCCAAAAACACAACAGTAATTACACACAGAAAACTTTTCACACAGATTACTTAAAAGGAAAAAAAATGTTCTTACAGATATCTGAGTTTGTTGAAGAATCTTGCTTGAGTTCGTTCCACCATGGTTTAAACCTCAGAAGCTTTTTGATCTCTTCCTCGTCCTCATATAAGCAGAGCCTGCAAAATTAAAATTCAAACAATATACTGTACAATATTGTAAAAAAAAATATATATATATATAATATAAAAAATATATATATTATTCTATTTTTATATCCTAAAAGGTGTTTCTGAAAGACAGTCATGAACAAGAGGAAAGAGCTATTTTCTTTTTCTTCAGGTTTTCATTGATAACTGTTAAATTTTATTAATCATCCTTCACCAACACAATATTTGTGCAAAAACATCAATTAATCTTAATAAAAACTCATAAAAATCCAGCTTATGTTTGTGGTCTATGCATCCCCTCATTCGAAAGCACAGTGACTTTCCAGAGAACAATACGAAAAAGTGTCCTTGTAGTGCTTGTCTTTTTTTCTCATACAATATGCTGTTTGCAGCCACAAAACTGATTAAGCATTCCGCCATGTTCAATGTTTACAAGTTGCCTAATAACAAGCTGCATTATGATTGGCCAGACGTGTTTCAGTCGCCTGCAACATCCAAGAAAATGACTTAGGAGCTGAAACAAAATCATTTAACACCAGAAAATTACGTAGAGAAAGGGATCACGATACTCATGTATTGTTTCAAAATATATGATTGTGAATTTGACATTACATGATACATTTCTGGAAAATGAAAATGGCCTATTATTCTCAATAAGCAAAATCTGTATGACTCCCATTGTCTTTGCATTAAAACACAGCTGTAGTCTGAGTCAAAATAGGATTTCAATAGGGTGAAAGTCTTACATATAGTGGTCTGTACAAAAGATTGTAGTCTCTGCATCAAGTCGATTGCTTCGTCTCAGTTCAGGATTGGTGTGATCTGGATCCTTCACATCAATCACCTCATTCAGCTCCTCCTGAACAATGTAAACCTTCTTTACCAAACTGTTCTCTCAAACAAATGTATCTTCAAGAAAACAACGAAACATTCTTACTTGCAGTCTAGTGAAGACTCCAGACCTGAGGTTTCCAAAGCCATACTTGTGGTATTCTTTCAGCTTCTCTGCAGGTGTTTCAGTGTAAACCTCCTGCTCTAACTCCCAGTTGAAGTCTTCCTCATCATCTTCTTCTGCACTAGTTCCAGCAGAGGCTTCTGAGAGAAGGCCGGCAGAGTCTGATGAGAAAATACAGATTGCTATGAAGCAGGATGCGGTGGAAGATTTATGTACTGATGTGAGATTTAAAGCTGACCTGCATCCACCACAAGAGGTTTGGCTGATCTTGATCCTTTAGGAGCCAGGAGACTGGTGAGCATCTCTAAACCTTCAAAATGTTGTCCTGGGGTTTCTTTAGGCACCCTCAGAGTGAACACACCTGATAAATGCACATGTGATTGGTTTTGTTCTTGTAACACATTGATCTGAGGCCTTGTGGTTATTTTATTTCCATTTTGAAAAAGTGATTTAATCATATATTTTTCAGACTTTTCAGACAAATGTGTGTTCTCAATGTATGTATTTGAGCTTTTTGATCTTTCGATTAAAAACTTGGAAATAAACTAATCATACATTTAATATTTCTTTTCTAGTTTGAGCTTTTTAACATGGGTCCATGCCTTAAAATCAGCCTCAAGTTGAAAGGCAGGCTTATCTAAAATAAAATCGTGATGACAGTCAGAGCGAGTGTGCTTTACAGTGTAAAGTTAAATGCAAATGTTGCAGAAGGATTGGAACAATTTGGTTTCCCTGCAAAATATGTTTATGCACACATTTCCATCAAAACAAAAAAAAATTGTAATCATTGGGGTACACACGGGATGTATTGAACCCTTTAGGTGCGGCCTGTTCGGTTCGGTACACTTTTTTAAAATGAAATAATATAAATTCATTATTAGTGCGATATTAAGCGCAGCGGAACAATGTTCCTAGGCGAGTTTCCGCACGGATGCTATTGAGTGACGCACAGTAGAGCTGCACGCCACAGGTAGCTGTGAGAAATGGCAACAGCGAAAGAGAAGCCAGAGCTTGAAGACCCTCCCACCTCACTACGGTCTCGTGTTTGGGAACACTTTGGCTTCTCTGTTAAAATACATAACGGAGATAGACGAGTGGATAAATTTAAAGTTGTATGCCGCCATTGTTCCACGGAGATCGGGCAGGCAACACATCTAACATTTTCTACTGCTGGAAATATTGTCACTGCAACCAGATCTGTGCTCTCTTCAGAAAATGTGGATAGGGTAATCTTTTTAGCCTAAAACTTGAATAGTTAGTTTTGTTTATATACAAGCTGAAGCTGTTGCTAGTGTTAAAAGTTTTCAGGTCCTAACTAGTTGCAGTATTTCATTTTTTATTAAAAATATGTGTTTTTCTTTATAAAGAGTGCAATTTATTTAAAATATCACACAAATGTGTCACTTTTATTTATTTTATGCAAGAATTCTATTGTGTATTGGCAGCTTTTCAAAATAAAGATTATGTAAGTTCTTATTGTTTTGACCGAAAATTAACTGTACCGAACCGAATACGATTTTAGCGTACCATTACACCCCTAGTAGTGCATGTAATTTTTAATGTATATTTTCAATATTTAGGTGCATCTTGCCGTGAATGCAACAACCTTGCATATTGCTGGAATGACAATAAATGTTCTTTTGTCAACTTCACCCTTCATTCTTTCATTTGTTCACTTTCCATTGGGTATATTTACAGAAATTATCATTACTTATATTTTTAAAAGCATTAAGCAACATTTGCACAGTACTTTATATCTTATTTTTTCATATACAGTGTCAAACTACTTATTGGTGGTTCAGGGTTCACATATTCAGCCACTCATGGATTTTCCACTGTGACCTGATTAATCCGCATAAACAGGGATAATGATCAGGAATCCCATAACTGTGCCATTTTCTACAGATACGGCTCACAGGACACTGAAATCCCATACTAGCCTGTGATTTACTCTATATTCACTCTGCATATATAATCACTAAGCATGGTTAGAGATAGGAAGTGCTCAGCTTTTACGTACAGTGCCACTTCTAAACAAAAGAATTTGGTTATTACCTTTATCAATGTCAAATGAAGCCTTTTCCCGCCCATCTTCTGCAATCCTACCAGGGAGAGTCAACCTTTATTGGAAGACAAAAAGTAACTTTTAGTAAATGATTTTATACATTCAACTGCATTTATTCATTTTCCACCAATGCACCTGCTTCGACAGTGACGTCTACCAGGAAATAATGACAAATCATACATTTCTACACTCAACTCCTAACAAGATGAATTCAATGTAAAACAGCTCAATGAAATCACCTGAGAAAATAAGGCTTGGCATAGAATTTAAAATCCTCTCCCTGGATGTAGACGTCAAACTCTGATGTTCTGGTGTAGGGCACACGAATAACTAAATTAAGGAAATTGGGATCTTGACTCAGTTCGAATGCTGGCGTTATCATGACGGTGCTGCGAAAACAAGAAATATTATGAGCATAAATAACATTAAATACGAAAAACAATATTTAAAATCTAAAAAGGATGTATGGTTCATGGTTGGTTGATATGTGTATATGCATTTTTATTATCAAATGCAGACCCTGCAGCAGGTAGAAGCAGAGAAGCAGCTTACAACTCCACCTTGTGGCTACTATTTATCATCTACAACCAATAAACGACCATATTGACAGCTTAACGAAGACAAATTAAATACATTTCTGAGATTAATTATAATAATGTAAATACTTAACGCCTCACAATAAAAGAATGGGCATCTTAAATTAACACTAGAGACACCACATCCATTCTCTTGACGGGAAACTTCTAGCAAATTAACATCAAATAATTTATACCCAAACAGAAACTGCAGCCATTGCAGTTGTTTTAATGTTGTTGTTTTACGTTTACGTCCAAACAAACATACTAGAAAGGCTTCGTGCACCCCGTAAACATGTAATGCTTACTTTGAGTATTAGGACATAATTGATATAAAACACTTCACAAAATCAACGCTAAATTAAGATATTACCTTCAAGTGTCGCCTGCGAAGACTTTAATAACACACGAAACGAAAGCAAATATCTCAATCACACACGCAGCACATGGATTGCTTCCTGTTTCTCGCTTTACCATACTACCTGGTATAAAGGAGAGTTAGAATTTTTCAAAAGAAATAGAAAATATGGATTGAACTTAAATAATTTATAAAACTGTATATAAAATGTACAAACACATAAATAAGCTAGCTCAAAAATTATGGCCAAAAAGTGCATATATTTATAAATACAAAAGGAGGTAAACATTTTGAAGCTATTTTGGAGAAGAGTAAAGAAACAGGAAACTGTGAGGATCTCCACAAAGTGGTCGGGCAAGAAAACTTCTGCAGCAGTTGCGAAACATATGAAGATTATTAGCCTCCAGAATGAGAAAATTCTGGTAGGGCAAAAAGCTCAGAACTGGCTCACACAAATATTATCACATTTCACCAATTCTCTGTTCTCCTCGCTGACTGCCTGTAAAGTTTAGAATAATTTTTAACTTTTTTATTAGATTTTTTTCCATACAGTACCTCTCTGAACTTTTAGACCCAAATACTCAAACACGGTCGCTCAGATCGCCGACCAATTGCCTCTGAATGTTCTGAAAACAATATGAAAAAGATGGTACTTTTATTCTGTCTGGTTGGTTTTATTCTAAAGGACTTTGTCTGTACAGCCCTTTGGTCAACTTTTGTTGTTTGTAAATGTGCTTAACAAATAAAGTAACATTTACAGGTAGAGCTCGCAGAATCCAATGTGGTACTGTATGGAGAAGTTGGCCCAGTTGTGGTCTTCAGTGGTGTAAAGTGTACCGAAATATCATACTCAAGTAAAAGTAGCATTACTTGCCAAAATAAATCATAAAAAACGAAAATTATTTGATCTAAAAACATACAGATTAAAAATGTAGCTCACATCAGAGCCATTTTGTTGAGGGTGTGCCTAAGCAAGATAGAAATAGAGAGAGAGAGAGAGAGAGAGAGAGAGAGAGAGAGAGAGAGAGAGAGAGAGAGAGAGAGAAGGAGCAGAAGGAAAAGAATAGAGACAGTGAGAGGAAAAATAGGAGAGAAAAGGAGAGTATGAAAGAAAAGTGACAGATCGATAGCATGAAGAGAGAGAGAGAGAGAGAGAGAGAGAGAGAGAGTGCAGGGAAAATGTGTAGAGAGAAAAAAGAAAGGAGAAAGAGAGAGTGAAATAGAAATGGGACGAACAGATGGAAAATAGAGAAAAGTGAGAGATACAACGAGTGACTATTATGAGCATTACGGTAAGAAGCGTAAGGTCCGCCCTCGAAGATTCATTTACGTGAGTGAGGGAGCTCGGCGTTAATCTGGGCAGCCAGCATCGTCTTCATCACTACAGCACAAATGAAGAAGAAGTATGGCTGCACGCTACAAACAAGTCCCCTTGTTATAACCAGAGCCATGGTTAAAACACGTCCTCGCGGCCAGAGGTCCTATTCATCATGAGAATTCACTGCAAGGTTGTAACCATCGCGATATGTTTCGGAGTTTTTCTACTTTTGTACTTTTTCGGGGGGAACGCGGCGGACGAGCCTCCGTTGAGAGAAGTTGCAAAAGAAAAACATTCTTCATCCTTCGGTGAAATAGAGAAGGTTATAGTGGCGAAGGGAACTAAACCCACCAACGGGGAGCCGCAAAAACCACCAAAACTAATCCGCAAAGAGACAAAGTTAAGCGGGAGGAGAGCGGAGAATGTCATCGCAAAGCTTTGGTAAGTAACAAACCAGTTTGAGACAAAACATTGTGGTGTAACGTGTAATTTTGCTTTACTTTAACGCTAGCCAACACAATATAATATTATGTAAATGCTTCCCTTGCTCTATGCAAGCGACAAGTTCAATCGTGTTATCCTCAAGGGCATTTCTGGTTTGAATTTGCATGTTTTTGCAGACATTACACATTGCACGTTTTAATGTACAGAGCATTTCTCTTTTCCTGAATGTGAAGATGTCAACACAGCCAATCCAACCAGACGTTCTGGTTAAAATCCCTCCTTTGCCATTTGAAATTTTGGCAGCCTTGAACTGATTATTGTGCAATCTTTGATTTCTTAATGCATTAAATAATTGTTGCACTTTTCACCACATTTCTATGAGAAAATGCTCCAAATCTAGTCAAGGACCCACGTGAATTGTGCAGTCTACAGAGAACCCCGTGTGCTTCTCAACTGTGATTATCTCAATTGAGGTTTTATTATGGGTTTATTAAAAAGGTCACCTTGAATGCAGTTCCCTCATTCCCAAAGGGGTCTCAACAGAGGACGAAATCAATGATTGCTTGAACTGGGTGTTAGCAAACAGTCCCTTGGGACTGGAGGATGGAGTGGTTTAGTCATCGAGATAAAAGAGGTTTTTTTTAAGGCGTAAAGGCACCGTCACATATTTCCTCTGTGTAAATATATGTACATTTGTCACTGTGGCCAATATAGTTGAATGAAGATTTGGTGCAAAATTCCTGTTTAGCTTAAAGGGGTCATGACACGTTGAGCCTTTTAGTCGCCTTTATAGTGGTTTAAAAGAGTAGTTTAATTAAAAATAGAAATATGGACGCTTCCGAACAAAAACTGGTTTTATTCACGCTACTGACACATGAGTCACATGAGTCAAATTTCAAGGCTGAACATGAAAGGGCCGACTTCCCCTGGAAGTGGTGCGCTATCCACAAAGCAATGCCTTCTCTTGTGATATTTGGAATCAAATGTGCTAGAGTCAAACAGACGGAAAGACAGAGCTAGCATTACACAAATGTGTAATTAACATCAATAAATGAAGTTGGTAAACAACGATGAAAGCGGCCCCATCCTTCGATGCAACTATGGTGAACAGGCCATTTCTTGGGCCTGAAAACATTCGGGGCTGTGCCCAAACCCTGTTAAACAACTAGAAAGTGTTGATGTGCCTTAAATAATTACAGTTTCAAGGGCACTTACCTGATGAGTATGAGGAATCAGGCAACATTCATATCTGGCGCACCACTTAACATGGTCACAACTTGTTTAACAAAAAAGAATTTCATTTATTCATTTACTTGTTTCCTGGAAACATGAACCTTTCTCGAGAATTTATTTATCTGAAAAAAAAAAACCAACTAAGTAGACAATCTGCACAATCCTGCTCTCTGATTGGTCTTGGTGTAATAATGGCAGTTCATTAGTGGCTCGTTAATCTTTAGTTCTAGTGTATTCTTTAACTATTCTGGATTTAAATTACTCGAGGCTGATGAGAAAATGCCCAGGCCAGGCTACACCACTGTGAATGTGCATTTGCATCTGATTCAGGATTAGATTGTGTCTCATAGAGGTAAGGTTGTATCATGTGTCCTCCTAACCATCATTACAGCGTCCATTAATATTGCTTTAATAAAAAGCTATATGCTCAGTATTGAAGTTGCTTGTAATTAATCACTCTAATCTCCCTCACATCTTTTGACCACCAGACAGTAACCTTGCAAATCAGTAACCAATAGGTGAGTAACTGGTGAGTAGTTGCGATAATTTCAGAATGAAAATCTGTCCATTTCCAGAATTAAGCCTAGGCTAGAAAATGGAGAGGTTGAATGTGATTTTTATTTAAAAATAGAGACTTTACAGTTATTTCAATTAGACCAATGTGAATAACATATTATTGAAAATGTAACCCCTTTTGTATTCTAGGCTAGTCTTGTTTCAGTTAGTGTTATCACTTCTCCGTCAGCTTCACGTAAACGCTGTTAATTACATTTGCTAGATATCTCAACCCTTTGACCCTCCTGTTGGGTTTCCAGGTCCACACCCTCCATGGCTGCTCTCCACTGATAAATCCACAACATACTGGTTTTTAAATTAGTTTAACATATCCACCATGCAAACGCAAGAGGCTGTGATTTGGAAAAACACTCGTATCATTTTTGGCTCTCTATCAGAGGAAGGAGGAGGTGTAAAGTAACCACAGCATCCTCTTAAACCTGTTGTTTAATTTAGACGTAATTAACTCTTCCGCACCATTTTTATCCTTTTTTAGGCGCATCCTCCAGACGCACTTCCTGCCTGACTGCTGCAAAACAGACAAATGTGTCCCCGGTGATGCATTTCATCACGTTCAGGGGACCCGAGGGTTTGTTTTGCCCCGAGGGCTCCAGCAAACATAAACCTTTTGATCCTGTCTCAGTGATTTTATTGTTGTCTGATAAAAAAAAGAAGAGTTCCTTCCTGACAGTCTTTAAGTTGTTTGTAGATATTTATATCAAATGCCGCCAAGGTGGCTAGTCTTTTTTTTTTTTTTAATCCCCACACATCAAAGAAATTATGCATTAGACTATACTGAATATATTTAGATAATGTTACTAGTTTTATTACAATGAAAATGACAAGTCCTCCTATTGAGAAATAACCTTTTCCAAAGTTTACAGGTTTACGTGTTATAGTGACACCACTTCGCTGCGGCATTGCGTTCATTAGCTTTTTGGGTAGGGTAAAAAAAATATTGATTCTCAGATTTTAATCGATCTTAAGTTTAACTCAACAACATCGATTCGTGAAAATCCCAGAGTCAATTCTTTATATGCGTGCTTTACGTAAGATGATCTGAAGTGTCACCTCTTGTTAAAATAAAAGTTGTTTAAAATAAATAACTATGTGTACACTATTATTAAGTGGCTGCTAGTGCTGCCAGGTCAGCCTGTTGGATTCTGCTAGTCTGGGGTGCGGATTCAGTCTGTATTGCAGACACTTCTTTATCCTGCAATTTCCTTACTGTGTCGAACAATAGAAGTGTAGGAGAACCACGCAGGACAACATCTTGTTGAGGTGCCACTAGGCATAGTCTACAGCATAAACTTTTCTGATTTATATTAATGCCCTCTCCTTTTATAAATGCTAAATCTGTTTTGCCTTTGACAACAGCTCAAGTAAGGAGATTAAAAAACAACGTAAGAAAAAGTGCAAATGGGAAAACCATCTCAGCCTCTTCAGCCTAGGGCTGGGCGATATATCGATATATTTTTAAACGAGATATGAAATTTGACCATATCGCATATATCGATATAGGCTGCGTAGTTCAAACTGCGCTGTGAGTAAACTGCTTTAACCCGGAGCTCTCAACACTACTTTGCGCGCCCCTGGCCACGCCCCTCCTCTTTCAGGCACAGAGCGGGGAGGGGCTGGACTCTGGAGCAGACAATCCGCCGGCACTCTTCAACAAACATGGAGGAAGCAACAACATCTGCTGAGCATGCGGAGAAATTAGTTGGTAAACAAAAAAGTAGCGGCTCAGTAATATGGAGATGGTTCGGATTCAAAGTTTCTGATGAGAAACAAAACCATGTCATATGTAGGGAGTGCCATAAAGAAGTTACAGCCAGGGCTGGAAGCACTACAAATCTTTTTCACCATCTAAAACAGTGGCACAAACTGCAGTATGAAGAGTGTGTGAAACTGCGCGCTGCCGAGGCCCCAGCTGCAAGCCAACCGCAACCCGCAAAAGCTCCAGCCCCGACACAAAGCTCCCTTCAAGCTTCATTTTCCCGCGGCGTACCGTTGTTGTGCCATATTTCGACTCCCCGGCAGATTCCGACTCCCCTCTTGCGTGAACGCGTATTCAATCACGCGATTACACAGACTAAGCCAATGAGAGTTCACATAAAATGTTTACTCGTGAAAAAGTTTTAATTTTTATTTTGCTTATATGCCGCGTAGATGTCAAATTTACTTGTAACACATTGTTCAACTATAAATATTGTTTAAAAAGTTTAAAAGAATGCAATCGCCTAAGTTGCTTACAGCATTGAATATTTTAATAATTTATGAATGTACAGCATTATACAAACTTTAGATTTTTATATTTTATTTGCGTATTCAAATATATTTATATTTTATTCCCAAAAACAAGGGAACAGCTGAGTATTGTTTCATCTGGCCAGTTTAAATAAAACTACTTGTGAAATGTCATATTTGGGTTTGACTGTGACTAAACAATTGCTCTCACTTTTTGATAAAAATATCGGGATATATATCGTATATCGATATTCAGCCTAAATATATCGGGATATGACTTTTGGTCCATATCGCCCAGCCCTACTTCAGCCCAGCCATTTTTATGATTAATGTTTGGGTTTTGGGAGTCTTCAACAAGTTGACGCGCTTACAAAGTCAAAACATTTCTTGTGTTATAAATTGCTGCATCACCAAATCGAGCCAATCGGTTGATACCCGGAGTATCACCTCCCTGGTAACACTGATAATCCTCACACCTGTTCCTACATGTATATTTATGAGTCTGTATATGCGTCGAAACAAGTTGGCATAATGTGGAAGACCATGGAACACTAGCAATCTTTGATACATTGGAAGCAGACATTTGCAACCTATATATAAACTAAACAAAACTACTGCATGGTGTCACATTTTAGAAAGTATTACATGATGATGTTAATAAGTTAGAGGGTGTTTTTACATTGGATAAAAGAGCTCATTCTCATGAATAATTGCCACAGCATGGCAAGTGTTTTAATCTAAGAGGATGAGAATTTCTGAGGAAAAAATTCTAAATTAGCCAGAGTCACTAAATTGGTCTTAAACGATGTTCAACACTCATGCATCTGTTAAATTGCAAAAGGTTTATATTTTTAAGTAAATAAGCTGCAGTACATTGTGTCTGTTTTACCCGGATTTGCAGAAAAGCCTACATTACTGAAAAGATGAGGCTTCTCAACACCTTTGTCGGAAGATAAAACACCCTTGTATTTGCTACTATTACTAGAGGCGACTGCAGCATGCCGGCTACATTATATAGAGCTGTAAACATGTCACTGAAAAAGACTAAGTGTTCTCCTTTTTTGTGTGTCTCTGTTGCTTCTATGTTATCACAGTTTGCACACAGAAAGTTCAATATCTCTCCATTGTCACCATGTCTGTTGACAAGTTGATCCCTGCTCTGTGATCATTATCTTCTGGCCTGGAGCAAACGTATGTTTTTCTCTAGGTTTTCCAGTCACAATGCCAGGGAATCGTTGGCTTGGTTAGGACAGGCATGCAAACCGTCTAAAGGGGGAACGTTGCTAATAATTTCTTTCCAGAGAGAGCGCAGTAGGGATGAAATCCGAACAAAAAGCCTTGAGGGCCTGCCTTGATTTCTTCTCAGTATGCTCTCTGTTTTTTTTTGTCTAAGTTTCTACTGGAATAGATATCTAACTGGTGTTCTTAGCTAGAGAAGACTTTGAAATTGGGTCTTAATCATTTCTGTTGCTGTGGATGAGTTTAGTTTGGTGGAACATAACCAGTTATTATGGACTTAAAGAATTGGAAGTTAAGAAAAATATTGTGGCATTAAGTACAATCTGGCTGATAAACATGACATGAGATCCCTGTTTCCTGTACAGTAGAGCTACGAACTAATGAAAGAAACCACTAACACGAGAGATTCTGTCTGCTGTTGTCAACCTTGGTCCAGGAGGTATTAAACTGGTTCCATACATTTAAACCCACCCTTGTTTTCATTGAAATATTCAACTAAAAACATGTTCTCTGATTACGAACTGATTCAATGGCTTGGTACTTAACACAAAATGAATCAAAACCAGACGAATTACATGGTAATCTTTGCTGATATAAAGATGTTATGATCCAAACTAAACCAATGATATGGTAACTTGTACTGAACCAGATTGATGCTTTTTAATAGAAACTGATTGGGTAGCTGATGCGTAACCAATTTGATTGCTCGATTATTAATAAAGACATGGTTAAAAAATATATAACTAAACCAATAAATAAAAAAAAAACGACCCAATGATATATTAAGTTTTTCTAAAACCGGATTGATTCCTTGTTAATGGAAACTGAACTAATTCACTGACCTGGTGACTGATAATTAACCAATTTTATTGCTTGACTTTGTAAAAATTGCGAAACCAAATCATTGACCTTATAATAAAAACTGACCCAATAGCATGGTAACTTGTACCAAACCAGGTTGATTACTTGATATTAGTCAATGAACTAATTAACTGACTTGGCAACTGATACTTGATTTTTACTCAATAAAAGAAACTGAATCAAACCACGGATCTGGTGATCGATACAGATTTGATTAACAGAAGGCCTTTGATGACCTGGCGATCACAACCTAATCAATGACTTAATTGAAATGAACTGAACCAGTTATTCAATAACCAATACCGGAGTTAGTTGGGTTTTAAATGGTTAAGCTTTCTATGTTTGAAATATTCATAATTTGAAGGTACGTCTTTACTTTATGTTGAAATAAATATATAACAAACCACCAAATAAATAACACAGAGTTTAAAATGCCCCTTTTTTCCCCAATGTGTTTCTGTGTTTTTCACATTCTTAACCAGTTCAGATTCAGCTCTTAGTTTGAGCAGAAATAAAAGCCTGAGCGTTTGCACGTCCTTGGCTTAATGGAAGCTCTTTGATGTCTGTAAGATTGCATGCCTTTCTTACTCAGTGAATTTGTTCCCTCCACTAAAGCCTTGGATAAACGGAGGACATTTTGTCACAGAGGTCAACTCTAGGGTTGAGTTTAGAGGGATGGAGAGCTTACTTGTCTGTAGTGATGGAAAATCACAAAACCAAACACTGTACCATTAAATATTATGAGAGGAAATGGTGGATTTTAGCGAAACACTCTGGAACGCGTGACTGGAACGCAATTCATGAACTAGCCTCATAAGGCTGGCTAAAATGTTAAAGCACAGGCACAAAGTATAGTTTGAAGTCATTAGTATTTCACCAAAATTTGCCAAAGAACCATTGTATTGTTTTTGTAAAATTCTGTTTAAATCTTGACTATATTTTTCATTTGAATTGAGAAGAAGTGTCTTTAGATTTTTGCAAAACATAGTTAACATTACATTGAAAAGGAGACTTTCTTGGGTTTTGTTCCTATGACTCCCTTTAGGACTTTACTAATTCTTTGGCTTGGAAAAATGCTCTGAATCATTTAAATGGGGTTTTCTGTGCCTTGGAGGAAATGTGTTCAGCATAAGGAAAATTTCATGAGCGTGTCATGCACAGCTGATTCGTACCAGATGTTTTTGTTTCTAATGTCATGGTTTGGATGAGTTCTGAAGGATTTAAGCTTTTGTTGTACCTCTAGGCTGAAAAGTGAGGTGGGGCGCCCTGGGTCAAAGGTCACACGGGCAGAGGATGTCATGCACCTGGCAGTGGTGGCTTGTGGGAACCGCCTGGATGAAACACTCAACATGGTCAAGTCTGCTCTGCTTTTCAGTATAAAGAAGATCAAGTTTCACATCTTTGCAGAGGAGGGCTTGGCAGAACGATTTGAAAACGGGGTAAGAGCATATTTTATGGATGTTTTACCTTTGCTTCAGCAACCAGGGATAGGTTTTTGATTCCATGCGGTTGTCGAGTGCAAAACTTGACGAAAACAAAGAATAACAGCATTCTTCAATCCAAAGAAAAGACAAGTTTTTGTTGGAAAGTGACATTTAAATATTTGCATCTTCATAACGATAAAACCAAGATTTTTTTTGTAAAATTCGGTTTTATACTGAACCACTCCTACACCATCCTCGGTTCAATACGTGTTTTTCAGTTTCTTGTTTGAATAACTATGTATTAATATTAGTTTACGCATGTAAAAGGCAGATGTAAGGGAAGGAAACGCATGTCCGTGAGTGAAAATCCAATCAATGAACTGCACCTGTAAACAATCAGCAAGAGCGAAATTAGAGGGGGGTGGGGCTTCTTGGAACTTATAGTTTGAAAGACATTCTGGCGTTGCTGACAAAGATGGAAATGGAGTGGAAAGGAATGGAAAAAGAACGGTAAACAAAAATGTCACTGTGCGCCAGAAATGTTTCATCCAATGCAGTTATGCAAAAGGAAACGTATAAAGTGCATTCTATCCAACACCCATTATTACTGTCCAATAAACGCCCAATAATTTAAAAATTGCAATTTGCTAAGCCATCAGAAACCATGCGCTTTGTGTATCCCTAGTAAAAATACATTATTTTTAGATTTTAGCAAAGTAATCTAGTTGTAGAAAACTAAAATTGTTATGGTGGAGAAACTATAGTTCTTTTTAGAGTGGTAAATAATATACAGATTATCTTTGTATATATTTTTTTAATTCTTATCATTCACAGAAATATGTATTACAGTGAAATTGATATATGTTAATTATAATAGATGGTCATGTGGAATGCTTGTTTGTACCATTGTAAATTCATCTTGTATTTACTGTTGACATAATTCATCTTGTCAAATGGTTTGTTGTTGAGGTTTGTGGTAACCGCCAGACAACGTCATGCTAACCCTTATGGGTAAAAAGGCTTACACTGGAAACCTCATGAATCATTTGCTCTATAAAAATTGGTCTGTTTCCTTTGTACCACTCAGTGAAAAGCCAAGTGTTTCTTATCTTCAGGGATTGCTATTGAACATTTTTCTTTTTGGCTGACGAGGCATTTTCGAGAGCTCTCAATATACTTCTGCTCTGCTCTGTTTTTTTTTTAGGGAATTCAAAGCTATTTTAAAGATTTCCTCTGTTTCAGAGGTCTCTAGAAGTCATACCACAAAGAGCTAAATGTTTCAATTGACATCTCATCAAGGACCAAAACCATTTCAAAATATTTGTCTAAAATTTCTAAAAACATTTTCTTTGTTCCATAAATGAATCCAGAAAGTGCAAACAAGGCAGATGTGGAAAATGTTACATTTTTATTATATGCAAGTTTACCCAATTCAAACTTAACCAAACACTCGTCTGTGTTGCTACATTTTGGCTTCCATCCAGCATCTGTTTTTATAGGTGAACTGGCAAAGTCTCAAAAGGAAACTGCTGCAAAGTTAAGGTTGAGGTGTTGAATTCTTGTCGTGGCAAGATTGAGCACAGGACAAGACAGAAGTTAGTTGTGCTGCATCAACAAAAGCTCTCCCAGACAACAACTTCAATTTAAAATGTATTTTGTGTAAAGTAAACCAATTGATTTAGTCAATATAAGTTATGTACACCAACTCCCATGTCTATCATTTATCAAAGCTGAGATGGAGTTCAGAAAATTAGGTTGCTATGGTAAACAGTTTGGTTGCTAGGGAGCTGTCAATGATGATAAATTACATTTCATTGCCTTTTTCCTTTAATTTTCAAAGACTTTATAATGGTAAATATTTAAGCTCTTCCAGAGCATAGCTTGATATTTTCTTTCACAGACAGATGACCTCCAGAAGTTTATCAGCTTACAGTGATTTCCCATTTTTCGTTTAGTGGCACTATTATACTTTTCTATTTTAAACCGTGTCCTGTCCTGCTCAAAAGCCATCACATGGGAGAGTAGCTGCTTCACTGAGTTGGGCAGTTTCGTTATCTCCAGGGGAGTAAAACACCTGGTGTGGTGTTTCCTCCTCTGGATTGGAGCAGTGAATGTATGTAGATATTTATTTGTTATTAATAGTCCGTTTCCCACGGACCAGTTTACATTAATTGCGTCAGGACAAGGCGGCATTGAACTAAAAGGGGGAGTGAATAAGGAATTGGTGAAAGTGATGGGGAAAGGTTCAGGAGTGAGAAAAATAGGAAGAATATGTTGTATGTTACTTTTCAAGCTAACATAATAACTGGAATTGCTAAGAATAAATCTAATCTTAAAACAGAACAAAGATATGCTTTGAGAATAGTTTTTTTTCTGACAGGAAATGGCCTGGATGCTAATAAGGTGCTAAAATAAAAACAAATTTTTAAAGAAAAGGCTTGCAATATTCTTCAATAAAGTGCCAAAGGTTTTCATGCACAATATAACATGCAACCATGATTAAATGTATTAATTCTAAGAAATCACTGTTCTTACCACGTCTTATTTAGAAGCATTGCTACAAGTTTTCAACACATTTCTCATTTACGAAAGCACCAAGGCAAAGCTGTCCAAGGAATTTAAACCTGACAGTCGTGACATTGACCGATTCTTCCAATTTACTCTCACAGTTCAGTCAGTGGCCTCAGACGGTGTCCTCCAGGTTCCACTACAGCTTATATCCAATCACCTTCTCCGTGGGGAATGCAGATGAATGGAAAAAACTCTTCAAGCCTTGTGCTGCCCAGAGGCTTTTTCTTCCGGTACGTCGCATTTGAAAAAAATGTTTTCTTTCCCATCTCTCTATTAAACTAAACCTAACTAAGTATTTCTTTTATTTTCAGGTTATTTTGAAGGATGTTGACTCCCTGTTGTATGTGGACACAGATGTTCTCTTTCTCCGGCCTATGGATGACATCTGGAAGTTTCTGAAGGCGTTCAACAGCACCCAGCTGGCAGCCATGGCCCCGGAGCATGAGATCCCTAAGATTGGCTGGTACAGTCGCTTCGCCAGACACCCCTTTTATGGAGTCACCGGGGTCAATTCTGGAGTCATGTTAATGAATCTCACACGGATTCGAAACACTCTCTTTAGGGTAAGAAAAAAAGACAGATGAAAGGGAAAATGGGATAGTGTTGTGATGGTGAGAAGAGGCAAGATTATATTACAGAAATGTAATATTTTCGTAAATATTCCAAAAAGAAGGAATAGAAGTAAATCCATGAACGGATTGATGTAAAAAAACATTCTAAAACCTAAAAAACGTCTAACTAGTCATGCAAGTAAACACTTTTAATTAGTGGTGTAAGCTCAGTTTTGCATCAGATTACAGATTTTGAGCCATGGATGGAACCTAATTTTATTCCATTTATTAGAAGAATATTAATGTATTTCCACCATATTTGGTTTTCGCTTTAATTTTTTTGCATTTTTTAATTATAAACAAACGTTTGTCTGAATTTCTTTTTCATTCTTTTATATTGAATTATGTTCTTTGTAATTTTCTTTTACGTTAATCTACTCTCACCCATACATAAATATAAGATGTTGTAAACAACAGTTAGATTTATCTCACGCCTTAGCCTTTCCCTTACACCCACCCCTGGAAAATCAACAAATGCATCACTCCTGGTAGTTTTTGTAACATTTACATGGAATAAAACCAAAATGCGACTTGTCATTCGTACATATGGGACTTGAATATTATTAGGCAATGTCGCATTATTCCTAGCAATTTTTCTGATAAAAAAATGCATTTACCGACCTTTGTATGGCCTAACAAGTGTACCAACCACAGTGCAAAAGTGTTTATAAAGGATTATATATTTACCATTTTCCGACTAAGAAAATATTTTAACATCATAAAGAAATGGGGATTTGTTTGTTAAGCATAGTAAAAACTGACAGCTCCCTAGCAACCAATGAGGATGACATGAGGAACGTTATATTATGTCACTGAAGCCTCCGTATCAAACAGACAGTTTACTTTAGCAACCATATCTTTATCTCAAAGTGACTGGCTGCAATTAAAAAATTGTTTTGAAGCCACTTTTACACGCCAGCATCAATGTTTGCATACAAATTCGAGCTCTTTGTTATAATTTACATTTGATTGTTCCCTAAAATGGCTTGTTACTGGTTAGATATAAGCAAGCTGAGTCTTCTGCATGTCTTCTGAGGTTTCTTTGCACATTTAAAGCCTTTTAACCTCAAGCTGTTTTTAGCAGGCTGTGATGGAAGTCTACTGATTGCCATCCGTTGAGGGAAGAAAGAGAGTGGGTGACAGCCGACTAGATTAGCATATTTCTAGAACTTGGCTGCAACTGTCATTTCCAACCCAAGCACATTTTCAAGGCTGTCTGGTGGGACAAAAAGAAAATTTCTCTTTCTGAGAACACCTTGATTTCCATATCAACAGCTGTCTGAAATGTGGCTGCCAGACTCACTGTTGAGGAAAATAACCTGCCACTATCGATTTTACAGAACAGTATGATCGCCAGCGGACTGTCATGGGAAAATCTGCTGCACCCTCTCTATCAGAAATATAAAAACCACATCACATGGGGAGACCAAGATCTGCTGAACATCATCTTTCACTACAACCCAGGTAAACATGCTCAAGGAAATACTTATAATTCAACTATAGTAGAGCAGGAGTATTAAAGGGGACATCAGATGTACATTTCTCTCAGATTGTTTAGGTTGTGTATTAAAAGCATTTACCAAACGTTCTGGAGAATAATCAGTTCGGTATTTCTGAAGTGTCAATTTTGCAAATAAAGACACCGAAACCAGTGCACTCAGGTTTCCAAATTGAAAAGAATTTATCAAATCACTTAAGTAGAACATCTCAAGATTTGTGGGAAGGTAATACCCAATTATGGAAGATTTCTGGAAGTCAGATTTACAGAGAGATTCAGTTGTTGTTTTTTTTTTTGTTAAAATGTAAGCTCAATTTACTGACAAAATGAGTCGTTTAAAAATATAACCACCTCACTGCTCTCATGAAGGTAATAATTATGGTTATGTATTTAAAAACCAGTTTAAACAAGTTTTACATTCACCTTTATAGTTGAGCGATTTTAACATGGGTGTCAATGGGAGTCATCCCACTTCTGACGCTTATCTCAAGTAATCAGTCGAAGAATAGCAGCCAGTGGAGGTAAAGTAGGATATTACAATTATAAGGATCTAGGATATTTATTTAATTATAATAAATGTAGTCAATTTAATAAAATTAAATATTCCTTATCTAAAAATGTACAATCTTTCATGTGTTTGAATTGGGAATTGCAATTTTCTGCAAACCTGCTCGTATCACCTTTTATCTTGGTTTTTAAAGTGATGAGTGTTTGCACAAGTTAACATTTCAAGACTAGGACAGGTGCGGTTCTTAAAACTGAAAATGTTGGGGCACTTGGTGGTTGTTGATTAATGTATTGGACCTGGTCCAGCATCTCAAGTGTTGAGGAAGTGTGGTGAACATTTTTCTTTGTGTCGACAGAATGTCTGTTCATATTTCCATGCCAGTGGAACTACAGGCCGGATCACTGCATGTATGGAAGCAACTGCAAAGCTGCAGAAGAAGAAGGAGTGTCTATTCTTCATGGCAACCGTGGAGTTTACCATGATGACAAGCAGCCTGCGTTCAGAGTGATGTACGATGTCATACACGAGGTGAGGTTATGGCGTCTCTTCAGACAATAAAAAAGAAAGAGAAGATGTAAATTCATGCAACTGGATTATAGAAATTCAAAGCCTAACTGTGCACTGCAGATCCTCAGAGCCATTTCCAGATTTGTCCAATATGAAGTCTTGTCTGTGGGAAAGACCTTTGTTGACACAAGTTTAATTTGACCAAGAAGTAAAGATTGGTTCATTGAGCACATTTTATAGCAACACCTGATACTTTTGAGTGCTTGAACAAGAGGAAGTACATAGAAAACTGTCATAAAATAGCACAAACAGCAGCAAACAAAGTGCAACATTAGTAATACAAAGAATACCCAGAAACCCCAGTCCAGCAGTCTATAAACTCTGATAAACGTGAGCTTTAGCCTCATTTGAAGCAATTTACAGAGTCGCCGGGTTAATGTTAGCCGGTATTCCACAATTTGGTAACCATAACTGAGAGATCCATGTTGCCTTTTGTTCCTTCCGAACCAGGTTATAGGAGTGTAATGTCCTAGTAGGAGTGTGGATTAAGAGTTAAACAACAAGAGTCTAAGCAGAAATCCCAGCAATAAAAACATAGAATGGATCCACAAAGCCAGTGGACAGAAGCTAATTTAGGAGTGCTGTCCTCACCCGTGTTTGGAGCCTTTTGTGAGTGAAAGTTTGTACATTTGAAAGCAAGTTATGTCCAAAACTGATTGCATGACTACATCAGTATTTCCCACCCTTGGATCATTTGACATTTTTAATGTGAATGTACCTGATCTGCTTTCTCTGTTGAAATACAGGAATTTCATGCAAAGAAATTAACTCCCTAGAACAGGAAAAAATGGGCAACGATGAAATGGAAAAGCAATGTCTGCACTGTATTTAAAGGTCCAATTTCAGTGTGTTAAAATAAACCTAAAAATAAGAGTTGTTGCAACCTGGAAACAGAGTTTGAATCATGTGTCCTCACACATATGTTATTCTCCAAGGAAACACAAAATAAATGGGTATGAATTAAATATAGTAAGAGAATAGGAATATTCTCTATCTGAGAATAAATAGAAGTGTTCTATTTTGCTCTCGGAGTGCAGTCTCTTTGAATCCATCCTTGAGGACTGATGGCAGGAAGCTGCTCTTCAATAGAAAGCTCAAGGCACACAGGCCTCTTGGCTGTTTAGTGATTAATATCGATGTTAAACATGGATCGTACCAAAAAAAAAACTTTCTTTCAATGCATTTCTTTTTCTCTTTCAGTATCCCTTTGAGGAGAACTTGTTCCAGTCTTTGTTCTACCCTCTCCAAACTAAGTTCCTGGACACGGTGAACACTCTTTGTGGAAGGATACCACAGGTGTTCCTCAAACAGATCGAGAAGACGATGAAGGCAGTTTATGAGAAAAAAGTGGTGCGGCGTGTCCGATTGCCACATGAGTAAAAAGCATCAAGTGTGATACAATATCATGAGGAAAATGTTCAACCTGTGACTTGGGTCAGAGGGTTTGGAAACTACTGGGTCTATATCTGAGCTTCATAACCCTGAGAACTTGAAGAAGGAAGCTGCAGTTTTGGTTTGCTGGATGGGTAGAGCAACGATCAATGCTCGTCTCCACACGAGTTAAAGCAGACACTAGAAAGAGATTTGCCTGGAGAGCACCAGTGTCTGAGTAATTTTTGCAGAACTGGATCATTTGACTATTTTACTACATTGGTCTGCATCAGTGCATGCATTCTGCCATTTACTAGTATGAGCGAACTCAGTTAATTCGACAAGAATGTTGTGAATGTGAAACAACCAAAGACAAAGAGCCTGTCAGGGTTCATTTCAATTGCAGTGATAATGGTGGCTGATCACACTATTTACACAGCTGATGACTTATTAGTAAGACTGGGAAAGAATGTTTGTAATTTTTTGTTTAATTTTTTAAAAAATTGCTTATTAATGGAATTCCGTGTTTTTATAACATCTCATGGAACAATTGTTGGCTTTTAGATTTGTTGTGCTCTGTCGAGACACATCCTGAAGTCGATGTTAATTATGGGGTTAATGCCCAACAACTAAGTAGGTTAATTCTCCACCCCCACCTGAGATTATAAGTAATGGTTTTACTGTTTATTTATTTATTTTTATTATTTTGTATTTTTTTTTTTTTGCTTATTCTGCCATTCTCCAGAGCTGGTGATGGCTCTTTCCACATAGCTTAGTGTAGATCATTGAGTCCGAACAGTAGCATCTTCATTTTTAGCATCACAAAGTTGTAAAACTCAACTTATTGTCTCTAAGGGAGTTAGACAAGGGTACTACGTCCAAAAAACAGGACTATTCTCCAACAAAGAGGTTTCTTTGAAGCAATATCGAGAATGGCCAAGTATTGAGAGCAGGTTTGTCTTATTTCAATTATATTTGATCATATGCAATAGAAATTAAAAGAATGGATTACATTCAGTTATTAGAAACTTTTTGACAGTATTAAACACTTCTAAATTATTACAAAACAACACAGCACAAAATGAATGTACATTTTTATACATATGTGTTTTTTATTATTTATAAATAATTGGAGGTAAAAAGGCAATATAAAACAATATGTACACATATTCTTAGTTTACCCATTTCTTCTTATAATTATTTTAAATCTGAAATTGTTGTGTACAACCGTTTTATTTGTTTGACTGTATTTGAGTGTGAAGGAGTTTTTTTTACATGTCCATTAGCACAATGTGCTTAAATGTGTCAAGTTTCTAGCCACTCATTACTTGTCTGTGATCTGTGATATATGTGATTTATTTAAAAGGAAAATCTGAAGACTTTTATACATCTCATTTTTTTCTCTTTGTAAAGCAAAGTGGCACCAGCTATGGTCATAGTTTCTGGTGGGCAGAACATTAGTATTGAATGTGCTATACTTTTATACAGATCAAATGTAATAAATGTTTAATTTACATTTTTGGCGTCATGTTTATTTTGGGAGAGTGGTTAACAGTTCAGGTTAAAAGACAAAAATTACCGTTTAACAATTAAACGTTTATTGTATGAACACATTCTTACAGTTTATGAAAAAAAAATGTATTTCTTTGTAATTTAAACACTGATTTGAAGGGAACATCTGACAAAGCCTCGTTTAGTGTAATATTAGACAGCCATTTAGGATACTTTTAGTGACGAACTCGAAATTTCACTTTAAAAAATTATTTAAATCGTTTTGGGTTTTTTTTTTAGTTCAGTGACCGGTTCCATAAACGCGCCTGATACCAACCGGTAGTGACGTAGCGATCGCAGCCATATTGAAATGTTTCCCTTCTCTCCCACCCTGAGCACAACAGCAGCCATCAGCTCCTGCTCTGCTTCTGGATCCAGGGTCAACAGCTCAGACATGGAGATAGACACTCTTCTCGAAGCTCTTAAAGGTACTCGGTCGGGTGATTTTATGTGGTCAGCATACGTTTAAAGCGAAGTTATTAGTGTAACATTTTCTGCTAACGTGAGCTAGCTAAAGCTAGGATGGCCTGTGGCTAAATGGCTTTTCCTGCTTCTCGAGGTTTGTTTGTTAACAGGAGACGAACATGTTGTATAGCCCTGTATTATTGCTTTTAAAGCTGAGAAGGATGTGTTTGGTGGATAATTTGATAAATTAGAGTGTTGTTGGGTAACCTTTTATTTGGTTTGGAAAGAATAAACTGGCACAAATTGAAAATTCTCTCGGTAAGTTTCTGTTATAATTTTATTTTAAGTAATTGTGAAAGCTAAAGTGTTTAATTATTAGTTAAATGTTGCTTCCCCCCCCCCTATTTTAACTATTTATTAGTTCGATGTACGAATCCTAGCTTTTGTTCAAACGTTAACGTTATATAACTGTACCTGGTTTTATCTGCTATGAGTTTGGTCAAATGGATTGAAATAATAGAGAATACAATTCAAATTTGAATAAAATATTATCAAATTACACTGAATCTACAAGAGTTAATGTAAGGAGGGGACACTCTTGTATTGGTGCAAAAGACATGGCTAAGTTAAGCAGATGGGTTGTAGTAATTGAAAATAAAAAGATTTTGTAAATGCTAAGACAAAAAAGTTAAAAATAACATCTCTGTATACTTTAAATTTTATATTTTGATGAACTTTGATATAAACCTATTTTACTTTCTTATCTTAATATGATTTGTGTCATTTCTGAAAAAGAAACAACTTGAGTGCTCTGACTGTTAATAATTATTTACCTCAATAAATAAATTGAACAATGTTATCTGGTTTGAATTTACTTAAAAAAAATACAATACAAACTACATCCAAAGTTTGTGGCATTTTGTATTGTCTTCAGATTTTGACAAGAAAGCAAAGAAGGAACCGTCCCCGGTGCTGGACCAGTTTTTGTGCCATGTTGCCAAGACTGGGGAGACTCTGTAAGTATTGATTGTTAATTTACCACCACAAGTTCTGATTGCTGCTTTCTATTAAAGTTTAGGTTCATGACTCTCACAGGGTGATTTACAAATGGTTTTCATCTCTTGAAGGATCTCTTGGTCTCAGTTAAAAAGCTACTTCTTGTTTAAACTGGAAAAAGTAATGGAGGATTTCCGAGCATCAGCTCCAGAGCAACGAGGGCCTGCCAATCCCAATATAGAGTCAATTCCCTTCGAAGAAATGAAGGAGCGGATTCTTAAGATTGTCGATGGATACAACGGGTGAGATTTTAATGCAATATTCTATTTTTTTGGTTTTGAACGTTTGGTTAAGTTTTGTTGAAGTTATTGTGTGATGCGAGACATGTTTATCAAATAATGTTAAGGAAGCTGAACAGATTATTTTCAGTAATAATGGCCCCATCTTCATCATACTTCTTTAAATACTATTCGGAGTGCCTTCCTGTATCAAAATGACTGGAAAACGGTCTTCTCCAGCGACTTATAACTGGCAGAAAGGCTTTCTGAATGGTGATTGATTCAGACACATTTAGCTTTTTTAAAAAAAATCTGATGTGTATTCGATCTAAGACCACATATGCAAGTGACTGAAAGGTTCAATTCGCATTTTTTTGCCCTGCAAAAATCAGATACAGATCACATATGGACAAAAAAAATTCGATCTGCAGTCTGATCATAGCCATAGTCGAGCCAAAATGAAACTATTCGGATTAAAAAAAAAAAAAAAACGATGCATCCGATTGATCACTGTCTGGTCAGTTGTTGAGCTCACTGATTGGCCAGATGGAATCATTGCTGCATTAGTCATTGCTGTTGTCATTTGACAGCTATACCCCGTTACATATAGTATAAAAAATATCACTTCAATCGTTCCCAGTGTTCAGTGTCTTCTTACTGTGTTGTACATTTTTGTTGCGTAGATTGATTATTTCCAAGCGAAACTTCACATTTTTCTAAATGTCAGCCAAGGTGAAGACAACCTTGTCATGTGGATGGAGAAAACTTAATTTTTGTGTGTGTTGGAGGTGGCGTTGTCTTCACGACCTCTTCTTGGCGTCACTTCTTTGTTTACAAAGACTTGGCTACTGATTGGCCAATGTGACTTTATCGTTGTAATGGACTGCCACCCGCAAAAAAAACAAAAAAACTTGCGGATAATACAAGCTGATACTGGAAAAAGGAAAACCGTGATGAGTGTATCTTACAAAAATAGGCAGGTCATTTGATGTGTGCTGTCTAGAAATAGTAAATAGTGCTTCCTTTAGCTAGATACTACATGAAACAAACAAGCAACGTCATGTAATCAACAGAAGACATTGAGTCCACTGTCATTACCTTAATCTTAAACAAGCCACTCTTTGATGCATATGTAATTAAATCTATATTTAGACTTTATTCCCAATCGTATGCAAGTAAGAAATGCAATCAGTTAGAAATCAAACACAGATTAGTTGTAGCCTTTACCCCTGAGCAAGTGTGCCATCTCCTGGCTGTTGATTCTAATTTGCTTTAACGGTCTTATGAAGGATGGATTGGTTAACTCAAATAATTGGTCTGTTCAGGATCCCATTCACTATCCAGCGCTTGTGCGAGCTGCTAACCGAACCCAAGAGGAACTACACAGGGACAGAGAAATTTCTCAGGGGGGTGGAGAAGGTCAGTATGTCGCATTATTATTATTTTTAGACTAGAGGCTCATATATGAATGATGTGTGTTTTTGTGATTACAAATCATTTTAGTTTTCAATTCTATGAAGGGACTCTTGATTTATGGTCTCTTGCATTTGTCTGGGAGATATGCTTTTATCAAAGGTCACTTGTGTTTTGTTCGCTTGTCCTTTATATTTGCTCACTGCAGTTTATCACACTAAGGCTCCCCACACTCACCCCCCATCCCCCCAAAAAAACATGAGGTCCATTGTTTTCCAGTGTAAACAGTAGGGGTGTAACGGTACGCTAAAATCGTATTCGGTTCGGTACAGTGTCTTGGAGAGCTCGGTTCGGTTAATTTTCGGTACAAAACAATAAGAACTTACAAAATCTTTATTTTGAAAAGCTGCCAATACACAATAGAATTATTGCATAAAATGTATAAAAGTGACATATTTGGTTGATATTTTAAATAAATTGCACTCTATAAAGAAATAGACACTTTTAAAATAAAAAATGAAATACTGCAACTTGTTAGGACCTGAAAACTTTTAACACTAGCAACAGCTTCAGCTTGTATATCAACAAAACTAACTATTCAAGTTTTAAGTTTTAGGCTAAAAAGATAAACCTATCCACATTTTCTGAAGAGAGCACAGATCTGGTTGCAGTGACAATATCTCCAGCAGGAGAAAATGTTAGATGTGTTGCCTGCCACATACCCGATCTCCGTGGAACAATGTCGGCATACAACTTTAAATTTATCCACTCGTCTATCCCCCGTTATGTATTTTAACAGAGAAGCCAAAGTGTTCCCAAACAGGAGACCGTAGTGAGGTGGGAGGGTCTTCAAGCTCTGGCTTCTCTTTCGCTGTTGCCATTTCTCACAGCTACTCGTCCAGCTCTACTGTGCGTCACTCAATAGCGTCCGTGCGGAAACTCGCCTAGGAACAATGTTCCGCTGCGCTTAATATCGTGCTAATAATACATTTATATTATTTAATTAAAAAAATATACCGAAACGGTACACAAGTGTACCGAACCAAACAGACCGCACCGAAACGGTTCAATACATCCCCGTGAACCATTACACCCCTAGTAAACAGTCTTAAATTCAAGCTTGTTTGCCGATATGAAGGAACCATCAGCACTATTGTGAACCCTGTGCTTGAATAAAATAATTTTGATTTGGTTAAATGGAAATGTAAACAACCGTAATGGGAAAGCACTACTGATTTCATGAGCTGACCTATTTATTAAGCTTTAAAACTGTTGTGAAATAACATGCAGTGTTTTTATCTCATCAGAATGTGATGGTGGTCAGTTGCATTTACCCTTCAACAGAGTAAGTAATCTGTTTGTAGAGTGGTGTTGGAACAGAAAAATGTATTTTTATTCATTTACTTTTTTTTTTTTTTTGCAGGAAAAATGGCTGTAGTGGTGTCAACAGAATGAACGGAGTCATGTTGTCAGGAAACACATCAGCTTTTACTGAGAGGTCAGGAAGGAAATATTGATATTAGTATAAAGAGTAATTAAACCGTTTGCTTTTTTCACACTGTTTTTGTGTCTTAGGAAAGTGAATGGTCCAGGAACACCCAGACCTTTTAACAGACCGAAACCCTTCTTGTCCAGTTCACTGGCCACTAATGGCCTTCCAGACAGTACAGAAAACAAAGATACAAACATTCCACAAGGACATGGCAAATCAGTCAGGTACGCAATGTTTGTTTCATGGTTAAAACTTGGCCAGCCATGCTTAGAGATGCGATAAAACCAGTTAAAGGCCAAGTTTTTTCTGCTTGAAACAGTGGGATATTTTGCCATAAAAATGTTTTCTCGCACACACATCCTCACTGCTGCAACTTCTATTTTTACAGGGGCATTAATACTTTTTTTATGTTTATCTAAAAGCAGATTATTTTTCTCAGGGTGTTTCGCAACATATTTATTTTATTTGTTGACCGTTAGTTAATTATGGTCAAATTTTCTCGAAATGTGATCTCCACCAGCTCTTATTTTCTGTAAAATGCCATAAACTCTTTCTGACCAATCTGTGGCTAAGTCTTGATGCTAAATTCATTTTTATTTAAATAAAAATAGTAATCTGTATTTGTGTTTTAACATTTCAAATCTACGTTTATTTTGTTTGAATGATGAATATAAGTTACTCTTTAAAAAGAAATCTCCATCTAAAAGGCAGAAATGTATCTTCTGTGTTCCAGTGATGCATCCGTATCAGGTATCGGTGGACCTCTTGGCAGCTCTGTGAAGAACAAACACTTGGATGATGATGAAGATGAAGGAATGGAGGAAGAAGAGCATGAAGTAAAGAGACTCAAATTCAATCAGGATGGAAATGAAGATGAGGAGGAGGATGGAGAGGAGCAGGTTGTGGAGACATCCAGAGCTACGTCGACGTCATCTAAAAGCCCTTCGGATAAATCGGAGGATGCCGAATCACCCTCATCCATGTTGCATGAGGGTAGTGAGGAGGAGGAGGATGGTAACAGTCAAGAATCAGCGGGAGGAGCTGAGGATCAAGGTAGAGTACTATTATTCTAATTTGCATAATTTGAACTTGGTCATATTTGTGCTCTACATGAGTATGTTGCTTTAACACAGAGCCTTCCAGCACACAACCGGAGTGTCCCGCGGCAGATTCAAGAGTGGCTTTAGCTGAGCGAGAGGTTCCATGTGGCTCAGATGACTCCTCAGAAGATCCTAGCGATATGGACCAATCAGAACAGAGAGCTCCAGCTGGTGTGAGCCCTGAAGTGAGGGAAGGGGAGGAGCCAAGTGACAGAGTTAGCAGCAGTAGCACTGACGAAAACGCCTCTGGACCCACATCCAGCAGCAGTAGCATAGAATCACCAACAGAGAGCAACGCTGAGACAGGGGCCCCGGACTCGGAGAGTGCGGAGGAGGAGCCCATGGAGCAGGATTGAAAGAAGAACCGAGTGCTTCGGTGGAGATCAAGACAACATTTACTTAAGTGGCCTTCCAGAAAGGCCATCAGAAGCAGCACCCGAGCTACCGCCATGCGCCTTCTCATCCAGAGTCGACTGCAAACTTCCCAGACAGACACTTTATGCAGATGTACATAGAATTTTATCTGAAGTGAAACTTTTAAGCTGTTTTTTCTTCTTCTTTTTTTATAGTTTCTGCCATTCTTGCCATTTAATTTTTGCAGATCAGTTTAGTCATTGTGCATAGACAGTTTGACTGAAGTTCTTTGTTGTTCAGGAATTACACAATCAGTTTAAGAGACATTCTTAGTTGAATACAAGTTAGTCTACTGGCAGTTTTGTTGTTTTCCGGATGGCTACAGGAATCAGGGGGTTGTTGCGGGGACAGTACGTTGTAGACGATAGATTCTTTCAACTGTTATGGGTCAAGTTTAACTTGTATTTAACTTTAGTCCTTTTCTTTTAAATGATGATGGTCTTGGTTAAAAATCTGTTTCAGGGATTGTCATTGCTTCATTGTGTCGTATTATAAACCTCTAGGAGTTGGATAGGCTCAACTGACCTGGATACAGTTTAAATTCAATTAAACACAACTAATAGAGTTGTTCAGTCTGAATTAAGCTTTGGCTGATGTTTTTTCTCCCCAATCATTTGCAGATTACGGACCGACTTTATAGATTACTTCTTTCCCAGACTCTATCCGGATGGCATCATGCAGTCAGTCTGCTGTGCGAGGAAGTGATTGGTTTGTGTCTGGTACATTGACCTCTTGTTTAGACTCTTTTATTTAGCTATAATTTATACCAGCGTTTAATTTCTGAAATTTGTAATTTACTGCGCAGTTTTATTTTCAGGCAGTCCAACTTTCTTCCCATTAAAATCCTGTGTCTCTTTTGTTTTCCATCTTTTTTTATATATATATATATATATATATATTTAGAATTTTTAAAATTCTGTACTGTAGTGTGTTGTAGATTTTTGTGTTCACTGCCTTTTGTGCATCCAAATGTTAATGTAATTTTTATTTGTTGTGTTACTGAATGCTTGTGGTTTCAATTAAGTATTCAGAGGAAGCAATAAATGTTATTGTTTTGGTACATTTGGAGATCTTGTATTTATTTGTCCAACCCTTTATGTGGATTTTATTTTATTCCCATCTTTAAATGAAGAATTTGGACAAATATTTAGAGATGCCTAAAAGTAAAAAGGCACATTTTCAAGTTATTTCTTAAAAAACAATGTTGGCACAGTATTTTTAAACGTAACCTTTTTTTTTTAATGGGACTTTATTCAACTTTTTTTTTCGTACTCTCCCAGAATTAACATATTGAGTTTTACCATTGTCAAATCTGCATCCCTATATCTTCCAACAGCACTTTTTGTGTGGAAAAAAATTTATTTGCCAGGATTTTACATGTCAGATTTATGAAAAAAAAAGACTTTCAATAAGCAAAATGAAGGTGGCCTGAATTCATCTTCCATTTTTCACAGACATCAAAGATTATTAACATCATTGATGTTAGTAGAGTTTTATTTTGTATTTTTGCCCTATTGGCTTCAATTATAACAACCCTTTTTTATTACAGTGCAATCACGCCAAATAATCATGTATTCTTGTTTGTTGGTTCTCATTCTTGTTGGGGAGAGGTTGTATTTGAGAATTTCATTGTTAAACACTATTTGGAACTATTAACCCTTGAGTTGGGCCTGTGCAAGAAAAGCTTAGTTTCTAATTGGCATATGAAGATAAAAGCATACAACAGCACATTATACTGTGTCTGTAAGTGTGTGAGAGAGTTCTGTAAATAGATCAGATTTGTGAACATAATTGAACAAAAACATGCAGAAACCAAAATGTGTTGGTTGATGTCAATAAATCTGAGACCATTGCTTGCACAGGGAGCATTCCCTCCAACCATCTAGACTTTTGTGAACGACAAAGATATTTACCGTGGCGAGACTCCTGAACCTTTTAACTGGAATCCACTGAATTTTGAGTTTCTAAACAGCGAATGATAAAGTGACACTAAAAGTGGTACTTTGAGCCGGACTTTGCTGGAATAACTTGCAGGCGCAATTTAATTCTATTGTTTATTTGTCATTTTATAATTTTTAAATCCATTGACTTTCAATACGGGCTATGAATATAGTTCATGAAAAGTCACAACCTCTCTGTTCATTTAAGCACTCAATGTAATTACACAAAATTTATGTTATAAATAGGAGCCTTTTGGGTCTTATGGTCCGAGCAAATACAATGATCTTTGCTTGACAAGCCATCCTTGTACAAGCTCAGAGAAAGATTCTAAAAGGATGCAACTCCACTTGTTTGTTGGAGAACTTTCAGCAAATCAAAGAAATTTGCAGCATTTACGACTTCTGCGGTGGATAGGTTGGACTCTAAAAAGAGAGCAGCACAAACTCTGAATGCTTTTCATAGTAGGATTACAGTTACGTAATATTTATTTCATCTGCATAATTTCAAAATCCCTAATCGGGATCATGAAATTAATGCATGCTGCCTACTAATTGCTCAGTTGTTTTTGCTTCAGAACTGAAATATGAGTTTTATTTTCTTCTTTTAGACTCTTCAAAGGCTGACTGAACAATGATTTCTGCAAGGGTGTTTTTTTTTAAGAACGAAAAGTGTTTGCCTGTTAGGAATGTGCCTTTGCTGGTGTCTAATTTAGGGTTTCATGATTGCATTACTGAAATTTGCACAAGCATCTCAAAGGAAATAAAAAGTGGATTGAGTAAATCCAGCAGTGGTGTGTCATGAGAGGTTACGTTTAAGTGTCATCTTTGTTTGTCTGACTCTTGGGAAATAACCTACTGGCAGGGGGGAGAAATAACAAGATGAAAGAAATGAAATGTCTAAAAAGCTGTTGTACCAAAAATTATTTCAACTAATACCTATGCTTTATACATGGAACATGGCCATTTGGTTTTTATGGTTTGTTTGTGACGCATACAAAAGACAAGCAAAACCTTTGAATTGGTGAATTTAGTGCAATTGTTTGAATCTAAAATTATTCTACATACAGTGTACATCGAAAATATTGCCAATACTTTTATTATGCAGCCTCATGTCATCTAAAAAAATGCTTTAAATACATTTTTGCCCTATTTATGCAAAGGGGTAGCATTGCCATAGCAAATTTGGTTAGTATGTTAAAGTATTAACTTGATATAAGGAAATCCCCCTTTCCCCGAGTAAGTATTGGAGATTTAAGTTTTTTTTTTTTTTTTTTTAAAGGAACAGATTTAAATCTTTCAATAGTTTTTGGTGGAAGGGCCAGAGTTCACTGTTTGGTTTGACTGAGGGTCAAGCTCTACATTGAACAATCACTGTGTCGTCCAATAGAGGGTAGTGTTTAGTCTCCCTGCCTGGACTAACAGGTTTATCCTGACCAGAACGAGAGGACCGAGTGACGGACAGCCTCTGGGATGGAGATATGGGACATTGCCCTCCTTTATCCTGCTGCCTGGCAAAAGGTCTTGATGACTGCTCGGCTGCTGTGGGCACCAATCCCTAATGCCTGCTTTTCAGAAACTCCCACATGGCATTAAGCTTAACAAGCTTTTTTTAAATGAAATGGAAGTTAAAATGAGGAAAATTTAATATGCTGTTACCTTTTCAACTTTGTTGAAGGTCGACTGGTTTGACTTTGGTCATTCTCCCACACATTTACACTGTTTTAAATTCAAAATAACAGACAACAACAGTATTTTAATAATATCGATGCACAGAATATTCACTTCATTTGCTACAATTACAGTATTGTTTTGTTATGAGTCGAATTAGAAGGTAGTTTAATTTTAATAAAATTAGCACTCATTTCAATATTGATGAAAATGAGTGATTTATATTTAAGATTAATTGAGCAATATGTCATTTCATGAATATTTCATTTCATTGTCTTACAATGAATACCCCCCACACCCTCATCCTTTATTCGATGTTGGCAGGTGTTCCATTTGGATTGTTTTATTTTTTTCATTAGAATATACATATTTCTAGTGAAAGAACAGTGTTTAAACAATTAAACAAAAACATACTTTTATAATGTAAAATAACAGAAAAACAATGCTAATGAATTGACTGCTCTACGAACAAAAAGAAACAGAAACAAAGAAACAAATTATTTTATTAGTTTGATTAAAAATGTGAAGTAATATGTGTTGCGAATTGTTTAAAAATACCGCCTTCAAGGTTTCCAGGTCTTACATTTGGAACATACATATATTTAGTGAAACAATTTTTTTTCAATAAACAGAATTAAAATAAAACATATTTTTAAAACATTCCACTAAGGAACTGAACCAATCCTAATTAAGTGGTAAATCTTGTTATTATTAAATTAGTGTTAAAAAAGAAAATGGTACGATTAGTTTAAATAAAATTTTTTGGAAATTGTGAAGTAAAATATGTTGCCAAAAATACAGAGAACAGATAAAAAGCCATTAAAACCAATATGTGTTTTCCCCGCAATGGCAACCTGGATGAGAAAACATTGTGATTGGAGGATAGACCAAAATATTAATTTACAAAGACATTGTGTGCTACTATTCAGTCTAAACTACTGGCAGTGATATCAGTGCTTGAAATGAACATAAAATTCCAGATACTTAAAATAAGATTAAATTAAATATCTTACATCTTTGCATATCATTTCTGATTAAAGATTTTTGTTTCACTAACCTCAGATTTAGCATTTATAGTCATTTTTTTCCAAGTCTGCAACATGATTTTTGAAATTTTAATAGAGATGTGATAATCCACAAACCTCTATAATAGTTTAAAGCAAATGTGTTTTCACACAGATGACAACTGGCAGGCGGTGGGTGGTAAAAAAAAAACAAAACATTTAAAGCTCTTGAAGATGTTCTTGTCTGAATATCGTGTATAGGGTGAGCTGTCAAGTTCAGCTTGCCTCCAAAGCAAGAATTGTTGAAATTCTCAGACTGTTGAAGAGGTGCGAAGGCAAAAAGACCATCTTCCCAGGCTACTGTTGTTTGAACTGCCACTGACTTGTCAGACAGACATTGAACCAGACCATTCTGAACTTCATGTTCAAGAATGAGACAGGGCCTAACGACGGGCAGCAAACCACTACATACATCCTAAAAAAGGAATGTAATCTTGCAGACATTTCTTCTGAGATGTGAACAGCAGCAGAAAATGGTTAGAAAAAGTGATGTTGCCCTGAGTTTTTTTTCTTGGACATACAGATTCTGCAACCAGGCACATTTTCTTGGCATTTTCAAAGTAGTTATGAGATCCAAACTGTGGCCAACTTCCCATCTATCTCTATGTATGGTCAGACTCTATTTAATAGTGCAAAAAACTGCTAAAGTTTCTGGCCAAACCTATAGTAGAGTTTAACTTTTCAGCAATTGCTACAACAATCCCAAAGTTAATTGCAAATATACATTTTTTGTGAGCATTTGCAACCAAAACAATCACAGACGTGAGAGAGAAACAAGATCCAGTCCTGCTTCAGGGTTTAATAGATTGACTGGCATCATTAATGGAGTTCGTGATCCCAAGGTCTCTATTGGAGCGTTACAGTCTAATGATGGCCTTTAATTGACTTTTGTGGAGACTGTTCCATCATTGCTCCATTTATAGACGTGCCCTCCGCCTTTCAGGCTAGTAAATAGTGAATAAGTAAATAAGGACCTGGCTTATGATGCAGCTAGGCTTTTAGCAACCACTTTCTACTGGAGATGCTGCTTTTTACAGAACGCTGTTAAAAGTGTAAATGGGAGGCCAATCAAGAGCTATTTGAGCAATTTTCTCCTGATGTAATAGATTAAAAGGTGCATCTCTCTACATCTGTGATAAAACCAATTGTTTTTGGCTAGCATAAACAAACATAAAAGAGCAAATTTCTGCTATATGACTGAAGTTTATTGATAGTTGCATAATGGTTGAAATGGTGATCTGGACAGTGTTGATGTTGATGCAATGGTTTCTGAATTAAATTGCAACAAGGAATTTTATTTTTCATTTAATTTTTTTTTCCCTATAGGTGATTGATTTTTGACTAACTGGAACTAACTGTTTGGGCTTCATTTAATTCTCCTTTTAGTCCCAGTTAAGTTCTCCACTGAGTTCTGAACAAGGGTTGTCTTTACACAGGGATTAATTTGGTCAGTAGTAAGGTCTAGCTTTTTTCCCCTTGAAGTAGCTTGCCAAAATTAAGAATTTTTTAAAGGCCGATACATTTTCTGTTGTTTAGTGGTGCAAAAAATGGTGAGTTTAAAGGTTATTAATATAATGGTCTAACTATGCTCCTACATTCACCAAATGTCTCTTATTTGCTGGGGAAATATGGTTGGAAGCGGTCAGATGTAGCCAATGAACCACCAAAGGTCTCCAAACATGAAATCTGTGAAAAAAAGGGGTTTGATCAGTGGTAAAATGGTAACTTTACTCTCATAAATGTTTTGAACGTTTTTGAGGGCTATGCTAGGCTTAATTAGCTAAAGGTGCGTACAACCCTATTGTAAATACATGGAGTATTATTTTTTTGCAGCTTTCGGTGCATTTTTGAGGGTCTAAAAAGGCTGTAAAAGTTATAGAATTTCACACACTTCAGAACTGGTCTCGTTGGTGTTCGAAAAATGAGTTTTGCTCTATAGGGCCCCCTAATGCATTTAACCTTTTTGTCGAAGGTGAATGAAATTCAGTGTACATGTTTAGGGTACCAAGACAAAAATATACGTAATATGGATTGCCTTTTCTAACATGACAGGAAGTCGGTTATTTTGCAAAAATCTCTAAAAAAGGCCACTTTTGCTTATGTCAGTTTTCAATTTCGAAACCATCAAAAGTCTAAATTTCACCACAAACAGGAAGTTGTTATAACTTATAAGCCATACTATGTCCCAAATTTACCAAATATGTTATTGTCTGAACACATCTTAAAAATACACTCCTAGTTACAGCGCCACCAGGTGGACACAGGATATTTAACATCTAACATTGAAAAGGAGCTTCTTTTATCAATTGTGACAAGAATGATGTCCAAAACAACAATAGAAAATTAACTCATTATAGCACCATTAGACTGTTAACAGTATTTAATTATCTTGTAATTTAAGTAATTTTAACAATTTTAATCCCTCAATTTAGGATTGGTCATAGTGTCATAGTGCAAACTTGTGCCAGAGGCCATTGATGGAGGCATGCAGCTTTAATGTTGTATTTGTTTTTCCATACACAACTAAGAACCTATTTTTTTGTGCTGATTTAACAATAAGGTCCATTTGACGCACCAGGTCAATTGTCTGGTCTCATAGTTAGAGTTGATTATTGCAGAGAGAGCACAATTAAGTGAACAAGTCTTCAAAAACCCTCTTAACGGTCATGCACTCAATCACTTTCCCTGCCTGACTGCATAGCTGGTGACCAAAGTAGCCGCAGCTATTTTATGATGCAATCTTTCCCATTAGTGCTTTGGGAAATAGCAGATTCATCATAATGGAGGTTGGAGAGGATTAAAGACCTGACACTTGAAAACCAATAAAATCAATAAAGTGTAAATACAGGGAGTGGATTGATTTAGAGAAAGCATTTAGACTGTTGTTAAGCTGTTCTTTGAATCAGCATGTTGCGCTGCGAGCCCCGCCAACAGCGATGCATCATACCCCGAGGGAGCCATTATTAGCTTTGATGGTCAATAAAGCAAATCTCCCATGACATATTATATGTGACTCACTGCGGCTACACAAGAGTAATGTTGGCAACCAGATGCAAATCAATGTAAAGATGCTTCTTAATAACACAAACCAACATGAGATCAATTAGGCTATTTATGTGATAAACTTAAAACTATTTGCATGAAATTAATTAATTTATTTTTGTACAGATTTTAATATTTTGTGCAGTTGATAAGTAAAAACTCATAAATTCCATGCATGTATTTTCAGTAGTCCTGATTTAATTTACTAAAATAGGGTAGAAATTAATTATATTTATTAAAAGCTGGAGTCAAATTTTCATGACTACAGTTGAGAATCTTTTTAGTAGGAAAAAGTATGGTTTTATTTACGTTGACTATTTTTCGAACGTAAACTGTATTCTTCTTTAAGCAAACCACAACCAATATTTTTAAAGTGTGATGCAAAGACACGGAATCTATCTAAATTATATACAGTAATTTATTTAGTAAAGCATTCAAATATTTCAGACATTAATTTCTGAGCTTCTACAAATATATGTACATTTTAGGAGGATCCCTGTGTTGGTTTATAATTTAGCAAGCAACTCCTGCAATGAGAACTTCAACAAATAAGTGGATCTGGCAACCTTCCCTGAAAAGTTAGGGCTAAAAAGTTCTTTAAATTCATTAAAGGAATACTCTAGTTTCGGGCAGTCTCCAAAAACATAAATCTATACACACGAGACTCTCAAATAATTTCTTCATTTCTTCTTTCTTTACGCGGTACAATGCCGTTTTTGATTGGAGAAAAAGATTTGGGGCTATACTGTTGTGACATCATTGAAAAAGCCACTTTTAACCTCTGATTTCTGACAGCAGTCATTCTTTGCACATAAAAATGCTTTCAGAGCAGAGCAATAACTGGAAACGCAGCTAATTGAAGAAGGGGAAATGTTCTATGTCCACGTCATCTAAAGAGTCCTTGAAAAGGTGATCCTAAGTGGACTCTTTCTTTTAAAAACTGGATAAAAATGAACGTAAATCTATGTTTCACAGTTGCTTTTTCGATATTACACAACAGGGCCACCATAGAATCTCTTTTCAGGTTCACCACATTACGTTTGGCTACAAGTGCGTCTTGTTCAAAGATTCAAATCATTCATATTTTTGATGAGAAATGCACAAAGTGGTGGAAATCCGAAACAATAAGCACACCTTTGTAGATCTCCCGAGGAGAAGATGTCTTGTGGAGTTTATTCACACTGTTGAGAATAAAATTAGCCTCTCTCTTGTGCCTGAACAAGAGCCAAGGACGCAAATAGAGGCCTTATCGGTCAACAGCTGATTTGCTCCAGAGCTTCTCTTTTTTTTCTGTGGCATTTAGACAAATGAGAGGAGCTCCTAAGCTAACACCAGAGGACAGCTGGCCATATCACATTCACCCCACCTTCATTCATTACTTAAAAAAAAAATAAACTGCAGAATGGGATCAAAGCAATCTCTACTTTGCCTCCCTTCCTAGAACAGAACAGGGATGACTCAGAATTGATTGCTGTTGCTTCTTTTTGTTTGCTTTTGCATGGAATGCTGTTATCTCCTATTAAAAGACTGTGTGTTGTGAAGAGATCTCAGCAGACATAAATCACACCAGCGGTCCTCCTTGGGCAAGCTGAAAGCAATCAATAACATACAAAAAAACAGAGAGGAGGAGGCTGAAGTCATGTTCCTTTCCTCCCTTGATAACAAATCATTTAACTAACAACAAAGTTTACAATGTTTTTTTTAGACATTTTAGAATGCACATTTAGGCTACGTTTAGCACATATCATCTCTATATCTGACTATTTAATACAATCCAAACAAAGTGTACTACTTGCGGCTTGATCAGAACAGCAAAGCTCATTCCTTAAAGTGTAATTGGCTTTGAATAAATGCATTTACGAATGCATATATGTAAGTGAAAGAAACAGGAGTCATTCCTGAGTACAGCTGGCCATGGCCCTCTATGCAGCTGGGGAACTGCAGACCTTTCAGGGTGATCGTAATGAGATGGAGGTCTGTTTGCTGACCTGGACTCTATGTCTCAGACTTACCCACAGCTGGGGATAGATAAGCAGAAACATAAGCTTAGCCAGGTCAGTGGCCCCGAGGTCAAGTGGTCACTGAAGAGTGGACACCAACTACCCACTAAACCCCCTTTCAGACCAACAGACACAAACCTCAAAAGCCCTTGTTAAAACTTTTTAAACACCACTGAATATTCACATATCAGCCCAGCAGTTAAAGTAGTTGAGTCGTTAAAGTTACCCATGCCAATATGAGTGATATCCGCCACATCTCTATTATTTTCCTTAGCTGAGATAGTGATATGCCAAAGTGACTGCCATGGTAAAAGTCAGGTTTCTATGGAGGGGTCAGTGACATAATATAGTGTTCACTTTGTCACTACAAGCCATATAAACCAACCCCCATGTCTTTATCGTTTACCAAAGCTGAGAAAGCATTCAGGAAAAGTGGTTGCTAGGGTAAACAGTTTGGTGGCCAGGGGGCCATCAGTTATGGAATAATGTTAACAAACACAATTTGTCTATGATATTCATTTTGCAGATATTATTTTCAATGGCGATATAAATGGGATCAGTCTGAAAATATATAACTACTCCACGAAGACCGGCTTGGATGTCTTGGCAAAATTTGGTGGCTGTAGCTCAAACGGTCTAGGAGTAGAAGAGGCATGACAATATATTGACGTTTACAAGCCAACACAATAAACACCACAGACATTCTGAAAGCTCATCAAATATAAAACAATAATTTATTATTTCTCTCATTTCAGACATCAAATTGTGTGTCTAACTAATGATTTTGTTAAACTGCATAATTTTGATTCAATAAACACCTATATAAAAGGCTTTTGTCTACAACAAACTGATATCAACAATAATACAAACAGATTTCCTTTCAGTAAATAGTTTAACTTTGAAGTACGTTTAGTGTGAGAGTAGCTGTGTGAAACAAACTGCACAAAAACAGCACCTTTTCTTTAAAATCTGTAAAGCAAAGTTCTAATTGTTGTTTCAAAGCCCTGACTCCAAACTCAATAAAAACACCAGAAATATTCCACAAAGCTAAATATCCACATAACGTTAATGAATGTGTATGGTTTAAGTACAAAACTGTTAACTTGTAGGAGGATTGGTTCTAGGAACCTTATGGAACTGGTGATGTTTACACAAAGCTTATTAGGGGTGCTATCACACTGGGTTCCGAAATTTGTTTATTTGACTATAAGAATGGTTAATTTAAATTTCAAAAGGATTCCAATCCTGCAGACGTGGCATGAGTAATGGTGGTCCCAAAATGGTTACCACATATGGCTTATAAAAGGAAGTTACCACCAATTCTATTACCACCAATGGTGTTAATTGGTATTCGACTCGTACAAAAACGATCTGAAGAGTGTGGAAATACTTCATCCACCGCGCAAAAACATGACAAAAACTTCCACAGTCACAGCAGTGACTCCATGCCACAATGTGAGAGGTGTTTTTCTCTTTGGCCGTCTTGGCTAAGTGTATCCACTAATGTGAAAATGCATGTGTACACGGGGATAGATAAGAAGTTAAACTATTCTGAGGTGGACTATAACTGCAGATGGAACCGTTTCCAGTGGGAAGCACCCCATGAAGCTAAAGGAACAATAATCGATTTACAGAATTTTTCAAAACAATACCGCAATATTCAAAATGAATAGAGCAAATAACAAAACACGTTGTCTATTGTTTAATTCTTCAGACTTCTCATTACCTTCTCTTTGCAAATGGCTCTTTCAGACAAATTCCTATTTACAATTGTTGCCGCTTTGAACGAGGCAGGATTGTCAACCCCAATTGTTAGAGTCTTATTTACAGAACATTAAAGAGCCTACACTGTGGTCACAGAGAGAAGGGAGTTGTACACTCGTGTCCCATCAGGGGACTTCGTACCATGGGTCAACAGTTCTTGGATAGTCATCCAATTGTCGAAGATTTTCTTGCTCCGCTTCTTCATCATCTTTTTGTTACTCAGTTCAATAATGTTGACATCCTTCTTGTCTTCGGTGCTAACACTTTGCTCTTTCAGACAGTCTATACGACTCTGCTTCATAAACTCTCTGCGCTGACGTTGCTCTTTGGCACGGACGGCGTGTTGCTTGCGTTCCTCTTTGCTCCAATACCGACCCATTTTCATTTCACTGATGGCATCATCGTCTGTCGTCATTCCACTGCGCTCCTCTCTGATCCTTATAGCACGCTCTTTCAAAAGCTTGTCCCTGACAGGCCGCTTGGTGATATATCGTGTACCATCACTTCGGATCTTGACTTTCCACTCCATCTTGGGGCCTAAATCGGTTGAAGTTGTGTGGTCTCTGCACATGCTGACTAAGCTCATCTGGCTTTGGGCGTACTCCACTGATTTCTGCTGGATCAGCTGCATGTAACTCTGGTAGTGTTGGGCGTGGGCAGGGATGTGTGCATGCTTGTAGGGGGACTGAGGCTGTGCATGGCGACCCACTTTGCGCTCTCTAACTTCATGCTGGTTTCCAGCCTCCAGATCTTTCGCCAATAACGGACGACTCCTATTAGGACTGCAAACCTCTTGGACGGGTGATAGCATTGGCTTAGCGATTCTGCTAGGCCCGGCTTCCTGCTGGCTTTCATTACCACGTCTCAGTGAGTTATCCGGAGACAGCTCTAATGTGAGGGGTGTGCTGCGGCAACTTTCTCCAGTGTTGTATGCACTGGAACTGTCCTTGTCTGACTTCTCTGGGAGTTCGCTGATGTCTGCTAACTCGTGACGTCTTGCATCTACACTTGTGTTGTAGTTGCGGAAGCCACTGTTGTGCAGCATCCAGGATTGTTCACGGCATTGCTCTCGCAACTGCTGCATGCGGTGGGCTCGGACAATGCTCAGGCACTCAAGCTCAATACTGCGGAGCTCCTCATTCAGAAGCTCCAACTCTTTATCGGCAACCTCCTCGCCCGCACCGCCTTGTCCTGCACCTACGCACCCACTAGACCAGAACAAGCTCGGGTCTGTGATGCCACTACTCCCCACACTCCGCATCTGGCATTTAAGCTCTAAAAGCTCCCGAAATCGCTCACATTCCTCAACTGGAAAGTCACCCAAAAAGTCTCCGTCTGCATAGTCTGCGGATACGAATGACTCGCTACTAAATGGGAGGTCGCCACTGCCAAGGGTGTCCTGGCTGTAGTTGAGCCTACGCCGACTGCCAAGGGTAGTGGAAGCACTGGTTTGGTCATCGGCGAGATTCTCCTGCTCAGAACTTTCATCATTGCGAGTGCTCTCATCTGTGCGGCCTACTCCGCTGTCCTTCTCATGGAGGTGGGAGAGTAGTGTGGCAGTGTCTGTTGTACCTCCATCTTCCTTCTGTAAGAAAACAATAAATTGAGGTAGCATTATCACTCTAGCCAGAGGTCTTCAAGATCTACAGTCGCAGGATACTATAAAGTCTCTTTTCAACTGCATGGCACAGAACATTTTGGTTAGCATCACTCGTATTTAGCTCCCCTCGCCACAGTTTGCCTTTGTTTTTAAATGAACTTCGAGGGTCATCTCTGGGTGGCCTTGCTTGAGACATGTCACTCAAGAGGCATCATTCCGATATGCCTTTTAGTTCCAGTTATCACAGAGAATTCTACAGAAATGCACAACTTCGGCATGACAACCAAAAAAGAACAAAAAGAAATGCACACAACACAAACAAAGGAGACCTTTTTAATGCTGCATATGTGGTGTTTTATAATGCTCAAATGTTTTGATGCATATATTGACTGTTCACTCTGGCAATTGCAGTCAGTAATCAAGATGTTGTGTCATGCATTTCTTTCCAATCAGAAAAAAGTATCACCTTGGCCCACTTTAGCCTGCTTTAAAAAAAAGTACTGCTAAAGATCAAAAAGCCTCCAAGTGAGTCAATGGAAAAGCGTAATTTTTCAAATTATTATTTTGATAACACTATAGTAGACCTCCATACTATGTTATTTGTCTTATTGGTTGAGAGGTTGGTTGGCCTCAAGGTTTTTTTTTCCAAGAATAAAAGCAACAACCTTGTTCAGTGATCTAGTTGCATTCAATAGGTCTTGGTTATGACTCCATGTCAAATTGGTCTTACTAAAGACAGAATGCAGTACAAATGCCCTGAAGTGCACATTGTAACATGAGGTGGAAAAGCACAGCAAGTACGAATCGATGCAAGATTAATTTGAACGTTTTCCACTTCCCAACTGATCACTTGAAATGGATGTGGTAAATGTGAACCAAAGACCCACTGTGCTATGATTGACTGGCATTACAAATGGCTTTGTGATGGATTTGCTGTACCTGCTGAAGCATGCTTGCTGTAAACTGCATAGCCTGATGGTGTTGTTGCTCCAGCATATCCATGTGAAGCTCATCCAGGTAGTCATTTCTGTCGTCATCCATCCACCCTTCATCCAGCTTTTTAAAAAGCATGAGAAACGATATAAGATGAGATGGTAAACCATACTTTTGGTGTGTTTGGGGCTTAGTTACCTGTATTTCAGGCCGTGCCAAGAGCAAACAGACATTTGGGTGCTCTTCGCTAGTTAAGAGAGCCACAGCCTCCTCATGGTTTTGAATCTCAATGCCATTGATCTAAAATGTGAAGCATTGTTTACAAAATATCTGGCTCTATTTCATTACAATGTGATTTAATACAATGAGGATAACAAACCTGGATGATTCGATCTCCCTCGCGGATTCGGCCATCTTTCGCAGCAATACTATTCGGATCAATCTGCAAAATTAATAAAAGTACTGACCAAGAATTCAAACACTAGAAATAGATAATAGATCTATTTTCACTTGTGCTCACCTCACTGACATAAATCCCTGTCTCATCCTCATCATCAGTCCTGTAGCACACCGTCAACCCTAGTTTATCATGGATGTTACTTCTGAATAAATCCACTTCCTAAAACAGAGCATGATGTTTAAATCCATTTATTTGGCAAACGCATCAGCTAAACCACTGCAAATGAACAAATGGGTTGTTTGTTCTATCCTGTGAATGATTTCCCCCAATTTAAGCTACACACCCCCACTGACATGTACATGTGTCAACGCCTGTTATCTACAAGATACATGCGGAGACCATTGCTCTCAAGGGTTCCGCTGCCATGAATTAGGCTTTTGACGAGGAGATCAGTCTTAGAGGAATCTCTCAAAAACATACATACTGTATTTACATTTTTTTATGCTACATGTTTCTTAAAAGGAAATACTGTTATATTTCTGTGGTGCTTTATATTGTTATGAGAATGTTAGCAACCATTCTGTTCAATACTGATTACTTTTAAATTTTAAATATTTAAATATTATTTGGACTTTTTTTTGCTTTCCTTCATGAAAATACAAATAAACTTTTATCTGATTAGAAAAAATGTGCATAGACTACAATTTACTGAATAAATCTTAGCATATAGTACAATGGCAATGAGTTTTCTGTCAGAACCGGGACGTAATGTGGCGCACCTAACAAATGCACTGATGTCATTGCACAATGTCTGAAATGTTGTTTTGGTCTTTCTAAAATTCCTAAAATTTGTCATCAAAGTGGTTTGGGATCATCACGTCCCAAAACTGTCCCGACCAACGGCGTTCCCAAAGAGCAAGTCTACCGCCTCCAAAAGCAAGATGGCATGACTGCGTATATTTTCTTTTCGTCTATGTGTTCTTAGACAAAAGTAAGTTTTTACATACGACAAAGGCCTTCGCCTAAAGCAGCAACTTCAATTTTTCTTTTGATATTTGACGCCATAGATGGAAACCGTGCTTTATTTGCAAATATTTTGTAATATTTTCCAGGCTTTCGCATAAATTCAATTTGCCTCTTTTGACAGAGACATGGCGGGTGAAGACTGAAGCTTAAGAAAAGTAAAATAAATCAAAAATGTTTTTTCCTTTTAACTTTTCCATTAGTTTTAGGCTTTTTTTGAAAACCTGTGTGTTTTTCTCACCTCCTCACCGCAAAAACGTTAAAAGAGCCTTGAGCATTTTAAAAATGGTGCCACTTGGCCATCGTTTAAAAAAAATGCGGTTACATGAAAATGATGATGGGTTTAGGTGTGAATGAACAGCGTAAACATGCAGAAAAAGCCTTGTTTCATGCTGTTTGATTCTTTTTCTTGTAACAAAAGCACTGCTGTTGTGTTGTTCCGTGTTTGTAGCTCTCACGCATTCAATAAAGCAGTCAGAAATTTGTCCCAGCTCAGCTCGATTTGACTTGTTTGGTTGTGGAACCTAATCAACGTGGGTTTTAGAAATGTACCAGGTCCAGGGACAGAAGGTAATGGAAAGTGTACTGTGAAAAAGTGTCATTAGTAGACATCAGGAGTCCTTGATGGATGGGTAATAGTGGATGATTTTAGCCAAAATGCAAGGATTTGTGATGACCTCAAAGAGTCATAACCTTGAGTTAAGGTCTCATCTAATGGAAAGTGATTCTATAGAGAACAGTGTCCTTGTCAATGCACTGGGGTGCTAGGACTATGTTAGGGTGTAGGCCTGGTTTTCCCATACAGGTATTTAGAATCTACTAAATATTGGTGAGAAAGCTGGGACTCAAATGAGAATTTATATTATTTAAAATATTTGAGTTTGTTTTCCAACATGAATTAGTTTGGTCGTGATCTTTGTAATAATACTGCAAGAAATGATCATTGCATAGGGTTAACATTACTTTTCTCCATCCGAGCATCTGAACACTCTCTCTTTTCTCCTTGAGGTGCCACTGCATTAATCAAGGTAAACAAGGCAGGAGGGCAGTTGTTCAGCATTTAGATTGACCCCATCCAGGCAATTGATCTCAGTCTCAAGGCCCCCACCACAGAACATGGAGGACCTCGGGGGCCAATGGGAGGTCATAGAGTGGTGCGTGCAGAGCATCTGCTGCTCTACATCTGAACTTTATCTCTTTATGGACTCCTCACCGTGACCCTCATGACTCAGTGTCCACCACTCTCATTAGAGTGTAATCTGTCTAAGCTAATTCTATGCCCCGATACATTGGTCGTTACTCTGGTTCCGGCCTATCCAATTATCTGTTTTCAATGAAACGCGAGTCAATGATAAACTTAAATGATCAGATCCAATATCTAGCATCTAAGATGAAAATGTATGACTATTTAAATATACATTTAGCGTCACCTAACGTGTTTCAGATTTCGGTGCTTTAATAGTTAGCCTTATGCTAATAAAATTATAAAGTGTCATGCTCTTTATTTTGCAAAAGCTTCCAAAACTGGTTCTTTTGATTGTGTTGTTCTCTGAGTCCTCGGACATTTCTATCCTTTCGTCCACAATCTTCATCAGTCTTTTCTTAAAGCATGTTAAATTGCAAAGACCCTTGAACTTGGAAGTTTTATCTCTTTAGTCTAGGGTCAATCATTGTTCCAAGTCTGGTCTACACATCACATCTGTTTTTGGAAGCCACGTCTTCTTGAAGTTTTTCCCAAGTCTTGATTCTAGTAAGAGTGTAACGATGCACACCGGTCACGATATGATACAGATCATGATATTATGTCCACGAAAAAAATAAACCAAAATGAAAATACTAAGATAGCCAGGATGTTATTTGACATGTGTTAGATTGCATAATATCATCCAACAACTAGATGGCAGCAATAAAGTTAGTTATATACTCATAACGGAAGATCCAACTTGTTTTTAAACACACTTTTTACAATATTCCTTTTCATACTGCTGTTTATCATGCTTTTTTTTTTTTTTTTACAAAGTACAGCTCCTAGACGATATCTCCCGGTAGCTCACTGATTGCTTGTGGACTTTTATTTTGTATTTTTGCAGTAAACAATAAGCTAGATGGGGAAATTAAGGTATGTTTGCAGCAATACCTCATATTCCAGCTCCTCTCGCTCCATTTCATTCTGGATGCCTTCTAAGAAATCACTAGGGTCGAAGTATTCATGGGAAGGAGAATGCCTAGAAAACAAATCATGTATAAATAACATTCTAGGATTCTAAGATTTAAAGATAATACGTAAAAGCACTCAATTAGAAAAAAATGCTAGTTTTTTATGGAAAACAGCATTCATTCAGGAATTGTTGTGCTTCATTTTATGACCCAAAATAGAGCATGCGGTCGTCAACAAGAAATTCAGGCTTAAATGTTTATTTATTTATTTATTTTTATAATTTTTTTTATTTGACAGACAGGAAGCAAGTAGAGGTGAGGTACACACTGTGAATTTATCTGCTTGCTCGGGATTCAAATTCAGGTCACACATAGGAGTTTTTAGTTTAGAAAAAAATGTTACATTAGGAGAAACAGCACTATCCATATTACCAAGAAACATGGTATGGTCTTAAAACTAAATATTATTGTTTTAAAATGTAATTTACTTTCTATTCAATCTGCATGCATCATTATTTGAGCAGCTGACCACTCACCCTTCTGGTAGCAGGTATTGCTGGAGCACTTCCACTGGAGTTGAAGACGCAGGCAGTTTGCTGAGAGCCACGATGTGCTGGAAGCTGATTTCAGTTTGGGTACTGATGTCAACTACCTGTGCCTCTCCACTCTGAGTGTTAGGTTTAGGCCTCGGAGCTCGGCGGAGCACCTGGACCATGATTGGCTCTTTAGCTGTTCGGAAGGCCTCAACTGCCTGGTCATGCGTCGCCTTGGACAAGTCTTTTCCATTGACCTGTTGAAAGAAGAGACTGTTGTTCAAAACTATTCACCAAAAAGCTCAATTCAGAAAACACGAATTCAACTAAAAGTAAGATAAAATGAACAATATGTACATTTTAACCACTAGAGGTCACCCTTTCAAAATTGTCACTATAAAGTATATAAACTAACCGCTATGCCTTTATTATTTTCAAAAGCTGAAATGGAGTTCAGCAAATTAGGTTGCTAGGGTAAACAGTTTGGTTGCTAGGGAGCATAAAAACTTTAATTTCCTATTATGATTAGCATAAACACCCCCCCCCATTTCTCTAGGTTTCTTTTTTAACAAGCCAACATAATGCCTGTTATTTCCTGTATAATCATGCTGTGATTTACAGTGGAAGATTGGAAGAATTACAGTCTTTGACCATTTTGAAATGTAAAAAAACAAAGAAATGCTTTCAATGTTTATTTTCTATAAACTTACAGTCATATGTTGTCTTTAAATAATGTCATAATTAAGTTAAATTTACATATTCTCTTTCTAGGTGCATTTTTTTAAAATAACTAAACAAATAAATAGATATAAAAAATGCAATAATATATATATATATATATATTTCTTTTATTATTACATTTTTTCTATCTATTTATTTATTTATTTTTTATTTATTTTTTTACGTGCATTTAACTGCATAGTAAATATGGAGAAGCTCTGATAATTTAAAGCCAAGCCTCTTCAGCAATCTTCTGAGCATGAAAAAATGAAATGGAATTCAATTGTAGAGAGTAACATCCAGCGAAATGGAACAAAACATCAGCTTTGAGCTAGACTCAGCAATACAACAGAAATGAGAAAGTACTCTCTTGCTAATTAATCAAGGCCGTTCAACAAACTGGGTCGTACTTAGCTAAGTAATTCGGAGACGTGGGGGTGAGCTCCGTTCATGAGGAAATGAAAGCAAGCTTTGGGGCTGAAGTGTGACACCCCAATCAAGAACAGTGCTCCGCTGATGAGGGCTGAGAGTAATGAGAAAGAAGCGCTTCAAAGCAATCTCTCAGTGCAGGAAAGGAAGGCCAGATGGGGACTCTATATTATAAAGGGACATTCAGACGCACAGAAATTTGCATGTATTCAATTGCTACCCTTACAAAAATAAAATGGAGATGCTGCGACTGAGTCACTGTAAATCATACAAACACAGATCAAACGAAAACAAGTGATGAAGATGTGGATGATAAAGCAATGCAATCAATATTTTTTTGTTGGCACATTACATATTTCTGCTTCCTGGTTGACATCAAACTTTACCCAGCTGCTAAAGCATCTTTATTAGGATGCAGCTTCTGCAAGCGTGTCTGCTAACAGGGTGTTTGACCTTGGATGCACTGCCTCTGTTATCTCAGAGCTTATGGAGCTTTACTCCATATTCTCACCTCATGAAACACAGCAAAGCCCATTTGTTCTCTTTTGATTTTACTTTTTTTTTTTTACCTCAGGCAAAACTCTCACAAACACATAGGGTTACAATATTGTATTAATCTGAGGAAATCGTCCCAAATACACATCTCAAATATATGTTGCTTGTCTGGATAGTGCTCCATTCTGGGAGGACAGAGACTGTGGAAAAGCAAGAACTGACAAAAATGTTTTAATTCCTGGAAAAGTATGGAATTAAATGCATAAATGTAATTAGTGTTAGTTCAGATTATACTGTGGCGTACATGAGTATCACCTTTGAAAAGAGTGTTGGAGGTAGATTTCTCTAAACATCAACATACATGCAATTTAGTTACTAAACAGGCCAATCTTTCCCTTTTATCTTTCGTATCCATTAACTGAAACGCTTGTATTGGATTTTGTCATCCATGGGTCAATCACACCATCTCTCTTCCTTAAAGTCAATGCATCTCAGTGCTTTGGAATTGCTCTCCTCCACAAAGCCATGACCCAGAGACCCTGGAAACGTTCAGCCTCACTGCCTCTCCTCCCCTTTCACACAGCTCTCTCCCACCCCCAACACCCATCACACACAGCTAGTCCTCTTCACCCTCTGTTTAACACCGACCTGCTGGAGCAGCAGATCACACATCACGCGCGTCGCTCCATTACACATCCAGTAAGTGTATTCTCACTCACACGAAATAAAACTAGTTTTTTTCTTGATGATCCATCCTAATCTTTTTACAAAGACGCTTCTCAATACAGAATTTTACACTAGGGTGAAGGATTTGGCACATTGGGCAACTAATAAAGTCTGTTTGTCTCACTAATTAGTTTGATTTGAGTGTTTTCCAGGAAGTTTATTTGTAGTGTGAACAGGACATTTTATATTTTACGTAGTCACAATTAAAGGATACATTTCCCTTTGAATGCAGTAGTGCCACTGAAGAAATGATCTTAATGTATTATTTTAGAATCAATCTGATGATGAATTAATGAGGATAAACTTTTCTTCACAGCAGCGTGCAGCCTCGGCATGAACTGAGCAGGAAACAGAAGGAATCTAAGGCTCCTGATGCCAACAATAAGATGCTGCTGTTTACATGCTCTTAATCCTGTTTAATCACCAGTCCTTCTGTTATCAACATGCAATCAATCTCGGGGAAGGGCTAAATCACTTCCTCTGAGTTTCCTCAGGCCTTGCTTTCCTGCTTTAATGAGCTGTCAATCGTTTTGCATTTCAGGAATTTCCCACATTAAAGTCAAATATTAGAAAAAAGCAGGTTCTGAAGTTTTTTTTTTATTTCCGCATTGAGAGTGCAGAACTGTGATTGAGATCCTTTTGCTAATTAGTGATTGTGGAAGGTGAGCTATTGGTTGGTTTAAAGGGATTCATTGCATTCTGCTTAATATAAGAGATGGAGCTTGTTATGCTTTAAGAAAAAGTAAAGATAAATAAGACATGAGCCAATGACAGGACTTTGAATAGAGGCCAAAAGTGAACCTTATTTTGGTGTTACCTTCATTTGTTTATTATTTTTATTATTTTTTAAGTGATAATTTTTTGGTGTTTTTCAAACAACTGTTCAAATATCTGCTGCATGGAGCAAACTGAAAAGAAATTCCACCATTTCCTCTCTAGGTTTAAAAAAAAAAAAATCACATCAACATAAAAATGCAAAGCTCCCCAGAAAATACAGCAAACACTGTACCAAACCAACAGGTACCTGTTGATTACAGCATATGAGAAATCTTATTTTTATGAATAAAAAAAACAAGCTGTAATAACTAGAGATGTGTGATATTGAGAAAACTTTTTGCTATTCGTTTTGCGATTTATCATTTTTAAAATGCAACCCACTCTGAAATGAAACAACAACAACAACAACAACAACAACAACAACAACAACAACAACAACAACAACAACAACAACAACTTTAATATTAAGAATGTTAAAATCTTCAACTATCTTTTTTATAATAGAGAAACTTCAGAATGCATCCGTATAATCATGGTGAGGATAAAAAACACAAGTATTTATTAATTTACTAATTATTGCAAAATCAACTAGTTAGCAACACTATCAAAGAAGGGAAGTGAAATACAAACATGTGATGCTTCACATCGCATCCACATTGCACCTCTGATTTGGATTGCAACCTGCGATTTCGATATAAGCCCTAGCAACGACAAACCTCCATTTTCGCCATAGACACAAAACCGTTCTACTCCGCCTTTTCAAAAACGACACACCTTGTCTGTCATCTTCCAAAATGAACGGCTACATGGAAACAATGCTGCGTTTACGAGTGAATGAACAGTGAATCCCCGGTTTCAAAAAAACCGGGTACGTTTGTACAGGACTGCAGCCATAAAACACATTTGGGCTATGTTTGTAATTTATCTGGCACAGATATGTAAATCACACTGCATGTAGCCAATCAGGTCTTTATGTGGCTGCAACTTGAGACAGTCAAGAACAATAATGACTTGTGGTGCCATGTAAACGTTAAGTTAAAGCTATGTGATATGGTATTTTCACACAGTCTTTCGATTTCTACAAATTCTTAATACAGATGTGCTCTTAAAATCCATTGTTTTGTTTTGAGATGACAGTGTTTTGAGAGAAGCACAGGGAGCAGTTTTTTTCGACGCCACATGAGCTCTTATCCTGCATAGAAATGAGACATAATAGCTTCATCACCAGCATTCCAAATCAGCCAACTGTTCTAGCTTAGCTAGTTAAGACTTTTTGTTGGCATGTTTTATTCATGATTCACCATGGACTCGAGGGAAGCATGACACCATTCAGCCCCTGACACGACAACTCTCCATTTAATGCTGTTCAATTATGTCCGAGCCATTTTAAAGTACGTCAAGTCTCTGGAGGCGAATCCTGTTTTTATAGAAATGCTTATAGCAGTCAATGAACTACGTCAATATACATTTTTCAGAGGGTGGTTTAATTTCTTTAGATATAAGAGAAATTGGTTAGTGTTTGAACTGGGTAGATGATTATAAGGAGACGTTAACTCCTATCATTTAACAAAGGACAGCAGCTATAGAAGCAGATAAAACAAAGACAGTTGGGAGTCTTAATCCGCTCTTATTTCATTTTAATTATGAAGATTGTGACACATCTGTGCAAATAAATCTGTCCACAGAAATGCATGCACACCAGTGTCCAATCAATGAACAATGTGTAAGCTATCTACATGAACAAGGTGTTTAGCTAAACATATAAACAAGGAAAATACTTACAGGAAGTGTTAAACACATTATTAAAATAAATGCTACATTAAACATTTAATTCAATTTGTTTTACATCATTTAAGCATCAACGTTGCACTGCCTGTTCTTCACAATAACATTCAAGATTTCTAGTTTCTAGCAACAGTAAATCAATGTTTTGTCTTCATTACTGTAAATACTCTGTATTTCCTCTACCCGGTTGTCTCACTGCATCCATATCATGCCTCTTCATGTTAAAAAATGGACTATCCTGTTGTCTCTCGAATCACGGTCAGTAAAGCATCCATGGAAATGATCCCTGATTAAACTAATCTAAAAATCCCCAGAGCAGATTTTGCATCATGGATACAAAAAAAAAACAAAACGTTGTGATAGTTTCCACCAGAGTGGAAAATAAAAAAAAAACAGATATACTTCACATTGGATGTTATCATGCTATTCTATGGTAATTATCAACCCAACTTCACCAACTGGCAGCTCTGAGTAGGTGTGGAAGCATTACTGTAATAGCAACAGCAGCAACCCCGACTAGAGGAACTGTTGCATTAACTGAATGATCAAAGTCCTGGTCAGAAACTGAACATTATTGAGATGGTAGAAGGTGGAGCAGGTACCTACTAGCTCATATGAATAGCTTGATCAAGTTATCCTTCATACCGTGACATTGGGAAGCATTTTTTTGAAAGCTTACAGATAACTAAATAAATCTTGTACGCACAAATTAAACTGAAAATAAATGTTTTATTGGAATTTTGTCGCTCTGTAAAGGTTATAACATTTTTCAGTAAGATATTATGGAGATCTAGACCTAATTTCATCCCAAACTTAAAAGATTTCCTCTTGAGTTCTTTCAAGAAGTGTAAGTGGCAAAGGCGCATCAGTGACATTGAAGCCCATTTGAGTAATGTTTGATTTCAAAGAACATTTGAAAGTGAAAAGCCTGGTAAAATATAAAGCTACAAGCAAACACTTATTAAAAAAGCACTCTTTCAATCCAAAACTCATCTCCAATAAAAGAATCTGAGCTTCAACAGTTTGAATGTTTTGATCAAACTGAAGGTTGCAATTGTGGCCACTTCTGAGCAGATTAGAAGCCAGAGCGCTCTCAAACGCAATCTCAAGCTCCCGGCCATCGCTGATGAAGAAGACTGAATCTCCACGTGGTAGAAACCTCTCCAGCTTTCACATCACAGTCTGCTAGAGATCAAGTTCACTCAGGGATTGTGAGACAGGTTCATTTTCTCCTTCTCATTTGTCATTTTCTTAACTAAAGGGGGGAATTTCGACCTGGAACCTCACACGCACTCATTTTCTTGTACTTTGAGCATTTTGTTACAAGAGTGGCTACACTGACATCAACAGGTCACAGGAAATACAGAATGAAAGAAACAAACAGACCATAACTTGTTCTTCTACTGAATGAAAAAAAAGGGTAAAAGCATTTGTAAGTTGGAACGGGTCTCAGGCAAATCAGCCTTTGCTTGATTTGCATATAAATGACTCTTGATTTGATTCATTTGGAATTAATTTCTCAAAAGACCTCCACGATGGTTCTTGACATCCTCTCTGAACTTAAAAGAATATCTGTATTATTTTCTAATGATACTTCAATCAGAAAAAAAAACATTAGACTTCCTCTAACATCCACAAAAGTCACTTAAAAACCACAAGAAATTCTATGAATACTGAATAAAAACAATGTTTATTAAAACTGACCAAACAGTGGATCTGAACGATTTACTTACAGACTGATTGAACAGCAAATTATACACATTATTTGTAGTGTCACGGAGAAAATCCATGAAAACATTCGGATGTATTGTTTGGCGTAAGTCTCTGGGGAGCTCTAAAACAGACGTAGACAGCAAGAATACGAGGGAGTGGGGGGTAGAGGTAGTGCCAGACACCCTAATGAAGAGGATTTGTGTGCATTACCTAGGGATGGTTCCAGTCAAAATCCAGATCCTCTTTATACGTCACTGAATGAACCACAGACCTCAGGAAACCAGAGCCCATAAAATTACTTTTTAAGGCACCACTATTAGTACGTTACTATCTACAACAAACATTCACACAACGGCTTTTAACGTTGAGAGAAAACAAGTGGGCTATGTTTACACTGCTGGTGCATTCCAGGGTTTCCTCATAGGGATAACTGAAGCAAGGGGGGTAAGAACAGTGTTGGAATCAAGTAGAGATTGGACAAGTAACATATACAAGCCTAGTTTTGCAAGTCTATGTGGCAAGTTGATAATGATTAATCCTGTGTATAAAAAGGGAAGGAGTTCACTCATGCTTACTCAGCTTAGGTCAATAGATCTGCCCTAAGGAGTCCAATCTTTCAACACTGACATTTATATCGAACTCCACTGGATCTTCATTGAACTTACATTAACAAAACCATCATTATTCACTAATACCTAGGACCACACCAAATCCATGGATGCGGATCTCTTTGGAAAACTGCACTACAGTAATTTTCTAAGCACCAAAATCTCTGCAAGTAAGAGACAATATTCTTTGTTTTGATTCTCAAACAAGTGATATTAAAGGGTTGTGTTGCCAGATTGCAGAAAATAATCTAGTGGTTGGTTGCCAGAAAACTGCCTTTTACACTTTGGCACCTAAACTTGGTAGAGGTAACAAACCAGAAATAAAAATTTTGATGATGAAACAGTTAAATCAATATCACTAAAAATCTAATAATCTGTGGAATTTTTAATTCCCATGCAGCTCTCAATAGGTTCGCACCTTTGTCCTGTTTCTTGCAAAATATACTATAAAAACCTGCAGACACAAGGCAAAAAAATCATAGAATTGTGAATCACATTTTACCAGGAAAGAAAATTTAGCTTGAGTGATGGGTTAGGGAACTAAAAAATAAAAGAAAAATATAAAATAAAAGTTTGGAATCTAGACTCTCTGCTTTTTGCAATGTTTTCAGCAAATTCTCAGCAGATATCGCTGAAAAGTTGGAGAATTCCAACTGGGCCAAGTGTAAATTACATTTAGATTTTGTCTTTAAAATATTTTAATTTGCAATTAAAAACTCTCTAAATTGGATGCAATTATTAATTAATCTCGGGCGCTTTAGCCTTTTAGTTGCTGATTTTTTGCACTATGATCTTTTCTTATTTGGGAGATGTATTCAAGTGCGAACTGATAACATTCCATGAAAAAAAATTGCTAAATTAAATAATAACAACTACAAAATAAAGTGCCGCCAGGGGGCACTATGATAATAATATTATATTATTGTGTTAAAACTTATCATACATAAAAAAGTGTATTTAATACCTTATTAATGTTAAATTATTATTAATGTTTTCCCTGTGGCCACCTAGTGGTGCAATAGTTGATAATGTAGGTTGCTATAGCTGTATTCAGGCATGCTATCTTAACGCACATGGCACGTTTGATCTTAATCGGAGAATGTATGGCCGAGTTAGAGCTATTTCCTTGTAATTTTGCCAAATTTTGATTTGGAGCTTTCCAGGCAAACATTGTTTAACAAAATCAAAAATGCTTTGCCCCTTAACATCCCCTATGCCTTAATATTAAACTGATGGAGTTTGGAAATGGACATATGTGCCATTTTTCAACACGTATCATTTGAACCCCAATCATAAATTTTCACCAGTTCTGACAAGTTTGCAAATTCAGTGACTTTTCAAGCACATTTAGATGCTCAAAAATACACTGAAAGCCACGAAACAATAACACTCTGAGCAATTACAAAAGGGTAAAACGCAAAAAAAAGGTATCCTGCATACTATAAACCCGTGTTTTGCACTATGGTGCTTGCGTTTAGCTCTGTAACAATTGTTTCTGTTGCATATACATCCCAGCAGACCTGAACCGACAAACAATCTTGAGTCTAGTCCTACAGAAATAATGACATAATAGATCAATATGACATTAGTGATGAAGAGCGCTCGATGTAAGACAGGGATGAGTGTTTTGGTTTGCCAAATATTTTCCGTCATTTGTGCCAACCTTGCAAAGTCAGAGTGCCATTATCTAAACCAGCATGGTTCCCTTTGCTATTGGCCTGTCAATCAAGAGTAATTGAAGATGCATAGAGACCTCATAAGATGGTTCAAATTTCTTTGTCTCATTTCAGACAGATTTGACAAAGACTGGCACTTTCTTTGAAGCCCAACATCGGCAGAAGGGTTGTTAAAACAGAGTATTTATTGTCGGTCTGCACAAATACACAGAAATACAGTACATACAGAGTCCTTAGAGGGAGAGAAAGCTTTTAGTGCTTTCACACAGTGTCTACGATCAAAGAGGAGTTTTTCACAATAGCGTCTGTTCTGTTATTGACGGCTAATGCAGAGAAAGAGCAGCAGAGAAAGTACAAGACGAAGTGGCCACTCATTAGGTTTACTAAAAGCCTCCTTCATACAAATGCAGACTAAGCATCCCTCAGAAGCCAGTGTGTCCCTGCAATGTGAAAAGGGTTGAATATATTTGAATCCGTACGGTCACTGCTTGTAATAATATGTGTTGGGTTGCATAAATGCATCACGAGTCTGTGTCTCGCTGTCTTCTCAAAGGCCCCCTGCTGGATTTATCTAAAGCTACCCACTGATATTGTGGCAGACATACTAAAGCCGTGAGCGGCAGGATTACAAAACCCACAGGAAATTAAATCAGAGCTGACAACAATGTCAAACAGTGACACGTGGCTCACAAGGACACAATTCATACATGCTGCATGGCTCAACATCTACTGAATGGAAATCAAAGAGACTGAGAAATAAAATAAATAACTGTGTCCGTATTTATGTATTTAGTGTATGAAATGCATGACATTTACGGTTAGAGCATGAAAATGGTCAAATGTCCCACAGTATTACAATAGGGATATCAGAATTTTTGATATTTTTTATAATTTTAAACAGAAAAAGAAAACCAACTAATACATTTTAAGAAACAAAATATTGTTATTCAATAAATATTAAAAAATAACATAAATTGGTTTATAATTTTATGAAAGCTAAAAAAGTAAAACAGGAATGAATAGTAAAATAACAAACAGCTTTCAACTTCATGCGTCTGGATACAGGTAATTATCATTTAAAAAAAATGCATATAAGATTTGAAACAACAATAAAAACAATAGATAACTTGTGTGAAATCAAGTATTTTCACCTTTTTTTTACATATTTTTTAAGAAACAAGTGTAAAAAGTAATTTTATGCTTTTAGAAATAAAAATAAGAATAATTTTCTCAAATTTTAACAAATCAAACTTATGTTTGGTAGCATGTTAACCTCCAGTAGCTTCTTACTAAGAGAACTAATTTTTAAATATACAATATATAATCTGATCTTAAATCACAGATAATTTAAGATCAAATTATCACTCTAAGAGAGTGGATAGTGGCAAAATGTACAATTTTTACTTAATTTTACATAATGAAGCTCAAACACTCCGAAAAATTGTATTGAATTATCTGAAAATAAATAAAATAACATCATGCAATAAAAAAGCAATCCGTTACCTGACAGACTTCGTACAGAAGTTTATATTGCTCTTGAGGCTTCTGGAGAGTACAGACTCTGCACCCCATCATGGACAGATCAGACCATCTAGTCTTTCTCTTGGAGGAGAGCAGGAACTCAATGCGCTCCCTCCCTCTCTTTCCCCTCTCTCTCACCGGTTCTTGCTCTTTCACATGTGGCTGCCCTCTTGACCACACACTTTGCCTTTTCACTTCCTCCTCCTCCTCCTCCCCCTCCTCTTTCGTTCATTTGCCAGATTTCTTAAAGCTCCGCAGCATCCAGAGTATTTTCATTCACTGCACATCAGGTCTGAGTCTGTTCCCCACACTGGATGGGTCTGCTTACTCCAGCAGCGCTCCACTACTTATGCACGCCCACTCATGCATATCAAACCAGTGTTCATGAATATTCATAAGTGGGCGGTCCTACAAATTTGTGTTTGTACACAGTGGCTTAGTCTTTAGCCGAATTTTTCATTGCTCGTTCCAGGTATTATGCAACAAACAATCGCGCTTTAATGGAGTCTGGTAATTATGCAAAGGGTAATCATTCAAGACCAGCCAATCAAAACATTGTTGGTGCAACAAAAGGAAAGCACTCATGTAAAAAATTACATTCTCCTCTGATATTACAGTATAATTGAATTTCAATTCATTATGAACACATTTTCTGTATTACGGTGACCTTTCGGTCTAACGAATGCAACCAATCCAACCGACGCTTCTAGTTGCTTCTCTTCTAATACGTGGGCTGACAGCCAAGCAAACAAAACAATGGACAGAATGCCCTCTTTGCCTCATGAACCAGCTGAGGTGACTTATGCAAAATGACACTGGGCGCATGGTTTCTCACTAATGCTCCGGTTGCCCTTTATGCCGGCATAGCTGACAATAGGGCAGCATAGCTAACACTGAGCATGCTGCGGTGCCAATCACTTAACCAAACATCAGTGCCAGTTAGGAAAATGATGATATGTAGCAGGGCAGTGGTTATCATTTACAAGAGAGGAACTATGCTATAATTTAACTGCTCGTAAATCACAACTTGCTACTAGATCCTCTTGTTTCTCATCCACAGTAATCAATAAAGTGCATTGTAATCAAATTTAAAATGTAAGCGGTCATCTAGTCTAGAAAAGCCATGTTTATGTAAACAACCATGCCATGGCTAAAGGTTTTCAACAGTTGCTTCCCTTCTATCTCTTTAACCAGGCTTCATACAAGTTTCCAGGGGCTCTAACATCCCAAATGTCTCCATCGAATTAGATGAAGGAAACCAATCAGACCCAACGGCTTAGTTTTTCTTGAAAAAATGAACCTCGTCTCAATATGATGTGTTTTTAGATGGACATTTACTAGCCAAGGCCTTTGTTAGCTGCTTTTTTTTTTATAGAACGGTCAAGTGCGACAAGAAATGAAGAGTAGGGGGGGAAAGGGAATGGGAAACATTGGAAATCGAACCCGCAACACCCTCCTGCTCAACGGTACACATCACATGTTTCCTGCTCAACCCCAATAAACCATGTGGTTGTATTTTATGGAGCCACTAGATTGTGTACATTTTCTGAACTGAAGGCATCTGGAGGGGAACTGAAAATCATCCTATTAGGATGAGTAACAGCATGCAAAGATACAAAAAAACTGTTATTTTCCATCTGTCTTTCCAATTAAATGAAGAGAAAGGGATGGGAAACATTGTTGGAAGCGAACCCGCAACAGCAACACCCTGCTCAACGGTACCCATCATATATGCCCCCCCCAACACCCTATTCCATGGGAACTTTGTTTGTAGTTTTATATCAAGTCAAGTCAAATTTGATCAAATTTTATATCAAGACCAAGTCAAAGGAACTTTAAATCAGATTCACACAATGAAGGCCCTTTTGTGAATTGTGATATTTTTTTTTAAGTTCTGGTTAATATGAGAATTAAAGGGAATATATTATATTGTCTGCGGTGGACTGGCAACCTGTCCAGAGTGTACCCCCGCCTTTCGCCCAATGTGCGCTGGAGATCCGGTAGACCCCTGTGACCCCAAAACGGGAATAAATGGGTTGGAAAATGAATGAATGAATATTATATTGTAGGACTACATCATGGCACTCCATTGTTTCGGCATTTAAAGCCACTTTGATTGAATGAAATCCATCTCTTTTACTGACAAAAAACAGATTGGGAAGACTCTGTTAACAAAAAAAAAAGTTTTCATTTGCTTTAAAGAGTTGCGAAAGAACGGCTTTTCAGACTTTTCTGCCGCTCTGAGATTGAACCAGTGGATGCTGTTCCTTTTCTGAATTGAAGGCATCTGGAGGGGAACTGGAAATGAACTGAAACTCATCCTATTAGAATGAGTAAGAGCATGCAAACGTACAGAATGTGTTGTAATGTTTCACCTTTCTTTGCATTTAAAGTAAAAATGTTTTAGTGTGTTTTTTTGTATTTGGAGTTATGAGGTTTAATTTTTTTTATTTAAAAATTCCAATGTAAATTTTCAAGTTTGTGTTTAAACTGTCACTGAGATTTAATTTCACTTCTGGTCCAGTTTCACAGTCCTCTTGCTATTAGGGATTTTAAACAGCAACGACTGGCAGTATGGCTAGGGTGCTCTGACATCAAATATGCAACAAAATATAAATTAATTCTCAACTCTAAAATAAATGATAATAATGCAAGAAATATGCTCACCTGATTAATCAATAACAAATCTGAATAAACCGCCGTTGTAGACCATTAATGCTTCAAACATCTATAAACACGTAGACAACAAGGAATCAGGATTGATGCAAGTGTAAGAATTTTTTGAGAGGCTTAAAAACTTTGAGGAAGCCTCTCAAATGTGGCTAATAAAAAGTTTTAAATTAATTCCAGTGCTCTGACTGGTCCTTGACAGACAAAGGACGTCTACACAATGAAATATCTCATTTCATCCAACAAGTCTGATGTATTTCGTATCATTTATACTGCCTTTACAATCTAAAAATCAATAATATATCTAAATCAGATAAGCTCCATCAGCATTTGCCACTTTTATTAAAACAGAGCTCATGAAATTAATTTGTGGCAAGACAGCTGAGCGTCTGTCCACATTCCACCCATGTCTCCATAGTCCCATAAATGCATTTAGCAGCTCAAAGCTACCATGGGAACCTGAATGGCTTCCCTTGTTGTGCATTGCGAGTTATCGGATGAGAAAATATTATTTCAGACATGTGTTCCAGCTGCGTCTACCATGTCCTGGCATCCATCATCTCATTGACCGGGAATGTGTCATGAGGGAACAGCACAGGAAGTTAGTTGGCAAGGACCATCCCTTCCTACCAGTCTTGTGAAGGGCTACGATGAGAACCGAAGAGTATCAGTATACATATTTATGTTGAAATGGGGGCAGTGGTGGGATTTCCTCAGAGCAGATGTTTCCATATGATACCTAAATGTCCTAGTTTCCTGCCATTCCCAGTCTGACTCCAGAGGATCATTCTATCACCAATAATCACAATGCCTTTGGGCACATCTTTTTTAAAGCTTTGGAATGATTGACAGCTCTGAACCTTTTCAGATGGAATGATGATATCAAAGCTTTTGGAGGAAACAAAGGACCGCACGAGGCAACTACATGATGTGGGTTTGGTTGATTTGAAGGCAGTTCAAATGTCTCCCATTCTTTTCATCATCGTTGTGTTTCTATCTCCAGTCCCTAGAGGTTCTCGATACGCATGTGTATATGTGGATGTATGGATTAGCCTCTGACCTGCTTAAGGCTCGAATGATCGAAGAGACTTATAGTCTGTCAATTCATTCCAGCTCTAGCGAGATTGTAATTTGTTTTTTTGTCAATCTTTAAATATAATACAGTAAAACTCTACATATAATACTAACACTTCATACCACTATTTGCTATGCTGTTATTAACCAAAACCTACAAAACGTATATTATGCATGGAAAGCATGCAAGCACCAGATAGACGTTTAACTTTGGGATGAATAAAAAAAGAGTTAAAATATAAACGAATAAAATATTAAAATATAAAAAGATGTATTTGTTCTAGAAAATGTAGAGCTCCTATAGCCAGAACCAAACAAAAGGCACACCTTAAAAATCACAGATAATGATGTTTGCTGGGGTGTCACTGGCCACATGGGAGGTGGAGGAAGGGCTATTGAGGAACAAAGATGACAAGAGGAAGTGGCAGCGACATCATCCTCACTTTAATTAAGACAACAGCGGCACTGGGCCTGCAGTGTCCCCCTGCTCCAAGATTAAGTTCCAATGCAAACATTCATATTCATGTATGCCCCTCCAGATGTCTCGCTGTGGCCCCATCGGAGCCAGTTTAACAGTTGTCTCTGTTGATGTTTAAACAGCCACAACAGGGGGTCGAGGAGATCTCAGAAGCATGAATTTTTTATTGAAAACAACACTTTGAATTTAAGTTCAAGAAGGCATGTGCCTTTGTTTCATGCTGAATTTCATGTATATGATATAGCTCTCCACGGGAGAGTATTTTGAAACTTTTAAATTATTTATCCATCTTTCTACCAGTTATCACAGCTCTCCTGAATAATAAATGGCAAAATATCCATATATATATCGAAATCTGAAATTGTCACAAAAAAAAGAAAACACAAATCTAGATAAATTCACTAGTGATCAAGAGCAATGCGTTGGTTTTACAGCGCATTACACATTATATCTATCTGGTTCTGCTGTCATATGACAGAATGTACACCACAAAGTAGGTTTAACCTGCCACAAAATCAGCAAGACTTTAGTTTGAAACATGCTGTGATGATCCTCTTCTCCCAGTATCGGTTTAGAGTTCATCTCAGGTTTGGCTGGGAGTTAATAGAGCCATGCCCCGACATTTCTGATGTACCACTGGGCTAAATGTCACACCATCACTCTAACCATCAGACAGTTTAAGCTCTGCAAGGAAAAGAGAGAGTGACTCAACAGTGTTCATCACTCCTTAATAGCGAGGTATAGAGTTTTAAGAGCAAGAGCGGGAGGAGAGGACACTCCAGGGGTGGATACAGACACTAAAATATTAGGACATGAGAAGAATGGCAGGCGGTAAAATCTGCACCAAAACAAACTTAAACTTGTGAATGACACTAATTCGTTTTATGCTTTTAAACATGTGCCACATGATCAGTTTCTATTAGCCATGTTTATAAAAACATGGAAAAATATCGCAGGAAATATTTGCAAATAAAGCATGCAATATCTGTAAAATGTATTTGAAAAGTTTGCCTGAAACAAGTATTTGACCCCTGGTGTCAATGGTAGGAACCAGCCCAAAACTAAATGAGAGGATGCTAATTATCTCAAAGCAGCTTGGTCTCTAGGTATATAGTTACCAAGAAAATAATAAATAAATAAAAACATTCATACAGGACATTCTTTAGTTGGCCAACAAACATCTGAATGGGTTAAAGTCTTGTGATCGGATAAAAGAATCAAGTTGTTTGGTGGAATTCCGCCTAACCCAAAAACACCATCTTCTCTATCAAGCATGGTGGTGGAAACATTACATGTTGGAGTCAAAGAGACTGAAAAAACTGCACTGGTTTAAATAAACCATTTTAAAACCATTTTTATAATCAGAAGAAAAAATCTATTGAAAATGTTGAGACTGCAAAGCTAAGAAGGCTAGAGACTAATTGTATTAGAGCATTTAATATCATCCACCCACTAGGCGGCAGCACTAATGTTTGCAGTAAGTCCTCTCTTTTACTCTAAGTGATGGAGAGAGCTCATTTGACGTTTCTCCAGTTTCTCATTTAAAATGTGAGCAAAGGATACTTGAGTGGTAGTAAATATTTCATAACACAGAAAGATAACTTAAAGAAGTTTCAGAAGTGACTAGAATTTCTAGGTGATATATCCCAGTGATGTTACACCCCTAGCAAATATTGGGTCCTTTCCAGTATTTGCTTTTCAGAATTTAGTCATTTGCTATAACGTTAAAGAGAGGGGTGAGTGCGTCCAAGAGAGAACAAATCCTATCAATAGAAACCATTATAGTAAAAAAAAAAAATCTCTTCATTTGACATGGCCAACAATTTGAAAGGATTTATCTGGTGACGAAGGGAGAAAAAGTACTAAAATGGGGTTGAGGACTCAAAATAAATGAACAACTGATAGTGAAAAGCTGTCAGACCGCTCGCTGAGAGGATAAAAACGGATTTAGATGTGACTAAATTGGCAGAGGTGATGACAGAGGAGGGACTTAACCGAGGTGAGTTCGTTTCCAGCCTCTGACTGGCACATCTAATATGTCTTCAATCCATGGCTGCATTCCAAAAAGCACTCATATCATCTGCCCTCGCCGCTACAAACTGGAATTAACGACTATAATAAGGGCATTAAAATCAGGCCCTAACCTTTGCCACAATAAAACCTCCACATTCGCAAACCCAGGCCTAATAAAACAATATTTACGGTTCATTATCTAAATGCCATGACATTCCTTTATAGAGCTAACTCCCAGTGCTTGTCACCCTCGCTATTAGACAGGATATTAAAAGATTTCATATTCAGCCTGTGGCTCCTAATACACTCGCAGAGAGTTTCACAAAAGCACTGCTGTTTCGTCATCGGTTTTGCAATTAATTGGATTCCACGGCAACGTTTGATCTTAAATTAGTCAACAGAATGGATTTATAGTCATGGAATAAGGTGATTGTCAAATATAGACTCAAATTCTCTTCTTTATCTCAAGGTTTTTTATCATAAACCATCTTATTGGTTGGAACGCAACGAGAACTTTGGACGACCCAAGTTGATTACAAACTGTCTATAGCATTTACCCTCTGATCAGGGAATTTCAGGCAGATATGTCCTCTGCTTCAGGCTTTAGGGATTACCATGGTCTGTACACTTCCACTCTGATTACATATTTACGGGATTTAAAAAAAGTAAATCTCACGGTCAGATGTTGACGGTCGGGGAGGGTTGAGAGTGAATCCTGACTAACATTTCATGAACTGAACTTTTAATATAAGGAAGAACATCCAGTCAAGACTGGTTGCACACTAAAGTTAAGCAGAGACTGGTCAGTGCATGGATGGGCTCACCCTGTGGTCTGTGTTGGTCCTGGAGACCAGTAGCAAAAATGGGGATGATGTATTAAGGTGCTGACACTTGGCCAAATTTGCCAATGGCCTTATTCCAACAAGGAGTTATTATTAACATAAATATATATAGTACATATTAAATGGCTTTTCTACCAACCTGTTTTCAAATGGCATGCCCTGGCTTGGCGTGGTTTTGGGGGCTTTCCCAGCACATTCAGAACCTTTTAGCTTTACGTTTAGGCATCCGAATTTTCAATCGAAAGTGTCGTGCGAGAACCCGCCCCGATTGAAAACTATGGCCAGTTGAAAACTCGCGCATCTGACCAACGAAAAACAGCTTGGGACTGCCATATCGAATTATTTTTCCCAAGGAAAATGACCAATGAAAGCTGACTTCCTTTGATGATGTGAGTAGGACGTAAAAGAGCTGCTTGGTGGTGATCATCCCACAATTTCTTATGTGTATAGCAAAAGAAAAGAAGAAGAAGAGCAGGAAGAAGAAGGTGATGAAATCAAAGAACACACTGGAAAAAACATCGATGTTGTTGGCCGATCACAGGGAGCTATTTGACAAAAATGTGGAGAAAAGAGAGGATTTGTGAGACGGAGTCTATCTATCGCAAACGCCATCTTCAGGCAGGGGGCGTCATTGCACTTATTTTTCCTCAGCTTAGAGGAAGAGCAACCTGCTGAGAAGCAATCGGACGATTTGTGCGAATACAGTTTTCAATGTATGAGGTTTCAGAAAATGTGAAATAAATTAATCATATTTACAAATATCTGGTTTCTTACACAATGACTAACCACAGAAATGTAAAATGTGTATTTTTGTATCTCCACCTACTGGTACTCCAGAGTAGGTGCAGTGGGTCTCGTTCTCGAATTTAGTGGAGTTAATAAAATGTGCATCCACTAGAGGGTTCATTTATATGACCGGAGGATTTACTGGTTATGTGAAAACGTATTGCTTTATGATTCAATGTATGCACTAAACTCTAAAGTATTAGCTTTTAAACAAAACGAAAACATTTTAAGCCATAGTTTTAAACATTTAAAAAATTTGTAGTTTTAAACTGGTTTTAAAATAGGAAACCAACATTTTCTGCATTTCTCGACCTATCCAGGGTGAGCTGGAGATAGGCAGGAGATGGGCAGCTGTGAGCTGGAGATAGGCAGACCCCCGTGACCCCAAAAGGGAACAATTGGGCAGGAAAATTAATGAATACATTTCGGCTGATTTCAGATGAAAAGAGCTTTAAAAGTTAGCAAGTCTTATTTACATTTTCAGATAACATGGATGTGAAACAATACAAATCGAGTTAGTGTGTCATTTTAAATCAAATCACATCCCAAAGTTTTATCAGATAATCAAATTGTAATTCACAAAATCGTCACCTCAAAACGTGTGAGTTTCTATTAAATCACTGCTATTTAGGGGTTTAGCTTTCAATCTCTAATCATATTAACAACAACCGAAAATACATTTGTGACAATTACAGTTATTTCCAATCTAATTTTCCAAAGGTTATTCAATCTTTTATCGATGTGTTAAATACGTGCATAGCTTGTTTTGTACAGAGTGAAAGATATTGACTACTGTTGAGCTTAGAAACATCTCTAAAGCATTTAAAATAATTAAGAAACCTTGAAGGAATTGATATTTTTTCAAGAAACCCAGCACACATTGGGAAGCTTTTGAGTTTTTACATGTCTTTGGGCAAGCTGCACCAGTCACCAAGCATTCATGAACAAAGCAGTGTTTCCTTGGTCCAGGGTTATTAGCGCGGCTCTAATTGGCTAAGAGATGCTGTCCCCACATAGAGCTGGCTGTTTGTTTGAAGATAATTTTAGCCCAGTCTTCATAGAACCCCTCTTTCCTGTCTGAAAACGGGGGGAGAAATGGTTGTCTGAGGCTTTTAAAGAGACCTCAGGTCCTATAATTTTCCTCCAATTCAAACTTCATTTGTGCTGAAGTACTCTGAAAATGCTGTCATTATGAGACACAATACTATGGCTCGTTTAGAGGAGCATCAGAATCCATTAAGCAGGAGTCTTAACCATCAGATGTCGGACAAAGGAAGAAAGAGAGTGGACTAAAAAGAGCAAGAGAGTGTTTTGCCAATAGAAATATGAGGATCACAGCAAGCCAATCTATACGACATGTTGCTAGTTTAATGTTTAAAGGGAGACAAAGCTTCAAGGCTGATATCTTGGAAACTAAATCAATTTGTAAAGCCAGAAAATGGTTTTCCTGTGGTTTGTCCAGTAGTGCATGCTGCAAACAATGCAGGAATGTGCGTTCGATCCACAGGACATAATGTGGACTGATCAAATGTGTTGCATCCTTCAAGTCTTTGGGAAAAAATGTGCTATGTTGTTGGTGGTACATTTGTATTACTGGGACTCAAATCTGATATTCTTTATATACCGTATTTTTCGGCTCATAAGACGCACCCAATTTTAAAAGAGGAAGATCTAGAAAAAAAAGATTCTGAACCAAATACTTTTGTAAAATGTTTTATATCAACTGTGTAAAAGTTAACAACCAAACATGTAACATGAACAGACAGTAAACAGTAAAAGTCACAAAAAAAAGGCTGTAATTTTTTTACTTTGGCCCCACTCATCATTCTAAAGTCCACCATTCGTTATCACCATCACTGTTCCAGTGCAACATCGCCCCCACATTAGTAATACCTTAATAGCCAGTAACATTGTCACTACATTACTAATAATAGCTAGTAACATTGTCACTACATTACTAATAATAGCCAGTAACATTGTCACTACATTACTAATAATAGCTAGTAACATTGTCACTACATTACTAATAATAGCCAGTAACATTGTCACTACATTACTAATAATAGCTAGTAACATTGTCACTACATTACTAATAATAGCCAGTAACATTGTCACTACATTAATAATAGCTAGTAACATTGTCACTACATTACTAATAATAGCCAGTAACATTGTCACTACATTCCTAACAATAGCCAGTAACATTGTCACTACATTACTAATAATAGCCAGTAACATTGTCACTACATTACTAATAATATACAGTAACATTGTCACTACATTACTAATAATAGCTAGTAACATTGTCACTACATTCCTATTAATAGCCAGTAACATTGTCACTACATTACTAATAATAGCTAGTAACATTGTCACTACATTACTAATAATATCCAGTAACATTGTCACTACATTACTAATAATAGCCAGTAACATTGTCACTACATTACTAATAATAGCCAGTAACATTGTCACTACATTACTAATAATATCCAGTAACATTGTCACTACATTACTAATAATAGCCAGTAACATTGTCACTACATTACTAATAATATCTAGTAAGATTGCCCCCACATTAGTAATAATACAGTGGCTCTCAAACTTTTTTAGTCGAGCCCCCCTTTAAACAAACACTCCCTAATTGCAGAACACGTTACTTACGTTTGTTATCTCGTATGTACATGTGTGAGATGTACCGTTGAGAGATGATTTGAGTTTGAGTTTATTAAAGAAGAGTTTCAGTCATTGAGAGCGTTTTGTTTACCTCACGCGAGCGCGAGAGAGAGAGAGAGAGAGCGCTGGAAACAATCGTATGCTTTTTGTTCTAATATAAATCCTTTTGATTTTTGTCAGCTTATGAAAACCCAAATAACTCCATTAATAAAGGATCAAACTGTCCAAGATTGTGAAACTGTCCAAGTGAATGTTTAGCGGAAATAAAACCCTCACAGACTGAAGACGATGCTTATCGATCATCATCTTATCGTCAGGCTCAAAAAACATAGCAGACAAACTATGAGCTGTGCCCATTTCACATCTTGAAATGTATTTTAGCGTGAGAAAACGGGTTTGTAGCGTGAGAGATCACTCAAATGCGAGAGTCCATACGTTGTGAGACACAGCAGTTGATCTGTAGTTTCGCTCGTGACGTAAGTATGGATGCGGATGCCAAAGGCATTGTGGGAAATGTAGTTTCCCCCCCCCGTTTTCGTTATGTCCGCGCAATGGCAGAGATGGGCGATGACGTCAGCGCGCAGTGCTTGGTAAACAAATATGGCCGCGGCTTCGGCCTAGCTCCGGGGCTCTTTTACGTTTAATGTGTGAAACGGCAGCTCTGTAGCTCGTGAGTATGGATGCGGAAGCACTGCTGCGGCTACTGTAGCCAAAGGCATTGTGGGAAATGTATTTTTTTTCCTCGTTTTCGTTACGTCCGCGCAATGGCAGAGATGGGCGATGACGTCAGCGCGCAGCGCTTGGTAAACAAATATGGCCGCGGCTTCGGCCTAGCTCCGGAGCTCTTACACCTCTCATACGGCCGTTACCGGACTTCGCGGCGGTTTGCATTCGGTTCATAAGACGCACCAACTTTTCCCCCTCAGTTTTGGGGAAGAAAAAGTGCGTCTTATGAGCCGAAAAATACGGTAACTTTAAAGGAAATGCTCAGAGAGGGAAGTTGCTTTAATTGTTACGTTTTATAAAATACTACCTGAAAAATCAAAGTGTTTCATTCTTAACTGTGAAAATACAACATGAAATGAAAGATTTTTGTTTATCGTAAGCGAAGTGATATAATTGTGATAAATAAATGTAGACAATAATCAGTGACTCGATTGTTTCACCAGAAGCGTGTGGCACAGCGAGCAGACGCTATAATGTTTCATATGAAAGTTCTATTCTATTCGCGAATGCTTGAACCTCGTCAGACCCTGTGTCCACGACGTCACAGTTCAGCGCCTCGTTCAGACGAAACTCGAGCTCAGCGAACGATGGTTTCCCAGCAGAGTTCTACACTGACGTTAAAATGAGAAACGGCTATTTTATTATAGTCTACGCAGACTTTAGGACGGGTGTCAAACTTCCTGGAGGGCCAGAGTTTAGCTCCAACCTCAACTAAACAGACCTGATGCAGATCGTTAGGTCCTGTAGGCTGTTTGTGAGTTTCAGGTCTGGGTCTCTCTGTGAGATTGGAAGTAAACTGTGCAGGGCTGTATAATCAATAATCTAAGATTTAACAAAAATCAATTCATTTTAGAATAAATCTTAACACATTTTTACTAATCACTACATTTTCAGCCAATAAAACAAATCATGTCTGTTAAACTTAGTAACACATCTCTAACAGTTTATCATTCATTTTAAATCTATCTTTGCCATGGCACTGACATTTGACTGGCATCTGTCATTTGTTTCTTTGCGTGTTAGTGGGAAGCCTGGCATTGCTTGCTCTTCACCAGTGTACTGTAATCTGGGATGTAAGTTGACCAACTCTTCGGTTGCTTTTTGGGAGTTTTTCACCGACGTTGTAAAAAAAAAAAAAAAAAGACTACTGTTTGGCCAAAGCTGCCTTTAACTCGCAAGCTTTTTCTTTTCGTAGAGCGCTGCCGGGTGCGTAGTTAGCATCGTAGCTTTTGTGACAGGTGCTGAAGAGTCTCTCAACATCGTGTCGCTTTGTCGTCGCCACAGTCGCACCGCAAATAAGACACACACACACTTTTCTTTCATATTTGTAAAAAAGAATTCTTCCTCCCATTCACTATTAAAATAATACATTTGCTTCCTTTTTTCCACCATTTTTATGTGGGTAGAAACCGCTTTCGTATCCTCGTCTTCGCAACGCTCAAGAACAAGGCTAAGTTTGTCATGCGCACTAGACTGACCTCTGCCTTATTCTCCTATTAGCGAACTCTGCTACTTTATGATTTTTTAAAAAGTTTTTATATTTTTTATATGTTTTGTTTTTAATTTACATCACTGTAAATGCAATTCAAAAAGAATGGCAACACAATTTATTCAAATTTTAGGCAGTGATAGTTCGTGATTAGTTCTATTTTTAGAACTGGCTTGCGGTCGACTGATATGGTCACTGCGAGCGACGCGATGCCCGCGGGCACCAGGTTGGCGACCCCTGGTCTAGAGCGTCTCGTCGACCCTCTTGAACCTAGACGCCTCGAGCAGTGGTCCTCAACCTTTTACTCTCCGAGGAACAGTTACTGTTCTGAGGCCCACCACTGGTTAAGAATCACTGGTCTAGAGGGTGTACCTGATCCTCTGGCAGCGTGAGGAGCAGCAGCTCTGAAGAACCGTCCGCATCCAGATCCGGGAGCAGGAGCGCTCCAGATTGTACCTCTCTGAGCGCTGCAGCCCACAGCGTCCGGCCTGAGACACACACACACACACTGTCACTTATCCGTCTCTCGCTCAGAGCATGCAACTGTTAGAGAGAGAGAGACCTGAGGAGGCATTCAGTGCGATCACATGTCCAGAGCCAATCAGCAGACAGGTGCCATGTCCATCAGAGAGAGAAAGAAACCCACAACGAACAGAGAGCGAGACCAGAGCGGCCGAGCGGAGACACCACTGAACACTCTCAGCTCTATAGAGAGAGAGAGATAGAGACTGCTCAACACGCAGCTAGAGAGAGAGACCTGTGAACACTCAGCTAGAGAGAGAGAGAGACCTGTGAACACTCAGCTAGAGAGAGAGAGAGAGAGAGAGACTGCTGACACTCTCAGCTTTAGAGAAGATGTATCTGATGCCCTCAGTAATAAATGCCACTTTCCACAATAATGTAAAATACAAAGGTCTAAACGAAAGGGTTAATTACAAATAAACACATAATTTGCAGTAGCTTCAATTAAATCAAAAATGTTAATACTAATAAACTGGAGTCAGATAAGAGTTTTCCTGAGAAATACACGTCTGAAAGCTTCACCTCAGGCACGGGAACATTTCAGCGGATCTTACCCTGGCTCCACCCATCTTTACTCTGCCTGCTGATTGGCTGACTGTTGTTTGAGACGCTTGTGACTCCGATCAGCACGTCGTCGAACCCATCTCCGTCCACATCCCATAATGTCAGAGGAGGAGATGCCACGCCTGAACGTACGACGAGAAGAAGAACAAACAAACATTCTAAACATCGAGAGCCGGAAAGGTTCCATGTGAGGCCGTATCGACGGAGGCTCACCGTTGCCATCTCCGAGGGCTCTCTCCCAGTGCTCGTGCTCCGCTGCCCCCTCTGGGCAGGTTATCAGGAAGGCACACAGCAGCACCAGCAGCATTGCGCAGCTCAGCGGTAGCAGGAATGCTGCGGTGCGCACAAGCCCCGCCCCTTGCACTACACTCGCTCCCTTCTCTCCTGTACATTGGCTCCGCCCCAACCCCGCCTCTTCCTCCTCCAGCTCCACCTCCTCCTGAAGCCCTGTCTCCTCCCGGAGTTTCTGTGGCTCATTCCCCTCTCCCCGGCTTCTTTGATTGGGTGGGGGACTCAGGCCGTTGCGGGGGTAGTTGAGCACAAGGTCGTCTTCCTCAGAAGCCTCATCCTCGTCAGAGTCCTGGCACAGAGGGTCGTACTCGCCCAGAGACGCCAGCTTTTTGCCTGCAACGGTTATTGAGAGCAGCTTGATAATCAATATTTACATTATCAGGACGCCAATTGAATTTTAAGAGGAATCAACAACAATATATCGATTAATCAGAGGCGTTTTCTTCCTGTGATTCTGAGAAAAGAGAACATAACACGAGTCGTGTTTACTGATAACAACGTGGTCACGTGACGCGCGCTTCTCCACAGCTGTCCCGCGCTATTTTACCAGAGTCCGGTGCTCGTATCCGTTCATTTGATTAATAATCGATTAAATATCGTGTTGTTCATTCACATCGCGACACTTTATGTCAGACGACGCACACTGGGTGAAGATCGTCATTATTCATTCGTTGGATATTACAATTAACCTATTTATATACTTTAGTCCAAACGAACACATTTAATCCTGACGAACATCTGATTGAATGACTTTTGTTATCGATCATTTATATCTATGACTCCTCAGATCGCGTCGTTAGAACGTTCCGTTCCGAAACCATCCGTAATGTATCGTCCGTAACGTTAATCACTTCAAACGGAAGCAACGGTCGTTCATTCACTAGTTCTCGTTCGGCTAACAGTGACGAATAATATGTGATCCGTTATTAAAACTCACCTGGTAATTTCAGGGAGAGAGAGAGAGACGCAGCCATGGCGCGCGATGTTGCCTGAGACGCGCGCGGCACCACGAGGGATCCGTAGCTTTCTTTGTGCCGCAGCAGAGCATCATGGGAAACGTAGTCGTATCAAGTGATTCGTAAGCGGACGGCAACATATCGAGGGGGAACCTCTGGCGTTCCCTCTTGAAGCCTAATAGGCCTTAAACTGCAATTCCTACGTCTGCCGCTAGAGACGGTCTCTAAAACAGAGCAGGTTCTCATTCACTCCAATGTTAAAATTGGTAACTTTGGAGCTATAAAAACTCACATTTCATCCCCTGGCTCCAATAGTTTTGTTAATATAGATTCTAGATATGAGCATCATGAAAACTCTGAGGGGTTTTCAAACCAATGTGTGACGTCACTGATGCTCCGTACGTGTTATATACAGTCAATGCAACATTTGGAGCTGCATGAACACGAAGTGCCTGTACTTGTTTGAAAAGCACTTTACAAGGAAACGCAATTTTGCTCCAATGAACGAAGCCTTGAATCTCAATATGATTAAGTGAGCAGGAGCGCCACCAGGAGTTCATTAGTTTTTCTTTTGGTTCATGTTTATTTTATTCAATTTTCCCCAGAAAACTAGGCGGGACCATGTGATTGACAGCTGCACGGAACAGAGCAGACTGACCGCTGGCATCACGCCGTGGGAAAGATCATTTACGCTGCCAACGATACAATTCAGAAAAGTCACTCTCAAATTGTTGTTTATAATAAATAAATAAATAGTAAGTCATATATAACAGCTGCGTGTGTGAGTAGGTTTGCACTTTCAAGGAATCTGCCGCTGTGACAGTAAGAACACGTAAGAAATAAATGAGGAGAAAGATAAGAAATTAAAAACACAAATAACGTAAGTGACGACTAGGTAAAGTGAAGCTGAATTGCACACAGGATTCTGAGCATTTGAGTGCTCATTAAGAAGCTTTTCGGGTGTCTGGCCGTTCTGGTGATAGGTGCTCTGTAGTGTTGTATGGTTCAGGTTTGAGGGATCCAGAGGGATTTCCTGAGGCCTTTTCCTCCCGAATGATCCTTCAAGTCTTCCAATGTCCGATTTAGTAGCTGAACCTTGGTAGAAATTTGGTTCAACTACGGAAGTGTGCCAGACTTACTCGATGATGCCTGAATAAAACTCTCCTGTGGCTCAGTTGGTGAAGCACTATGTTAACGACGCAAAGGTTGTTGGTTCAAATCCCAGGGAAAGCAGGAACTGACACTATTCAATCATACAAATGTAAGTCACTTTGGGTAAAAGTGTCTGCCAAATGCATAAATGTAAATGTTTGAGCAGCTCCTGTGGCAGGTTGAGCTTCTTAAGCTGGTGAAGGAAGAACATCCTCAGCTCAGCCTTTTTAACAATGGAGTCGATGTGGTTGTCGTACTTCAGGTGCTGAGAGATGGTGGTGCCTAGTGTCGCTCGACATCCAGCTTCAAAACATGACCTTCAGCAACTACACACTTGTTTCCTGCTTGTAAACGCCGTCCTCAGCTCACATTGTTTGTTTAATATCAATAGGAAAATGCACGAGAAAGGGGTCAAGCTTGGGAACACTCCTAATAAAGTGTCATGCTTAATATGTGACCAAACTTTATCGTACCTGTTTGGGATGTTTTGTAAATGAAGCAACAACAAAAAACTTGACCATTTTGTTGCAATATTCACTACGGCCAAATTCCTATTTAAGATTGTCAAAATGATTGAACATTGCAGGGAAATGTAATAAAGGAAAAGCATACCATAAAGTAGCAAAACAGACATAATTTAGAGGTGTTTTGCAAATTAATTTATTTCCTGTCAGTTTTGGAAACTCGCTCCAATAGACTTTTTTTGTTGCTCTTGGTCCCTTACATTAGGGTTCCAAATCTTAAACGTCCCTCAAACACAGCATGAAATAACAGCAGAAAATGGGGTATCCCATACTGCTACTACGTGGCGCTATAACAGACACTGTCAGATATTATTTAGATGCATTTAAACATGGACTCGTAACACGCATGGCAACTTTGAACCCTATCGGACGCAATCCAAAAACATCTGATAAGGTTATTTGAATAATCCAAAATACCCTTAGGTGAGAATTGCCCTGCGATAGACTGGCAACCTGTCCAGGGTGTAACTAACCCTACACCCCGATGTGCACTGGAGATAAGCACCAGCAGACCCCACTGCTCTAAGAGGGATTGAGCTTGTTAGAAGATAATACAAAGGGTTTCAGGTTCTTGGTGTCCATAGGTGTGAATCATTACAGGACTACTCCGAGCTCTACAGGACGGCAAAATCTTATTCTCGACTCTACTTTAACTCATCGTGGGGAGAGATCGGGGCAGATCCTGGTTCCACGTGGCATCTCACAAAGTAGGTGAGTCACCGGCAGACAGACCTGTACCCGTTCAAAAATTCTTCTCGCGAGTGTAAGCGAGGACACGGGCGTCACCCCGCGTCGTTATTTTCCTTACTCATCAGTTTAAGGCATGACTGTTTACAGCTGCGCTCCCTGAAGCTACCGCCAGCACAGCTGAGTTCCGAGACGGTGATTGAAACGAGTGAACGTTTGAATCAGCGTCAAACCGAATCTTTATTAATCACTGTGAATTAAAATAGCGATTGTACAATAAAGGCGACACATCTTAACAAAATCTCATCTACTGTAACTAGTTTAGGACGGGAGATGGGGTCTTCGTATAGTGCATTGTGGGATGTTGGGTGACGTCATTACATTAATCTGTTCCACGTGGGTTGAGTTTGTCTTGAAGACTGAAATCAAGATTTAAAGGGACAGTAAACCACACGTATTCTTCGTTTCAGTTTCAAGCAAAATTTCAGATACTTGAAGTATGATTGGGGCTTTGTGTTTATCTACCCTCTCAACATTTATGAAGTCATTTTGAAAGCCACATCGTCTCTTGTTTCGAAAATCAAGGTCCACCGGCTCATAACATCCTTCAAAACCCCGAAATACCGAATATAACTGTTCATTTTGGTAGTTTTGTGTATTTCCATGTATTTGTCCCTCGTTATTTGCCGTAACTTTTCTCTTTACTCCGCCCATTATCAGTCATGCGCATGCGCACAAACCTACGCGCAGTGCCCAGACAGTGAGCGCAAGAGTTATGGCGGATCTCTCCCTGGATGAAGTAATTCGTCGCCGTAATTTCCCCGTGAGAGGAGCTGGTAAACGGTAAATTTGATAAAATATAAACGCTATGCACAAAACGGTTTATTTCGCTGTATTGTGTGAGTGGTATTGCAATATTGTGGTTGTAACGAGGATCGCGAGCCTTCCTCTATGTGTAGCCAGTTGTCCCGCCTTCCCTCGCCGCTGATTGGACATTACGTGGTTTTGACGGATCTTTCAGTCGTCTCATTGGCTGACGAATATTTCTGAACGCGACCTGGGCGGCTGTTTGAGTCCTCGAATAAATGGCTTATAATTGCTTACATGTGTATTCAGGAGTGTAGACTTGTAAAATCTTTGTGATATTTAAAAAGTCCCTCCAGCCCGTGCTCAATATAGAATAGTCCTCAAATAAACCGTAGTGCGTTTTATTTTTGTTCGTTTATTCATTCCTTTTCTGGTTGTTTTTGTTATTGTATCCTGTTCTGTTGGATAAGTGTTCTCTCAGGAGCTACTGTTCAGATTTGTGACTTAGATACTGATCACAAAGTGTATGTTTTTGCTTCTTAAAGAGACAACAAAAGTCACATGTAGCGATTGTTAGATTTATTATTAATGTGAATGTGTAACTTATTTTTTAGGAATTGAGTAGGAAGTGTGATTTGTAACACTGGAATGTCCACCAAGTTTTAAAAAGTTCTGAGGGATAGTTCAACCATAGAAGGACTTCTGGCGTTTATCTCTCACTGGATTCATGTAAGCAGAATCATTCCTGATGCTCAGCACGAAGGTTACAGGTTCGAACCCCTGGAAAAGCAGGATGTTCGTTCCTGGTAGGGCTGGGTGAAAATCCAGAAGATCTTATCTCGATGTTTCTTAGTTGAATGAGATATTGGATGTCACTCACCTCGCTTCGTCGGCGTGTGATCCTCTGTGACGGCATTACATCGTTAGCTTTGCCTGCGTTTCGTTCAAGCTCCACACACATCGCTTCAGAAACGAGTGGGAATCATTCAAGGGTTGGTTAAAGTTTTTTCTTGGGGATGATTCAAGGGCAAATTGCAAGATTTGCAAGAATTTTATGCCAAACTGATTGACAAAAAAAACATCCTGTTCTTAGTTTAATTATTATTATTATTTTTATTTAGCATTACATTTGTTTTATAACCCCATGTGTTTAATTTAATAATGACATGGAACACATGTACATGCAAGACTTTTTTTTTTGGCATAAATCCCCAACGGATAAAAACCCGTTTGGGATTATATGGCACACACGTCACATGATGTTTATGCAAATTAGATGATGACATCATCTAGAGACTTTTGGGTCAGCCACGAGCAACTTTTCTTACCGAGGAGTTGGCAACACTGGAACTATTGTCATTTTAACATAAAATGAAGCGTGGATCTACTTTCAGTCGATTGATCGGAACAATCAGAGGATGAAAATCTATATCTTTATTATTAGCAGAGTTCTCAGATCTTCAAGCTCGTCTCTGGGTGTCGTCTCTCGTAGCTGGATCTTCGGGGAAGCTCTGGATTTCTTGACAGCGAGGCCATGTGGCCAATGTGAAACAACCAGTGAGATTTTGTTTGGCACAATGTAATGTTTGGGGGGGTCACGACAACAACTGACGGATGTGCAAAAAAAAGATCCAGACAGTTTTAGATGAAGCAAACAAAGAAAATAAATGCAGAACAATGGTTCATCAGTCCCCTGAAACGCGGAGTACGTCTGTGGGAAGGGAAGATGAACACTCGCACACAATAAACAAATAACATCAGATGTGATGAATCCGTTTCAGTCTCAGACGCTTCACTTGATCTTCCGTAATCGATCACACAACTCGTACAATCGGAACAGGAGGAAATACGGCCGATCAGTGGTGGAGAAAGTACAGAAAGCAAGTACTTGAGCTAAACTGAAGATACCGGTATACTCTGTGAAATATTTATTACTCCAGTAAAAGTAAAAGTGCTCCCTTCAGAATTTCACTTGAGTAAAAGTACAAAAGTATTTGCCTTAAAATCTACTTAAGTATCCAAAGTACTATAACTACAAAAGTGTAGTTATACACAAAAGTGTGCAAATATTTTGAAATAATGGTGGTAAACTTTTGAAAATTGGTGGTAAATGCAAATTAGTGGTTCCTGGAGGCTTTCCTGGGCTTGTGTGGGTGTCATTCTGGGGCTCCAGATTCCCATTTACAGATGTTCTCTGATTCCCATAGGAATTGATGTAGAATCTTTCTGTTGCAGACAATGACCCGTTCGTTCAGCCCAGAAGACAACAACCCGTTAAAACCTTGAAATGACTGAGTCGAGACAAGAATACGGTTTTAAAGTTGGCAAGCGAGCGCTCGTGCTGCTGACTGGGGGTTAACCACAGACGACACCACCAACTCTCACCACCTCCGATCTTTATTTATACATAGGCGTTCGTCCCATGGAAAGCAGAAGTTTCTTATGGGAAGCACAGAAATACATTTGTGGAGTCAGCATCTCTCTAGCAAAGTTTCCATAGCGACTATAATAATTCTTTCTAGCCATGTTTATCATGATAGCAGCTTTATAAGCATTACATTAAATGAGGTATTGTGGTTCTATTGAGGTAGATTATACACTGCATTGTTGGTAAATGATAAACACTAATGCGTTTTTAAGAATTAAAAGAATAAAAAGCATTTTGATTCATCCAACACTTTCTCTGAAAGCAGCAGAAACTGATGCTGGATCAGTGATTTTTTTCTTCTCAAGTTGAAATGCTTTTAAAAAGCTCAGGACTCTGTGACACAGCGGCTGTATTGAGTCAAAGGGCATTACATAAATTATCTTGGCATTGATTTTACAGTTCCTCCTCAATCTTCTGCTCTTTTTTTCTTTATCCAAACATCCTCTGAGCCCGTACTAATTAAAAAAAAACAAAAATTCATGCTGCTGCTGATGATGATGATGATGATGATGAAGGTGTCAGAGACGGCAGTTCTGTGAGTTTCAGGTGTTTGAAAAGGAAATATTACGCATCGCTTTGAGTAACTTGAAGTTTGTCTCGTCTAAAGAAGTCTCTTATGTTCCTTTTTTTAAATGATTTACATCGTTATCACATACAGAGAATTAAAGGAAAACTAAATGTCTTTTAAAATCTGTTAAACTAACAGAACTCAACCAAAACAATATCTAAACTGCGAGCAGCATTCTGCAGTTTGTTTTTATCCACTCTCAAGGAACGACATGTATTCGGGTAAAAAGTAAGATATTTGACTTTGAAATGTAGTGCCGTTAAAGTAAAAAGTCTCCCCAAATTAAAGTACGAGTAAAGCTCGAGTAAAGTACTTTGTGAAGTGCAGCAACAAATACGTTTTACTTCGTTACTGACCACTGCTGCAAAGGCGAACCGTTCAGAATCAGATGTGTTTCAAAAACTGTACGAAAGGCATCAGACATTTAGCCGACGATCCATGAGCCGGAGACCATCAGCTGTCCAGCCGTGCATCAGAACCACGACCAAACATCTAGGACCTGCGGTCAGAGCGCTGGAGAGGTTCTCTTTGAACAAGAGCGTCACCATCCTCTCGCTTACCTCAGGCCTTTCGTTTTTCTGATTAAAGCGTATAAACGATAAATGTAATGTGTTGAGGGATGGTCCTGGTGCCGAGCAGCCGCCCAAAGCGTTTCCTGTTTTGGTTCCTTTTGGAGTTTTTTGTCCTCCGTCTGTTTCCATTCAACACTCATCATCTCTCCACAGGCCGCCCTTTGCTCGGGGGGCAGGGCCAGCAGGCAGGGCCTTTGATGCCCGGCATGTGATTGGCAGCAGTGACATGAGGCAGCGGCTGGGAGTGGGTGGTGCCTCTGCAGGTAACCACACCCTCATGTTCCGGTTCAGTGCTGAGATTCTGAAATCTCTTTTCAATTCTGAAATCTCCGCAGGCTTCCCAGTAAAGGACGCCCGGGAGAAACTGGGTTCCAAGGATGCCCGGTTCCGTCTCCGAGGTCGAGGAGGCAGCGCCAGAGCTGTTCAGGACGCACGCCACATGATCAATCTGCGTAAGCAGCAGGTCGCTCCGATTAGCGCAACTGTGCAACCGTTCACCAAACCTAGCACCGCCATTCAACACGTCCAGATGCACACTGCCGCAGTGCAAGGAGCCAGTGGGGGCGTGGCCTTGCAGACAAGGGGAGTGGCTTTACAGCTGGTGGGTGGCATCACAAAGGTCATTGATGCTCGAAATAGGCTGAGTCTGAAGAGGAGTGTCCCTGCGGCAGCCAATCAGGGCGTAGTGCCTCTGAAGATCACCAAAACCATCCAGGTGAGTGTTCCCCCGTGGAGCGAGCAGAGGTGTGACCCCGCCGGATTGTTTTATTCCTAAGTGTGAAAATTTAGTGTAAAATGTAAAGTGCCTCCGGCAGAAGGGTTTCGTCTCTTAAAGCGTTAGTTCAGATCTTGAGTCAGTCGCCTCCCGGAGCTTGGTTTCAGTCTGAACCGTGTGTTTGTGAAGCAGCAGCGGCCGGTGGGAGCCACCAGTGGGATCCGGATCAATGTCCCCAGCTCCACTGCTCAGGTCAGAAGCTCTCCCTCTCACACGCAGCTCTCCCTTTGATCGTGAGGAGCAGCGGCTGATGCTTGCTCTCTCTCTCTCTCTCTCTCTCTCTCTCTCTCTCTCTCTCTCTCTGCAGAGAGTGCCTCATGAGGATGAGGATGGGCTGATTTCAAGCAAACAGATGAAGATCACGACCAGCACTGGTTCCGGTCTGCAGACGCGGGTTAGAGCAGTTAGCTCCGGCGCTGCTAGCGCTAGACCATCGATCGTGTTTATTTGTGGTCGATAGCTTTGATCTGTGGTGTGTTCTTTCTCTCTCTCTCTCTCTCTCTCTCTCTCTCTCTCTCTCTCTCTCTCTCTCTGTAGCCTCTCTCGCTCACCTCGCCGATCACAAAGGTTGTGAAGAACGACTCGTACACTCCTCCCTCAGCTCCAGTGGCCCCAGCTCGCCCTCCAGCTCAAGTGATGCCACCTCCAGTTGCAAGGGCAACTTCTGTCTCTAAGGCAACCACTGCATCTAAGACGAGTGTTGCCACACAACCAATGACCAGAGATTCACTTACACACACCTCTCCACAGGTTCTCCCTCCATCTCCAATCTCTCTACCTCTCTTTCTTTACCTCCACCCTCTCCTCTCTCCACTCTCCTTCCGATCAGGGATCAGATGTAGATGTAATCTCTCTCTCTCTCTCCATTCAGCCAGTGTTCAGTCCTCTGGAAGGAACGAAGATGACTGTAAATAATCTTCATCCTCGAGTGACAGAGGAGGACATTGTGGTAAGTCTCTCTCTCTCTCTCCACACACTAGGGGCGAGCCATGAATGAGGAGGTTTTCAAGGGTTCTTCGTTTGGCAGGAGCTGTTCTGCGTCTGCGGCGCTCTCAAACGAGCTCGGCTGCTGAAGGTGGGCGTGGCCGAGGTTGTGTTTGTACGTAAGGAGGATGCCATCGGAGCCTACCGCAAGTACAACAACCGCTGCCTGGACGGTGCGCCTCGCTCTCTCCCCACTACAGTCCCTGAGCTTATGCTGGGGCGACCGAGTGACCCCCCCTCTCTCTCTCTCTCTCTCTCTCTCTCCATCAGGGCAGCCCATGAAGTGTAACCTGCACATACAGGGCAGCGTGATCACCTCAGAGCAGCCCATCCTGCTGTGAGACACTTTCCTCTATACTGTCTGTCTGCGAGGCGTGCTCCTCGTGAACTGAATCCAGAACAGTTTCCTCTGAATGAACTGACTCTGAATCTTCTTCAGGAGGCTGAGTGACTCTCCAGGCTCCTCACAGAAGGATACTTCCTCCTCCTCGTTCTCCTCTTCCTCTCGTTCGTCCTCCAGAGCCGCAGTAGATCTGGATCCTCAGACCGTCCTCAAGGCATTGTTCAAGTCCTCCTCCTCATCCTCTGGAGCTCCAGCCAATCAGACGAGTGGAGACACACACTCAAGTGCTGGAGCCTCAGCCGGCGCAGTGTTCCGCATCAAGATCTGACACACCCACACACACAGTAATTCTGTCTCTCTCTCTCTCTCTCTCTCTCTCTCTCTCTTTTCACCTGTTCTTAGTTGTTTTATTGAGTTGATGTTCTTGTTATTTCTCCAGTAAAGTCTTCTTCTAGAATCTCACTCGTCTCCTTGTTTTTAATGGAGTTCAGTTAGCTCTCTCAAGAGCTAATATGGAAACAGTTAGCACTAACTCCTGCCTGTGACGGATGATGGTTCCTGATAGTGTCTGATCAGGTTGTCGATGTGTTCACCTCTGATGCATAGAAAGCATTAATTGCTTTGTAAAACTTTTATTCTTAAACACAATAAAAATGGAGAATAAACTCCCAACTCAATTAAAAGACGCCAATATTTCTTTGATGAATACGTGTTTAGCGCGTGTCAACAAAACTGCATTTCCCTGCGTGCTTTGCGTCCGCTTCCGCTGACGCGTGCGAATCAAGATGGCACCGCCCGGAGGTCGCGACGCGTGTGTTATTCCCGGAGGTTTCACTGGTAAGTTTATATTTATTGTACGGCATTAATATGTACTGTACCGTACCGTAACGTCTAAACGGCGCCGCCGAGGTGCTACCCTCACCGGATATGATTCATAAGACTCGACTCATGTGAATCATTAGTGTTCTTTGTTTACATGCTCCAGGTCTCTCGATGTTTCTTTCATGCGTTTGCTACAAGAGAGAAGAGAAAGCACTTTTTGTTAGGGCAAGCAAAGTTGGGTATTTTAAATCGCCATAGTTGTAAGAATGATGGACAAAAACGGATTTGCTTGAAAGCTGAAATCTCTTGTTGACAAGTCTATGGAATTAACATCGTTGCATATAATTTACACATGTTTCTGTTGTTAAACGGAAACTATTTTATATTCGATGACCTATAAATAAGTAATGATATTAATCAGTAGCAATATTAGAGCATCTATACGGCGGAAGAGAAATGGTTTTGAGAATTACCTTCTGTTAAAAAGCATTAACTGTTGACGCCGCCTACTTCAGGCTTGGAGCAATACGAGTTGATCGGGACGCTGCCACGATAGTTAAAGAGATGACTGAGTGCAGCTGTCAGTCATATGGCCTTGCCTTGTTTTTTTTATTATTATTATTTTTTTATTTTACTTTGTTCACTACAGATAACCATCGGAAATCCTTTAAACTGAGGAAATCATTTTTGAAGTTTGGCATTTTCCTAATGACTGTATTTGGCGGAAGTCATTCTGCAGCCAGCTGTAGGGGGGCTGTCGCCGTGGTTTGGCTTCGCTCCACCTGCCTGGTCACCAGCAAACAAAGAGTTATAAGAGCTATTGTCATGTATGAATCTGAACAGTTGTACAAGTAAATAACTGGTGTTTAAAAATGAATACTCTGAATTATTTATATTAATTCGAATCTGAGTGGAAACTACGATTATAAACAGCATGTGGTGACACCTCCTTCCGCTCTATTGCCTTCTTGCCTTCACAAAAATTAACTCATGGACCGTGTGAGTACTGTGGGACCAGTGCCACCTGCTGGCGGAAGCACCTGTCTTGACATATTTGCTGATCTCACTACACTTGCAAAATTTTTTTACAAAAAAAAAAACAAAACACAACAGCTAACCAGGAGCCTGATAGTGCGCTCGCAAGTGTAGCGGAGTATAAAACGTTTCCACTTGTGCTACCTGTGTGTAATGGTACGGTCCACTAGATTGTGCTTTGTTAGACACAGCCCATAATGATGGAGTGGTCCGACCTGGTTCTGATTAGTTCTTTATATTTGCATCAGAACATTGAGTGGAGCATGAGCCGCATTCTCTGTGTAAATGCAATAAACCACCTGAAGCGAGCGTAGTGGTCTTCATTTCACACGTTTCTAAAATATTTGTTTGATCAAAAGGTTTTAAAAGTCTCTCCTCCTCACTCTCCCTGCAGTACTGTCTCTCCGCTGGGGGGAGGAGGACTCTGGCTCCGCTCTCCATCAGCTGTGTGTGAAGGAGCACCGGGTCCGCTCTGAGTCGAACACTCTCCGGCCCCTTGACAGAACGCTCTTCGTGCTCAACGTCCCGCCGTACTGCTCTCAGGTACTGCGCTCCGCCGGCGGCTTCCAGGAGACGATTCCGAGCGCTCTTTAAAGTACATCTAGGATACACAAGGTTTCTTTAACTTTACTTCACGTGTAGATCCCTGTACAAAGTTCAGTTACTGTTCTCGATACTTTAAAACCCACTTTGCTTGGTTTCAAACCCGTCAATCATCCCATCAGATTAATAAATGTGGGTGCTGTTCGTGGAGGTTTAGTGCAGCTGGAAACAGGAACCCGTCCAGGGCACACGGAATCTCGTTCACGTGCCTTATTTTAGCGGGTGAATCAGGACGCATCAGGCGACAGAATGTTGAGGGACCTGCGATGACACGTCACATGATGCGACTCGAGTACCAGATCAGAGCTTTTGGATAAGTCAATATGAAGCCAATGTACTTTTTAAAGACGTCAGTATTGTTTTTAGGTAGACTAGGTAGACGCGTGCAGCATGAGGTGGAGCCACCCTAACCTTACAGCACTCTCTGAACCAGTGTCCATCAGGAACCCTCCATCGCTCCGCGTCGAGGGCTGTTCAGTAGCCAATCGGACATGTGCTGTGTTGCAGGCTGCCGTCAGGGAACTCTTCAGTCGATTCGGAGCCGTTGAGTCCGTGGAGCTGTGTGAGAAACCAGGAGCAGCAGAGCAGCAGACGGATGCTCACCTGAGCCAGTTCTTCAAAGGCGCAAAGAGACGGGTGAAGCATTGAAACCATCGCAGTCTGTCAGGCGTCACCTGATGACACTGAACTGTGTGTGTGTGTGTATATAGTGTTTCAAGGTGGCGTACGTGGTCTTCAGAAACCCCTCAAGCGTGGAGACAGCAAAGCGACACCCAGTGAATGAGCCCTTAGTCGTCCAAGCAGCGAAGACTGGCCTGAGCAGTGAGATGCACACACACACACACACACACACACAATCACACGCACAGAGTGTTCTGACGGCGGTCTCTTGTTCGTCAGAGTGGATCGAGGAGTACTCGGAGTCTCTGGTGAAAGCCTCGTCTCTTCAGGAAGCTGTCGATCAGTTCATGATCAGCTTCGACACCCACAGAGAGCAGGTGACGTCTCTCTTCAACTTTAATTTCTCTTTTAATCGTTGTTTTATGATGCGTGTTGATAAACATTGGTGTCATGGTGATGTCTATCAAAAAAGAAAAATGAAATGAAAACATAACTTTTTACTGAAACTGATGCTGATTTCGAACAGTAAAATTAAAAAACAGCTGTGATGTGTAATATCATCCAGCCTCTAGGGGGCAGCCGTGAGATTAATGAACTTAGAACGGAACATTACAGAGGATGATGTTCTTGTGCTGTCTCTGGGGAGAGCTCCGTTCTGCACGTTTGGGAGCCCCAGACAGTACACCCCTGTTATGTACCGCATTTGTTTACAAAGTCTTTGTTTGCTTTTTACCATTCGTTATTTCTCTCTTAAATGTCTGTTCTGCCTCCTCGACTCATTTTACCTGTTATGTTTCACTCCCCTCAGGAGGTGGAGCGTAGGAAGAAGGAGGCGGAGCTTCAACAGGAAGATGAGGAGGGATGGGTGAAGGTAACCAAGAGCAACCGTTCAGTCAAGCTCCGCCCCCACAGTGAATCGGCCAATCAGAAGACGCTCCAAAGGGAGGATAGGAAGAGGAAGCGGAAGGAGCTGCTGAACTTCTATTCGTGGCAGCACAGGAACACCCAGAGAGAACGTGAGCACTTAATAATCAATCAATAGATCGTTCAATCGATCAGTGGTGATTTTTCTCTGAATTACGTTTCAGACATTGCGGAGCTGCGGAAGAAGTTTGAGGAGGACAAACAGAGAATAGCTTTGCTGCGAGCGCAGAGGAAGTTCAGACCCTACTGAGCCATTACCCACAATGCCTTGCTCCTCAGCAAATGCAAGGAACTTAATAAAGAACAACTGGTTTTATTTTACGACTGCATTGATTCGTTCATTTACTCATGAGGTGTTCTGAATGTTTCACGACTCTAAATTGTACTCTGAAATAATAAATTGTTTTAGTTTTCATTCTGTGAATAAATTCTATCAACGTTTCAAATTCAGATTTGATATTAATGATACTGGGTTTTAAATAAGAGCAAACATTTTTAAATAAACTACAAAGATTGAGGCAACACTTTGAAACGGGATTATAACAATGCGGAGAGGACATTCGACTTCATATTAAGCATGCGTGCGCGCAGAAACGTTCACAAAGACGACGGAACTTATAATTGATTTAATTATTGATCGTATATATTTTAGTCATATAAATGTAAAAAGTTGATGGTTGCTAAATGTGGAACAGCTAGAGACAGGAAGTAATTAAGATTAATAATAACTAGATTTTAAAGTTTGCACGCAAACTTCGATGTTGGCTTGCGTTGGTGCCGTTAATACCTATTTTTTTAAAATGTTGTCAATTCTGCAACAATAAAATAATCCGACCCCCATGTCTCTATGATTCTCATAAGCTGAAATAGGTACATGCAAAATTGGTTGCTATGGAGGGGTCAGTGACCTAACACATTGTTCCCCATGTCAATACATCAACCCCCATGTCTCTATGACTTTCCTAAGCTGAGAGAGATTCGCCATATTGGTTGCTATGGTAACCAGTCTGGTTGCTATGGAGAGGTCGCTGACCTAACATAATGTTCCCCATATCATTACGGGTAAAATACAGCAACCCCCACGTCTCTACGATTTTCCTAAGCTGAGATAGAGACATGGCATATTGGTTGCTATGGTAACCAGTCTGGTTGCTATGGAGGTGTCATTAACATAATATAATGTTTCAACTGTCACTATGGGTGAAGCTTACCAACCCCCAATTCTCTAGCATTTTCCTAAGCTAAGATAGAGATATGGCAATTTAGTTGCTATGGTAAACAATTTGGTTGCTATGGAGGAGTTAGTGACATCATGTTGTAATCTACTTTCCATTTAGAATAATATAAAGCAACCCCCATTTCTCTACTGTGTTCTGTTTAGAAGATATTTGACATTGAAAGTTATGTCAAAAGTGGGTGTGGCTTAATGCTTTTATGCTAATTCACAAGCAGTGGTTGGCTTGATAAGTGATTTGCTTTCTTAATTCTAGTATGACTTTCCAGTGTCAATCAATTACAGAAGCTCTTTCACAATAGGATCCATGGGATTCATGCTCCATTCATTTCAATGGGCCATTGAAAGTCTATGAGACACCTTTGACCTACTTATTAGTAATCAGCTGCAGCTGGAGTTTCAACTGCCAGATTTTCAAACGATGGCAAATCTGCTGGAGAAAATCCAGTTACCATGCCTCAAACAAATAAAGATTATAGAAGAACCGTAAGACATATCGAAATGATTCTTTCTTTGTCAGAAGCAGAAGACCCTAACAAAGAGAATGCTGTAAATTTTGTGAAGCTGAGATAAAGTTTGAATGATTTATGGCGAGTTAGAAATAGCCATCAGTTGAGATTTTAAACAGCATCTGCAAGGATTTTTGAATGGAGGTGAATGGAGCAATTATGTGCACTCCTTGTGGTTTAGGCCACCTGGAGTAAAAACCGTGTGTTTTTTAAAAATGAAAACAGCACCAACTGAAAGAGGACAAAAATCTCTACCATTTAGGTATAAAATGTGTGTGTAAAGGTTAATTTTTAGTTGAGAAAACAGTGCAAGTATCAACAAGACAGAGCTTGCTCAAAGTTAGAGTGAGCGATGACATCACCACTCTAGGGCCCCCATAGGGAATGACTTGGGCGATTTTTGGGCCGAAATTCGCGATTTTTACGGAAACCGCTGGTCAAATCGGTCCGAAAAGACATAGCAACTCGAGTGGGAACAGTTTGGACGACCGTGGAAAGTTTCGTGGCTGTAGCTCGAACGGCCTAGGAGGAGATACAATTAGAAATTTGACGGCGAAGAAGAAGAAGAAAGAAGAAGTTTAAACAAAACTAGATTTTAAAGTTTGCACGCAAACTTCGATGTTGGCTTGCGTTGGTACCGTTAATACCTTTTTTTTAAATGTTGTCAATTCCGCAACAATAACATAATCCAACTCTCATGTCTCTATGATTCTCATAAGCTGAGATAGGTACATGCAAAATTGGTTGCTATGGTAACCAGTCTGGTTGCTATGGAGGGGTCAGTGACCTAACATATTGTTCCCCATGTCAACACGAGTAAAATACACCAACCCCAATTGGTTGCTATGGTAACCAGTCTGGTTGTTATGGGGGGGTCAGTGACCTAACATATTGTTCCCCATGTCAACACGAGTAAAATACACCAACCCCCATGTCTCTATGACTTTCGTAAGCTGAGATAGAGATACATATTGGTTGCTATGGTAACCAGTTTGGTTGCTATGGAGGGGTCGCTGACCTAATATATTGCTCCCCATATCTATACGGGTAAAATACAGCAACCCCCATCTCTCTATGATTTTCCTAAGCTGAGATAGACATGCCATATTGGTTGCTATGGTAACCAGTCTGGTTGCTATGGAGGTGTCATTAACATAATATGTTTCAGCTGTCAGTATGGGTGAAGCTTACCAGCCCCCAAGTCTCTAGCATTTTCCTAAGCTAAGATAAAGATGTGGCAATATAGTTGCTATGGTAAACAATTTGGTTGCTATGGAGGAGTTAGTGACATCATGTTGTAATCTACTTTCCATTTAGACTAATATAAAGCAACCCCCATGTCTCTACTGTGTTCCGTTTAGAAGATATTTGACATTGAAAGTTATGTGAAAAAGTGGGTGTGGCTTAATTAATTTATGTTAATTCACAAGCAATGATGGGCTGGATAAGTGATTTGCTTCCTTAATGCTGGTATGACTTTCCAGTGTCAATCAATTACAGAAGCTCTTTTACATTAGGATCTATGGGATTCATGCTCCATTCATTTCAATGGGCCATTGAAAGTCAATGAGACACCTTTGACCTACTTATTTGAAATCAGCTTGCACCTGGAGTTATCAACTGCCAGATTTTCAAACGAGTCAGCTGACTCAACTGTCAGATTTTCAAACGATGGCAAATCTGCTGGAGAAAATCCGATTTCCATGCCTCAAACAAATAAAGATTTTAGAAGAACCGTAAGACATATCGAAATGATTCTTTCTTTGTCAGAAGCAGAAGATCCTAACGAAGAGAATGCTGTAATTTTTGTGAAGGTGTGATTAGAAATAAAAAATTATGGCGAGCTACAAATAGCCTTCATTTGATTCTGTGCAACTGCTCATTTCAGAGAAATCCATACCCTCAAACAAATAAGGATTACGAAAGAATGACCAGAGGTATTGAAATATTTCTTTTACTGTTAGAATCCCAAGATTTTAAGGAAGAGAATGGTGTAAATTTTGTGAAGCTGTGATAAAGTGTGAATGATTTATGGCGAGTTAAAAATAGCCTGCGATTGAGATTTTAAACAGAGTCCACCAGAATTTTTGAATGGAGGTGAATGGAGCAATTATGTGCACTCGTTGTGGTTTAGGCCACCTGGAGTAAAAACCGTGTGTTTTTTAAAAATGAAAACAGCACCAACTGAAAGAGGACAAAAATCTCTACCATTTAGGTATAAAATGTGTGTGTAAAGGTTAATTTTTAGTTGAGAAAACATTGCAAGTAGCAACAAGACTGAGCTTGCTCAAAGTTAGAGTGAGCGATGACATCACCACTCTAGGGCTCCCATAGGGAATGACTTGGGCGATTTTTGGGCCGAAATTCGCGATTTTTACGGAAACCGCTGGTCAAATCGGTCCGAAGACATTTGCTTTGCAAGCAAGCCAACATAATAAGCATTCAAAAACCTTTATTTCTTGCTCTGGTATCACCTAGCAGGTCACGTGATCTTTTGAGGATGGGTGGCGGAGATTAATCACGTGATACCGGAAGTTCAGAACTGAAGTGCGCAGTTGTTTACTGAGCCGTTAATCTGAGCGGAGCACAACTGCCGTCAGAACTAAAATAAACGCCAAAAGCCGCCGCTTACGCTAGTTATCTAGTTATACCGTGTTCCGGAGATTGTTCTTCGTGTTGTTTGGATATAGGTGATGGCGCTGAACAGAAACCATCATCCGAACGGAGGAGTGCTGATCCAGGCCGGAGAGAGGTAACGTAACGCGACTGAGACAGACAGACAGACGCTCCGGGTCTGGTCTGAAGCGAGCGAGCGAGCTTCTCACCCAGACCTGTGTGTCTCTCACCTGGTCACCACAGGTTTACGTTAGGCGGTTTTTACTGTGCGTTTAACAAAATGGAGAAACCGAGCAGCGTTAGTAGAAGTGGAGGAGAGAGGGGTCTGTATTGGATGAGATGTGGAGATTTCATCATAAACTAATGAGGTCATTTCCTGTGTCCAGGGGAAGTGTAGAAACTGTGTGCATTCCTGTGTGTTCTCATAACTACTCTTAAACTTCCGGTTTTTATGTACACTTTCAGCATCTTACGGGAATGTAAGAACGTGGAGCTTTCCTTCAGCGATGTCAATCCCCAAAATGAACTGTTCAAGGGGACAAAGAAGGGCGCAGCCTACCTCACTCAGTACAGGGTAACACATCCAATCTAACCCATAACCCAACCAAACTAACCTGTGACACATCCTAACTAACCCATACCACATCAAAACACACCACAACGAACCCATGACACATCCTAACTAACCAATTACCCATCCAAACTAGTCCATAAGGCATCCAGACACAAACACAGCCTAACGAGCCCAGCACCCCCTCATTGACCGCTTCTCAGAATAAGAAAGCAGGCTGATGGCATCTCCATGCTCCCGTTAACCGTGTGAGTGTTTGTTCGTGCCCCTCCAGCTGGTGTTCGTGAGTGGATCAATGAAGGACAAGTTCTGCTCCTTCATGTTCCCCTACTACCTGATGAAGAGCTGCAGCATCGAGCAGCCCGTCTTCTCCGCCAATTTCATACAGGGGGAGGTGCGAGCCGAGGCTGGAGGTGAGTGTGTCAGAGCCCTCCGGTGTGACATCACCGGTCCTGGAGCTCCACGTTTTGATGTCCTAAACAGAAGAAACGTATGATCTAGACTAGGGGTCGCCAACCTGGTGCCCGCGGGCATCGCGTCGCTCGCAGTGACCATATCAGTCGCCCGCAAGCCAGTTCTAAAAATAGAACTAATCACGAACTATCACTGCCTAAAATTTGAATAAATTGTGTTGCCATTCTTTTTGAATTGCATTTACAGTGATGTAAATTAAAAACAAAACATATAAAAAATATAAAAACTTTTTAAAAAATCATAAAGTAGCAGAGTTCGCTAATAGGAGAATAAGGCAGAGGTCAGTCTAGTGCGCATGACAAACTTAGCCTTGTTCTTGAGCGTTGCGAAGACGAGGATACGAAAGCGGTTTCTACCCACATAAAAATGGTGGAAAAAAGGAAGCAAATGTATTATTTTAATAGTGAATGGGAGGAAGAATTCTTTTTTACAAATGTGAAAGAAAAGTGTGTGTGTGTCTTATTTGCGGTGCGACTGTGGCGACGACAAAGCGACACGATGTTGAGAGACTCTTCAGCACCTGTCACAAAAGCTACGATGCTAACTACGCACCCGGCAGCGCTCTACGAAAAGAAAAAGCTTGCGAGTTAAAGGCAGCTTTGGCCAAACAGTAGTCTTTTTTTTTTTTTTTACAACGTCGGTGAAAAACTCCCAAAAAGCAACCGAAGAGTTGGTCAACTTACATCCCAGATTACAGTACACTGGTGAAGAGCAAGCAATGCCAGGCTTCCCACTAACACGCAAAGAAACAAATGACAGATGCCAGTCAAATGTCAGTGCCATGGCAAAGATAGATTTAAAATGAATGATAAACTGTTAGAGATGTGTTACTAAGTTTAACAGACATGATTTGTTTTATTGGCTGCAAATGTAGTGATTAGTAAAAATGTGTTAAGATTTATTCTAAAATGAATTGATTTTTGTTAAATCTTAGATTATTGATTATTTGTACAAACATGGTGCATTTGAGAAGAACTGAAAGCGTCTTGAAAAATTGGACGTGATTTCCTGCAAAATGTTGTGGAAGTTATCATTTGAAAATTAAACAATTGGAAAGGTAAATAAGAAATAAAATATTGCATGTTTAAGTTTATCTGTTTCCTACCCTGTTGAATGATTCTGAATCTTTATTGATAAATTATTAATCATTAACAGTCAGTGTCCTCACGTAGAATGTCATTAATATAAAATTAAAGGTGAACTCTCTGATTTCAGAAGTGTGTTATCAAAGTGGTAGCCCTTTCATTACTCAGTGCCCTTGAAGTAACTCTCCGTTTCAAAAAGGTTGGTGACCCCTGCTCTGGATAATTTGCATCTGCTTTTGTTAGTTTCTCATGTATCTTCACTAGCACATTTCTGCTCTGCCTTCTCTTCATTCCTCGTTCCAATTCTGTTCTGTGTGTGTGCTGCGTTTCAGGCGGATGGGAGGGCAAGGCGAGCTTCAAGATCTCCTTCCCCAGCGGAGGCGCCATCGACCTTGGCCAGCACCTCTTCAAACTGGCCACCAACGGTGAGGCCTCTCTCTTTCTCTCTCTCACCTGAGAAACGCTGGAGTATGTCACCGTTACTGATCCCGCTGTTTGTGTTTACAGCATCCCGAGCTCCGCCCACTCAAAACGGAGCCTTTGGATTGGCTGCTGAAGTGAGCGGTTACTTTAGTCCAGGGATGCCGTACCCATATGTTGGCATGCACCAGGGCCCTTACCCGTATCCCCCTGCTGCAGGTGAGGGATGAGAAACCCTCCTTACTAGAGCTCCTTGCAGCGCCTCACTGTGTTTGCATGCAGGTGTGTACCCCAGCGCTCCAATGTACATGGCTCCTCCTCCTCCGTACCCCGGGCCTCCTCAGGACTGGAGCGTCGCCGCAGGTCAGAATCATTTAATTATTATTCTTGCCTTTCCTAAGTCATCTCTGATCTGTGATTGGCCTTCACTGGTGAACGGGCGGAGTCATTAAGTCGTGAGATGGGTTTGAAGGTTTTTTTATAAAGCACCACTCCAGCACAATTCTGTTGTCCCCCACACAACGTGCTAGCATTACATGCTAATTACTGCAGCGGTAGAGCAAAACGTTACGAGATCAAAGAATAGAAACAGATAGAGTTAACCATCTGTCACCATAACAAAAGAAGAGAGGTCAGTAGTGTCCTCGCCAGTGTGCGGAGTAAAGAGTTACTAAAGGAACGTATTTCAGGAACTTTTCCTGTAATGCATTAGCACACAGTGCTCAGTAATATTTGACTAGTTCACATTCAGTAACAACACACTTTTCACCCGCCAGGCATCAACAAATACAAATAGCTCAAGTAAGTTCTATTTATTTTTGTGGTTTGTTGAAATATGCGTGAACTTTTTGGCAGACGACGGTACATGCGCGAGATGGACGTATGCGCATTATTTTCACATATTTGTCTGAGATAAGGACAGGAAGAAAGTTATTATCAAAGGCAGTGCTTTAGTGCTTCCCCAGCGCTGAGAACACACCGGTACACGTTTTAAAAAGGCAGTGTTTAGTCCCCTCCGGTTTCTACTGGCCAAATTACGAGTGATGTTGACACTTTCTTTATCCACCGTTCAAGCTCAAACTGAAGCTGCTGATCTATCGGCTGCTGGGACTCAAAGCTAACGCGTGATTGGCTGTTCCCGCTGTCACCACACGCAGAGAGCCAAGCTCGGTTATCAGTGAGCTGCTGCTAGCTTTTTGGATATTTATTCAGTTAAGTCTTGTTAGATTTTAATACTCTACATAAATAAATAACTGTCTGACAAAAAACATCACTTATAAGTTTGTGCGTGGAAACAATCCAAACAATAAAACGTAAATAAAACATATAAAATGATTGAGAAACTGAAGCTATAACAACGCTATAGTCATTCAAAATGTTTATAGCATAATAAAAATATTACACTTAAATTATTTTATATAATTTAATGTTCATGAGTTTTGTGTCACTAGAGAACAACTTGAATTTAAAGTAAATAAAATAATGACAACAAAAAGAAAAGGAAAATCTAAAGAAAAATAAGTAAAAGACGGATATCTCTTCTCTCGCTGATTCTGTCTTACATTTCCTTCACGTCATCAGTTATAAACTCCACAGACATCATGTCGCCTTCTACTGGATGGAAAATGATCTGCAGAACATTGTGTCGTGTTAAAATGTAAAGTTCCAATTCAGTAGTTATTTTGGAGAAAGTAACTAACTTATTGTGAGGTAAGGATTACTTTTAAATCACAGTAACAAGTAATCTCTTGTGGATTACTGTTTGGAAGTATAACACTATTCCCAGCTCTGGTCTTTAGCCAACTCAAAAAAGGTCTGTTTTCAATTTTGATCTAAAGATGGAAAACGCTGTTCCACACCGAAGCTCTAGTGGGAGCTAGAGTCCCAGCGCAGACCACCACAAGCTTAAACATGTCAATGTTTTTACCCGATTCTAGAGATTAATATCTGCTGAGAAGACGAGCCCTGGGCTTGAAGATTATTCTCTCTCTCTCTCTCTCTCTCTCTCTCTCAGTGTCTCCAGCGAATGCTAAAGCAGCAGAGGCAGCGAGCAGCGCTTTCTACAACCCCAGTAACCCTCACAGTGTCTACATGCCCAGCGTAAGAAAGCCAGAGTGCACCAGCAAATCAGCATCCAGCTTTCAACCACAGAATGATCTTCTGTGAATCCAGCTACCCAGATATTTGATGTTCTTTCTTGAAACTGAATCACTCGTGCAGACGATTCGCTGATCATGACTCTTTACAACCGATTCACTCGTGCAGACGATTCGCTGATCATGACTCTTTACAACCGATTCACTCGTCCAGACGATTCGCTGATCATGACTCTTTACAACCGATTCACTCGTGCAGACGATTCGCTGATCATGACTCTTTACAACCGATTCACTCGTCCAGACGATTCGCTGATCATGACTCTTTACAACCGATTCACTCGTGCAGACGATTCGCTGATCATGACTCTTTACAACCGATTCACTCGTGCAGACGATTCGCTGATCATGACTCTTTACAACCGATTCACTCGTGCAGACGATTCGCTGATCATGACTCTTTACAACCGATTCACTCGTCCAGACGATTCGCTGATCATGACTCTTTACAACCGATTCACTCGTGCAGACGATTCGCTGATCATGACTCTTTACAACCGATTCACTCGTGCAGACGATTCGCTGATCATGACTCTTTACAACCGATTCACTCGTGCAGACGATTCGCTGATCATGACTCTTTACAACCGATTCACTCGTCCAGACGATTCGCTGATCATGACTCTTTACAACCGATTCACTCGTGCAGACGATTCGCTGATCATGACTCTTTACAACCGATTCACTCATCCAGACGATTCGCTGATCATGACTCTTTACAACCGATTCACTCGTGCAGACGATTCGCTGATCATGACTCTTTACAACCGATTCACTCGTGCAGACGATTCGCTGATCATGACTCTTTACAACCGATTCACTCGTGCAAATGTATTTTCAGGATCTGCCGCCGCCGTACGATCATCCAGAGAAGAAGAATAACTGAACCAGAGAGCATCACAAGTGAACAGTTCAGATCTACTGATTCCTTTACCTTCTGAAGATTCAAAGGGTTTATCTCAACAGTGACTCAGATCCTTCAAAGGAGTCAATCATCTGATGAATATTTCTTTATCTAAAGCTTTATTGATCCGGTGACTGATTTGGTGATTCACTGATTGGACTCGACTCTTTAGCGTGCTCTGAGTCTTTCCTGTCTCCATGTGCTTGTTAGTCCAGCGAGTGACTGATTAATAACAGAGTAATATAAGAGATGTAACAGTGATGAGGGAGTGTTCTTTATCAATAAACGTCTTCTATTCTCTCAGCTCCTCTGCTCTCTCTCAGGTAACACACCCTCATGAGGCAGGTCTTCTGTTTATTTTCCTCATTTGAAAAGCACCCAAGCACAAAGCCGCTCCTGCTGAAGCCTGGGGAACAGTTCTCACAAGGTCAGTGGTGACACCGGGAACAAACACAACCGAGTGGCGTCTGAGAGAGAGAGATATTTCTGACAAGAAAGTGAAGACTTCATGTAAACACCACGTGTCTCACAGTTAAGAAAATAATTTCCTCAGAAATGACATTTACATAAACTGTTTTAATGATTCACGAAAGATATCTATACAGTGAACAAAGGTTATCTCCATGAAATGGTTCATGATTTCCCCCCAAAAAAGCAGGGCTGATTGACAGCTACACAGCACAGAGCGTCGTGTGTCCCGCAGATATATAGCACAAAGTAAAATACATCTATCATGTTCCTTCAAAAGGAGCACAGCGCCTCCTGCAGGTCACAAGGATAGAGACAGTAAGTTCAGAGACGATTTACTGCTTTATTTTAGAACAGCGGAAGCTGAGGTTCGCAGACAGAACATGTATAGAAACTTCACAAGCATCTCAGAGCGGCAAAAAAAATCTCTCACCAGGACCTTCTCCTTCACAGTTCCTGGCTGGTGGAATTCCATTGTTGTCCCATTATGGAAAACTGAATATCTTTACACCTTCAAAAAACAGCTAAAAGCTCTACTCTTTCGAGAGCACTTACTAACTTAACCTACTTACTAAACATGAGCACTTACTAACTAACTTGTAAAAAAAAAAACCCTCTGAAGCACTAATTTGAATACATTTTCTGTACTAGCTTGAAAGTGTTCTATGTGTATGTCTTCTGATCAATCCACTTTGTACCAAACTGCTTGATGTTTACTCCCAATGTAAGTCGCTTTGGATAAAAGCGTCTGCTAAATACGTAAATGTAAATCACATCGTTCACACAGCACCAACACACAGGCCTCCTTCCGCACAGCTTTTATTTCACAGACATGGCAACAGTCAGATGCCTCGGTGTCTCAGGGCGTAGGCGGTGTGGGCAGTCTGAACCCCAGCAGCTCTGCGGTGCGCGTGTGCGAGTGTTCTCTTAGTCCGTGGAACCGCTGGTGCAGATGCTGATGCAAACGGGTGGAGCTCAGCAGACACTGACACGTTCGCGCCAGGTGGAGAGCCTCCCTCCGTTCGCGACACACCTGCGCCCCCGTCACCTGCAGAAGGACAGAGGGAGGGTCATAAGATCCAAAACTGTGGATGTACAAGATCTCAGTCGCATCGAGAGGATTCATCAGCTGGAGAGTGATAGATTTCCCCCTGAAACACTCTAAACTTGTTTATGGATTAATTTTAATCACGTTGAACTATTTTTTTCTAGTTTGAAGAGGCATTAGATGTTGTGGCCGTGATCAGGGGTGACCCACATGTGAAGGTCTGCTGATTCCTCCATGTAACACGTTTTAACACAAGTTTAATAAACAATTCCATTATCGATGAAAGCTTGTTTTATTTTGAGCGTAAAAACAGTTTAGCAAAATAAAGAAAGAACAAAACTATAGATAGTTGTAATAATTGAGGCTCAGCAGGTAAATGCTCCATCTTTTCCTGTCCGTCTCTCGAGTCTCGAGTCTTTGTGGATGATGCTTTACTTCCGGGGAGAGAAATCGGCCCTTTCATGTCCGGCTGTGACGTTATAATGGGACTCGTGTGACGTCGAAAACAGTGTGAATAAAACCCGTTTTTAAAAGAACAACTTTTTTTTGTTCTAGAACGCCCATATCTGGATTTTGTTTGTTCAATATATTCTTATAGATCACCGTAAACATGTCATAACCCCTTTTAAACACCACGTGGCACCTGAGCAGGCGATCGATTTAACGAGTTTAAAATTAAATTCCGTCGTCACAAAAACGGAATCAAAATTAATATTGAAGCAGAAATTCGGTTCACAATTTTTCACGTCTGACATAGACATGGGCCCCGGGATCGGTGGAGCTCTCCGGGGAGCCGTACCTGGTTCTTCCGGAACTGCTGGAGCACGTAGAGGTAAAGAGGAGCTTGTCGGTAACCGGGACCCTTCGCCAGTCGGATCTCCTTCAGTATCCCGCGACACACGCGCAGCGGAGAGGACACTGACGCCATCACGATTACCGAACTCCGAGTAACTGAGCAAGAGACCAGACGAGTCGAGCACAGAGACATCGAGCGACAGACGAACCCACAGTGCTCGTTCTAAATGTATCCATTTTATTAATCATCTGAGTCACTAAGGAGTCCTTCTTATAATTTCTGAAAGTGTTTTAGATAGAGAAGTTAAGAAGAACGCTGATCAATCGTGTTTGTTGATGCGTTAACACACATTCAACCGCAGGAGGCGCCCGCGCGCTGCCATTCAGCAGTCAATCAATTTCCAAGCTCAAAATTCAAGAGATAGTCAACAAATTGATCCCAGTCTGTTTATTGTTCTCTCACTTATAATATAATGACAATACTATACGTTCTCTCAATTATTCCTAGAGTGCCAGACCTGAATGAAAGGCCTGTGTTTACTTCAAGCTGATCCCAGAGATTGGTCCCTGTCAGTACACGATCCGTCATTCATCATTCCTTTTCCTGCCCGATTATTCCCTTTAGGGGTCATGGGGGTTTGCTGGTGCCTATCTCCAGTTCGCTTCGGGGGTACACCCTGGACAGGTTGCCAGTCCATTGCAGGGCAAGACACACATTCACTCCTAAGGGAAATAAAGAATCTCCAATTAACCTGCCACTGGAAGGCCACCATCATGATCCTCCAATTTGTATGAAACATTTTCCCTGTACCATGTGATGTTTTTAAAATATTAAACGCTGCTTTTTTGTGTTAAAAAAAATGCAAATAGCACATTTTAAACTATCTTTGGAAATATGACGGAGGGATGCTTGTGAATCTTTTGCTCGTACCCAACAATCTCATACCCAACACTACTCAAGAGTTTAACCTGAGACTGGGAACTGCTCAGCTCTGGGATGCAGCGTCACGTGAAGCTCATCTCCTGATGCTGTGGGTTTGAGAAGAAATCAAGGAGAAGCAGAACTCCCCTCTACTGGAGCATGAGACACGCTGGAGCTGAAGAATTATTATTATTATTATTATTATTATAATTATTATTTGTGGCCATCCTCAAGTGCCTTAAATGGCCGGCAAAGTTGAAATGAAACTGAATTCATTCATCTCTGAGTTTGCACATACTCTCTCTCTCTCACCCTCCCTCCCTGTCTCTCCCTTACGTTTTCTCTCTTTGTCTCCTTCTCTCCACATCCCTCTTTCTTTCCCCCTTTCATTCTCTACCCTCTTTCTTTATCTCTCTCTCTCCTTTCCCCTCTTCGCTGATGTTCGGAGTACATGTGTGTTTGTGATGGAGAGAGTGCTTCTGTGAGTGGGTGTGTATGTGTTGAGCAGGTGTGTATCTCTCTAGCTTTCTGAACGCTCACACACATCCACACACACTCAGGGAGAGACGTGGAGGCGGTGCGCGCTCCTGTCTGATTCAACATGCTCCCGGCTCCTTGTCCGCTGCTGGTCTCTGCATCTGCAATCCACAACAATATCAGCAGAGCAAACCCTTTTCCCTTCTTCATCTTCTTCATCCTGAGGAGAGACACCAGCTGCTGGTAGGTCTATCAGTGTGTTTGAAGGAGAGAATGAAACAGACGGGGGGTTTTACCGGGGTATCAGGCGTGTGCTTGTATCTGCTGTGTGTAAGGAAAGACCGAAACACACACTCGCTGTTATTTAGCATTTGGGCATCGCTCCGGAGCATCCCCCAGAGAGCGACCTGTGAGTGTACATCAGAACAGTGATCATTGTAAAATAACCAATACAACGAGTGATCATAAGGCTTGAGGAATGTGAGAGGAAACACCACCTGATAGAAGTTGCACAGGGAGGCTACAGGGAGAAACACTGTGCCACAGTCCTGCTGGTTTAAAAAGCTAGTGAATTTTATGGTTTCCAGTGTCCTTGCACAATCAGATGGGTCAATTAATAGTGATGCAGTGGTGCTGTCACCAATCTCAAAACAAAGGGTTAAATAATTGTTTTGTTACATGAACCTTATTCAAGGGGGTCCAACTAATGCAGCTTTAAGAGGGGGGCTAGATAAGAGATTTGAATTACAATTTAACCTAAATTCGAGCTATCACAGTCTGCGCACATGTTTCTGTTTGTGATGAGAACGGGGCTAATCTGATCATGTTTCTGGTTCTGATGAGAACCGGGATAATCTGATCATGTATTTGGTTCTGATGAGAACGGGGATAATCTGATCATGTTTCTGGTTCTGATGAGAACGGGGATAATCTGATCATGTTTCTGGTTCTGATGAGAACGGGGATAATCTGATCATGCTTCTGGTTCTAATGAGAACCGGGATAATCTGATCATGTTTCTGGTTCTGATGAGAACCGGGATAATCTGATCATGTATTTGGTTCTGATGAGAACGGGGATAATCTGATCATGTTTCTGGTTCTGATGAGAACGGGGATAATCTGATCATGTTTCTGGTTCTGATGAGAACAAGGGCTAATCTGATCATGTATTTGGTTCTGATGAGAACCGGGATAATCTGATCATGTTTCTGGTTCTGATGAGAACGGGGATAATCTGATCCAGTTTTCTGGTTCTGATGAGAACGGGGCTAATCTGATCATGTTTCTGGTTCTGATGAGAACAGGGATAATCTGATCATGTTTTCTGGTTCTGATGAGAACCTGGATAATCTGATCATGTTTCTGGTTCTGATGAGACCTGGGATAATCTGATCATGTCTCTGGTTCTGATGAGAACCGGGATAATCTGATCATGTTTCTGGTTCTGATGAGACCTGGGATAATCTGATCATGTTTCTGGTTCTGATGAGAACGGAAATAATCTGATCCACTTTTCTGGTTCTGATGAGAACGGGATAATCTGATCATATTTTCTGGTTCTGATGATAACGGGGCTAATCTGATCATGTTTCTGGTTCTGATGAGAACAGGGATAATCTGATCATGTTTTCTGGTTCTGATGAGAACCGGGATAATCTGATCATGTTTTCTGTTTCTGATGAGAACAGGGCTAATCTGATCATGTTTCTGGTTCTGATGAGAACGGGATAATCTGATCCTAATCTGATCATATTTTCTGGTTCTGATGAGAACAGGGATAATCTGATCATGTTTTCTGGTTCTGATGAGAACGGGATAATCTGATCATATTTTCTGGTTCTGATGAGAACAGGGATAATCTGATCATGTTTTCTGGTTCTGATGAGAACGGGGCTAATCTGATCATGTTTCTGGTTCTGATGAGAACGGGGCTAATCTGATCATGTTTCTGGTTCTGATGAGAACAGGGATAATCTGATCATGTTTCTGGTTCTGATGAAAACGGGATAATCTGATCATATTTTCTGGTTCTGATGAGAACAGGGATAATCTGATCATGTTTTCTGGTTCTGATGAGAACCGGGATAATCTGATCATGTTTCTGGTTCTGATGAGAACAGGGCTAATATGATCATGTTTCTGGTCCTGATTTTACAAGCTGTATGAGTTCTTGCTTTTCAGATACCTTCTTCTATCTTTCTGTATGGAGTCATGTCTTTCTGGAGCGCAGTGACTGAGATCGAGAGAGTGATGGAGTGTTCCCTTGATCAAGAGATGTCTATGTTCTAACGTCTGCCATGGATTTCAAGCCTCCTCTTTTGCTTTATGTGATGGATAGAGTTCTAGTTGGATCACGTTCATTCTTCTCTGGGAATTCTGTGTAGTGGCGGCTTTAGAGGCTTGGTTTGAAGCCCGTATGGAGGGAGATCTATCTGCAGTCTCAGAGAGAGCATAGTTTGTCGCCTGATATTTTATTTTGTGATGGATTTATTGGATCTAGAGAGCAGGATGCTGTGCCTGGATTCTGCTGTGTGTGGTTTGGCGAGTGACTGAAGCTCTGGTGTGTTTTAGAGGGAGTGTGTGTCTCAGAGGAGCACTGGGCTCAGGTACTGGAATACCGTCCCAATTTTGGAAACTGGGCCGACACAAATGGGCCGCGCACACGCCTCTGGACACTCTCTCACTCCCTCTCTTTCACTCTCTCTTCCCCTCTCCCCCTGTCCTCATCACCCCCATTTGCTCAACTGAACATAACATTACACCAGCTTCAAACCATTCTCTTCTGCGCCATAGATTTGATTGATTTCTGAAAGATTTATCGTATTCTCTGATTGGCTCATTCAGTGCTTTTTACATTATTTTTCAGTCTTTTATTTTGGTCTTACAGGAGTTTTGTCAGCATTGGGAGTTTAGCATAGAAAGGTCTGCACAGAAAAGTCCCAGAGACGTCCATTTACACGTTACTACGTTAGTTTTATACATTTTTAATAATGAATGAATCGTAACGCACTTCTAAAGGCAACTCATGACATTATTAGATTTAGTAATCATGAATTCTTTATTAGTTAATGATTACTATCTTGGTCTTTACTTGCATGTTTAGTTACATTATTGAGAGTGTCTACGTCTCAAACTCAAGTCACACAGCATCATTCGCTGAGTTCTAAACTGGTTCCATGGCAGATGGACGGATTCCCCATCTGGAAAACACTGAACAGATACTTAAGAGAGTGCGAGTCTCTGGCGGGACCCTGTCTCTCTGGCCGGGATGAACACTGCTGTACACCAGAGAGGAGGTTCATGGTTCGAGTCCAGACCAGGACAGGACTCTGGAGTGCCAGCTTGTATTCTTTTAGAAGATGCTGATGTTTCTCTCTCTCTCTCTCTCTCTCTCTCTCTCTCTGTCTCTCTCTGCAGATAATCTAAGAAACCAGGACGCTCCAGAGGACACGCTCACAGAGAGAAAGACACGGGCCACAGGCAGGGTGTGCAGGGGATGCGAGCGCTGCAGAATCATGTGGTTTCTGAGATGGAGGAGTGAAAGCTGGGCTCGACACACACCAGGTGAGAGAGAGAGTTAATCTGTGATAATCTCTTCTAAAGCTGCTGTCGTTCTCCCAGCAGCTCCAGGTGTGGGTGTGTGTGGGTGTGAGAGAGAGAGAGATTCTAGGCTCCAGACGGCTGCTGTCTCTTTCTCACCTGTCGCTCTGAACAGCTGCTGATGAGCGAGGGAGTAATTAGGAGAGATGAACGAGTGTGTTTGCTCTCGTGCAGCAGATGCTTCTGCAGCGGTCTGTGAGTGAACGAGAGATCAGGAGAAGATTCATCTCAGCAGAACACTGATCTCTGTTAAAGTGATTCAGTTCAAAATGACTCATTTCAGATGATTTCTGCTCTGTTCACTTTCGCTCGGAATGTTGGTTTCCATCAGCCGCTCAAGCACCCGCCTCCCAGTTCAGGTGGGACAGGGGTTCATGTTTCTTGGGATCAGAGAGGATTGGGGAGATGCTCTGGCCTTTTGTAACTAAAAGGAGACCCGGTCTTTTGGTTGGACTGGAACCATCTCAACACTTCTCCTGAGGAGACAAGAGTCTGGAGAGAAGGTAGCCTGGACTCACCTGCTTAGACTGCTGCACCCGAGACCTGGGCCTGGATCACTGGGATGAGAAGAGGTCATGTTGGTTTCAAATGATGCTTTTGAGAGAAAAAGGGGATTTTTCACCAAACCTCCTGCCAGATCCAGGCTCTGATAAAGAGAATCTGTTGATTGTTGTTTAGGGATGATCTCAGAGGCTGCATCTTAAAGAACGGGCCTCGCTGCTGTCGGTGAAGAACACTGCTCATGGCTTGTTTATACTGCCACGGATAAATATGTTCATCAATCACAAAATACACTCAATTATTTAGATGCAGGATGGGAACTAATGTGATAAACGGTGCGTCTGAGATCAGACCTTGTTCACCCTCTCACAGCCTCATCCAGGTAATGTGCTCCTGAAATAGCCGTGGGCTGCAGCTGTAATCCGGGAGAGCAGCGATCAATCTCATTTCACTGATTACACCCCTCTGTGTGGGTGGCAAAAACACCACACGGTCTTATGCTAATTAGCCTGACCCGATTGGCTCCTGCTGGGGGCGGAGCCTGCATCAGCTGGATGGAGGACTGTGATTTAAGGGGTTGCCATGGAAACTGAGTGAGGAGAGAACTGCAGACTCAGAACTCTGAACTGTGTGTCCCTCTCTGCATCACACTCACTTCCATCTGAAGCACAAAAGAATGAGAGTGTGGATGGACGTGCACTCGCTACACAGGAAGTGATGTCATACCCCTGTGTTCCACCCACTGTTATGACAGTGCCATCCGCAGAACTGATGTGTGTCAGCCCCTGCTGCTGGGAGCTGTTGTGTGTGCGTGTGTGTGTTACAGGGGAAGTCTACAACAAAGTTACGAGAGTGTGTCGCAGCGGTTAAGTGTCTGTTACTGTGCTGCGGTGTACAGTGGATTTTTTTTGAGAATCTCAATAAAACTTTACTCATACGCGCCACACACACACGCACACACACACACACACACACGCACACACACGCACACACACACACGCACACAGAGACAGATACTCAGACTGTAGATATGGGTCTAGTTCAAGGACAGTCTCCATTAGAGATGTTTTGCTGCTGCTCTTTGTCCATCACTGTCTTATTTTCCGTTCATAATAGCATCTCTGTGATTCAGTTGACTTCAGCTAGTTTTAATATTCTTTAGATTGTTTGATTTTGGCATCCTCTGTGGTCCAGATCCATATGTGAGAAGGTGAGATTGACCGTGTGATGGACAATTTACGTGTCTTGAGAGTGTCCCTCAACTTTCAATTTCACACACCCCTTTGAATCTTTAACTATAGAGGGGTGGCACGGTGGCGGAGTGGGTAGCACTGTGGCCTTCCAGTTAGAGGGTTGTCTGTTTGAGGCTTGCTAGTGACCTTCCTGGAAGGAGTTTGCATGTTCTGCCCGTGCTTGCATGGTTTTCCCCCACAATCCCAAAAACATGCAGAGTCTTCTTAATGTGAACTGAATCATATTGAACCGAACGAGTCTTCTTGATGTGAGCTGAATCACATTGAACTGAACCCAAGTTTTCTTAATGTGAACTGAATCATATTGAACCGATTCAAGTCTTTTTATTGCCAGCTGAATGATATTGAACCAAACTGAGTCTTCTTAATGTGAACAGAATCATATTGAACCGAACCGAGTCTTTTTAATGTGAACCGAATCACATTGAACCGAACCGAGTCTTATACATGTGAGCTGAATCATATTGAATAAAGATAACAATGATAAAGTGAACCATTACGTTCTGACCCGCCCACACATTTTCTGATTACAATGACTGTCATTACGTGATATGATCAAGTTTGAACTGACTGAATGATTGGTGAATGGAGAGGAAAAGCTAGAGAATGAAGATGATGTCATGAAGTTGTCTGTGTTTCCTCTCAGGTTTCTCTCGCCTCCATCATCATGCCTGGCTTTATTCACCCAGCCTTATCTCCACCCTCTCAGGGAAAATGGGTGTGGTTTTTCTGTCCACAGACCCCACCCCCTCATCGATGGCCAGTGCTCTCAATAGCTCACTCACTTGCCCCATCGCTCCTTCTTCTCTTGCTGCTACTTCCTCCTCCCCCTGTGCAGTCACGTCGCGACCCAAGTGGAGGGGCCATGGTTTACTCCATACCAGCACCAGGGCAGTTCCCGCCTGTTTCCACGGTCATGCAGGGCCTGAGCATCGCAGTGGTGCTGCTGGGGAACTGCAGTCTGGACGAGCGGGAGGACTTCACTCACTCTCACATGGTCACCCACACACTGGTGCTGCGGCTGAGCGAGACCGACCCCGAGAGCGTGATCCAGAGTGTGTGCGCACTGATGCGCTCACATCACCTGACGGGCGCAGTCTTTGCTGATGACACTGACAGCGAGGCCATTGCACAGATCCTCGACTTCATCTCCGCTCAGACACATACCCCGATCCTGGGGGTGAAAGGGGGGTCCTCCATGATCATGGCTGCCAAGGTAATACCGGGGTATTGTGGTCGTAAATAGAGTTCTAGTTAAAGTGCTTCAGAGTGGGCGGGGTCGTAAATGGAGTTCTAGTTAAAGTGCTTCAGAGTGGGCGGGGTCGTAAATGGAGTTCTAGTTAAAGTGCTTCAGAGTGGGCGGGGTCATAAATGGAGTTCTAGTTAAAGTGCTTCAGAGTGGGCGGGGTCGTAAATGGAGTTCTAGTTAAAGTGCTTCAGAGTGGGCATTTTTTCATTTTTCGTTTTTGATTTTCATTTGTTTTGGCTCTCCCTCTCCCACTTTCTTTCACCTTCTCTCTCTCTCTCTCTCTCTCTCTCTCTCTGTCCTGGTTTAGTTGGGTAGTCTGAGTGCGCTCTGTTTTAAATGGCACAACTAGGGCATCTATTGAGGACTCGTTTGCCTCTCTCTCTCCTTCAGTTTCAGTTTCATCCACCAGTCTTCACTTCTTTCTCTCCTTCTGTGTGTCCTTGCTCATCCTGATCATGTGACTGTGAATGAGTAGAAGCTCAGTCAATTACACAGAGATCTGAGCCAGGAGCTGCTGCCAATACGCCACAGTCTACCACCACCCCCCTCTCTGGCACACACACTCACACTTACTGTACTATCACACACGCACATGCTTTATCCCGCTGCTGTGTTGTTGCTAGGCCGCTCGGCTTGGTTACCGAGTTGTGGTTGCCATGGTGATTAGTGTAAGTGTGTGACTTCTATGGGCTGAGGAGAACATACAAAAACGAGCCGCAGAAACCATCTCCTGATCAACCCTTGCATCTATTACATATCAATTACTACAAATGACAAGGGAACAAAATCTCTGACCAAAAGAGTTTTATTGGTGCCTACAATCATGAGAGAGAGAGAGAGAGAGAGCGCAGCTACTGGAGCCGCGTGTCTTCTCAGTGTGAACCCGGATGAGCCAAGTTGGTGAGAAAGAGATATATAGAGAGAGATATATAAAGAGAGAAATAGATAGATAGATCTGGCCGATAAAGTGAAGATCAGCTGTTCCTCTGGTTTCACTGGCAGCTTGTGATTTCTGTCATCCACTGATTGGTCAGATCATGGAGATGAATTCCTCGATGACTGAAACGACTTTTCTCATTTCGTTTGTTGATCATTTATGACATTAATGAGAATGTTATTCGATCAATCAGTTCCAAACATTTGATCAATGTTTTGAGGCTGTAAGGAAAGACCTGCAGTCTGATCAGAAGTAGTAAAGTATGATCAGAAAGAATATTTGTGATCGTTTCCCTCTCTGCAGGATGATAACTCCATGTTCTTCCAGTTTGGGCCCTCCATTGAACAACAGGCCTCTGTCATGCTCAACATCATGGAGGAATACGACTGGAACATTTTCTCCATCGTCACCACCTACTACCCTGGGTACCAGGACTTTGTTACCAAGGTAAAACTTGGTAACAACATGATTGGCTGATGAACGCCCCAGAGCGAAAGCTTGACTGTGATTGGCTGATGAACGCCCCCGATGAAAGCTTGACTGTGATTGGCTGATGAACGCCCCAGAGCGAAAGCTTGACTGTGATTGGCTGATGAATGCTCCAGAGCGAAAGCTTGACTGTGATTGGCTGATGAACGCCCCAGAGCGAAAGCTTGACTGTGATTGGCTGATGAACGCCCCAGAGCGAAAGCTTGACTGTGATTGGCTGATGAACGCCCCAGAGCGAAAGCTTGACTGTGATTGGCTGATGAACGCCCCAGAGCGAAAGCTTGACTGTGATTGGCTGTTGAATGCCCCAGAGTGAAAGCTTGACTGTGATTGGCTGATGAACGCCCCAGAGCGAAAGC
>SRMA01026574.1:879068-932673 GCA_007224835.1 Danionella cerebrum
CCAGAGCGAAAGCTTGACTGTGATTGGCTGATGAACGCCCCAGAGCGAAAGCTTGACTGTGATTGGCTGATGAACGCTCCAGAGCGAAAGCTTGACTGTGATTGGCTGATGAACGCCCCAGAGCGAAAGCTTGACTGTGATTGGCTGATGACCGCCCCAGAGCGAAAGCTTGACTGTGATTGGCTGATGAACGCCCCAGAGCGAAAGCTTGACTGTGATTGGCTGATGAACGCCCCAGAGCGAAAGCTTGACTGTGATTGGCAGTGATTTAATTTAAAGTTCCGAATGATCCAGTTTGGCATCAGTGTGTTCAGTTCTGTTGCTGATGGCTGTGTTTGCTCAGATTCGCAGTGTGATCGAGCACAGTTTCGTGGGATGGGAACTGCAGGAGGTGCTTCTCCTCGATCTCTCTCTGGAGGATGGAGAGAATAGAGTCCAGAACCAGCTAAAGCGCCTCCAGAGTCCCGTCATTCTGCTCTATAGCACCAAAGAAGAGGCGCATCATATACTTGAGCTGGCACATTACGTAGGGATTACAGGGTATGGGTTCACATGGATCGTTCCCTCGCTAGTGGCTGGGGATGCCGATCACATCCCTCCAGAGTTTCCTACAGGTTACACTCTTCTACACAACAGCGTCAGTCGATGGAGATCTTTGAATCAGTGTGGAGAACATGCTCAGATTCTGCTTTATTCATGGATTCTGCACAGGTATGATCTCTGTGTCTTATGATGAGTGGGATTATGGGCTGGAGGCTCGTGTTCGAGATGCCATCACTGTGATCGCCACGGCAACCTCCTCGATGATAATGGAACGGGGAGCACATGCTCTTGTGAAGTCTGAGTGCCATGGCAACCAGGACAGGATGTACAACAACAACCAGCTGCTCAGGTGACTCTCTCTCTCTCCTTCTGAAGTTGATGACCCAGTTGACCACATTGTTCCAAAATATTGATTCTTCCAGCCTTCAACGCACTTCAGTATGACCAACTGATCATGTCTTTGTGTCAGGTACCTGATGAACGTGACTTTTGAAGGCCGGAATCTCTCCTTTAGTGAAGACGGGTACCAGATGCACCCAAAGTTAGTGATCACCCTGCTGAACAGGAACCGACAGTGGGAAAGAGTGAGAGATCTTCATCAACACAACAGTCATGAAAGCAATCACCTTTCAGTCAACATTAGTGTCATTACTTCATCATCGTCACCATCAGAATCAACATTTTATTCCCATCAGCACACGTCATGACATCATTGTCACCACTACCATCTTCATCTCCGTGGCATACAGCTCCTCTGACAATTCCTCTCTCTCTCGCTATCTGTGTCTCTCTAGGTTGGCCGTTGGGAGCGCGGGTCCCTCTCCATGAAACATCATGTGTGGCCACGATTAGAGCTTTTTCCAGAGCGCCGTGAAGATGACCATCTCTCCATTGTCACCTTGGAGGAGGCTCCATTTGTCATCGTAGAGGATGTGGATCCACTGAGTGGCACCTGCATGAGGAACACCATCCCCTGCCGAAAACAGCTCAAACCTGTGTATGAGATTTCTTTTCTCATCAAAACATCCACCTTCCAGAATAAAGTGTCAATCCTTGCTCCGGAGACGATGCTCTACCTCAAAATTATATTCTGTGAATCACTGGTCCAGAGATGATGCTGTACCTCGAAATTAGAATCTGTCAATCACTGCTCCGGAGTCGATGCTGTACCTCAAAATTACAATCTGTCAATCACTGCTCCAGAGTATATGCTATACCTCACAGTCAGATTCTAATCACTGCTCCAGAGTATATGCTATACCTCACAGTCAGATTCTAATCACTGCTCCAGAGATGATGCTGTACCTCACAGTCAGATTCTAATCACTGCTCCAGAGTATATGCTATACCTCACAGTCAGATTCTAATCACTGCTCCAGAGATTATGCTGTACCTCACAGTCAGATTCTAATCACTGGTCCAGAGATTATGCTGTACCTCACAGTCAGATTCTAATCACTGCTCCAGAGATGATGCTGTACCTCACAGTCAGATTCTAATCACTGCTCCAGAGATGATGCTGTACCTCACAGTCAGATTCTAATCACTGCTCCAGAGATGATGCTGTACCTCACAGTCAGATTCTAATCACTGCTCCAGAGATGATGCTGTACCTCACAGGCAGATTCTAATCACTGCTCCAGAGATGATGCTGTACCTCACAGTCAGATTCGAATCACTGCTCCAGAGTATATGCTATACCTCACAGTCAGATTCTAATCACTGCTCCAGAGATGATGCTGTACCTCACAGTCAGATTCTAATCACTGCTCCAGAGATGATGCTGTACCTCACAGTCAGATTCTAATCCCTGCTCCAGAGATGATGCTGTACCTCACAGTCAGATTCTAATCACTGCTCCAGAGATGATGCTGTACCTCACAGTCAGATTCTAATCACTGCTCCAGAGATGATGCGGTACCTCACAGTCAGATTCTAATCACTGCTCCAGAGATGATGCTGTACCTCACAGTCAGATTCTAATCACTGCTCCAGAGATTATGCTGTACCTCACAGTCAGATTCTAATCACTGCTCCAGAGTATATGCTATACCTCACAGTCAGATTCTAATCACTGCTCCAGAGTATATGCTATACCTCACAGTCAGATTCTAATCACTGCTCCAGAGATGATGCTGTACCTCACAGTCAGATTCTAATCACTGCTCCAGAGATGATGCTGTACCTCGCAGTCAGATTCTAATCACTGCTCCAGAGATGATGCTGTACCTCACAGTCAGATTCTAATCACTGCTCCAGAGTTTATGCTGTACCTCACAGTCAGATTCTAATCACTGCTCCAGAGATGATGCTGTACCTCACAGTCAGATTCGAATCACTGCTCCAGAGATGATGCTGTACCTCACAGTCAGATTCCCTTGATGACCTCACTCTCTCTCACCCACTCTCTCATAGAAATGGCTCCTCTCTTCACATCAAGCGCTGCTGTAAGGGGTTCTGCATTGATATCCTGAAGAAGATCTCAAGATATGTCAAGTTCAGTTTTGACCTCTACCTTGTCACCAATGGCAAACACGGCAAAAAGATTAACGGCTCCTGGAACGGCTTGGTGGGAGAGGTGAGATGGATTGAGGTAGAGATAGAGCCTGTAAGATATCAGTCCCTGGATCAATGGGAGGGGAGTAGAGTGGGGGTGAGAATGAAATCAACAAGAAGGTCAACGGTATGGAGAGAGAGTAGAAGAGAGTGAAAAATTATGACTTGACCCCCCCCCTTCTTCAGTGTCCCAGTTTGATCATGTGCTGGGTGGTTTAGGTATTCTGAGCTAAATTTACTGAGCAAGTGAGAGGCAGATGGACAGAGAGAGAGGGGGGGTGGGGGAGATCTAGAATCGGTGACCATTACAAAGCTACAGAAGAATGAGGAAAAATCTCGGCTTAGGTTCAACACAGTGGCCCGTGGTTTGATCTACAGTCAGAATCAGAAAGTTGGGGCATCTCTCAGCAGTCCTCACGTCTGTCTTTAGTGGCCAGTGACTTTCTGAATAGATTTTAAAGTTTTGCTGCTCATCTATAAACCACTAAAGTCAAAATAAATGTAGTTCTCTGGCACTTTTCTCTTTCTTCTTACTTTATCTGCCAATAATGGCTGCCATCAAATACCCAAATAAGCAACAAACGGTTTAAGTAGAAGTAGGTGGTAAGCAACATTATGTTTGTAGACATCACTTTGTTTCAGGAAGAAGCTTATCTGAGCTATCACTGCTTTCATTAATATTTTGGACGAGAAAGGAAGATTGGAAATGGGTCTGTGACTCGGGTATCAGAATTTAGGAGTGGCTTCTTAATTAGAGCTTTAACAACTGCTTTCTTGATCGGCTCGTGGACATGACCTAGTGATGGAGAAGAGTTATTGATGTTGGAAGCGGCTCCTGAGCTAACGCGAACCATTCTGTCCAGTATTGGAAGTAGGCAGCACGAGATGGGCTTAGATCGTCTCATTTAATTGTAGTTGAACCAGTTCCAGCTACCCTGGGTTCAGCAGGGAGAACCAGCTTCCAGAAGAGATCAGGTGACTGAGCATCAATGTCCAAACAGTTCTGTACTCATCAACTTATGTTTTAGTTAATTATATAAATATTGAATCATTATGTAAACGTACATTTTTAAAGTAATTCTTCTTTTCTTTTGAATCTTCTATAATGCACTTTGAATGATGCTTATGAAATTGACACCGAGGACAAATATGTTTGAAAGCTTAAAAGCCTGTAAAAATCCCCTGAGGAAACATTCGATCAGACACTGATCTACTGCCAAACTGATTTACCTACTCGGCTGATAAAGGCAAAATGTTGATTTTGAAAAACTAAATGAATAATTGTTTTGGTTTCTGACATGATGACCTGTGCTCCTGCGTCTGCAGGTGGTGCAGAAGAAGGCTCACATGGCCGTGGGCTCTCTGACTATAAACGAGGAGCGATCAGAGGTTATCGATTTCTCCGTTCCCTTCATCGAGACTGGCATCAGTGTGATGGTGTCACGCAGCAATGGCACCGTCTCCCCATCTGCATTCCTCGGTCAGTTCGCTGATCTACCGATGCCCGGTTCTGACTATGAGTCTCTCATTCGAACTCTCGTTACACTATTACCATGGATTCGGATTCACTGACTCCCCTCGTTCTGGATTGTTTGATTCTCAGAGCCATTCAGCGCAGACGTCTGGATAATGATGTTTGTGATGTTGCTGCTGGTGTGTGCCATCGCAGTCTTCGTCTTCGAGTTCTTCAGTCCTGTGGGCTACAATCGCTGTCTGGTCGACGGACTAGGTCTGAGTTTCCATGTTTCATTTACATTTACATTTATGTATTTAGCAGACGCTTTTATCCAAAGCGACTTACATTGGGAGTAAACATCAAGCAGTTTGGTACAAAGTGGGTTGATCAGAAGACATACACATAGAACACTTTCAAGCTAGCAGAGAAAATGAATTCAAATCAGTGCTTTAGAGGTTTTTTTTTTATTTATTTATTTAATTAAGTTAATTTAGTAAGTGCTCTCGAAAGAGTAGATTTTTTAGTTGCTTTTTGAAGGTGTAAAGAGATTCAGCTTTCCGTAATGGGACGGCAATGGAATTCCACCAGCCAGGAACTGTGAAGGAGAAGGTCCTGGTGAGAGATTTTTTGCCACTCTGAAATGGGACCACCAGACGCTGTTCATTTTCTGAACGGAGGCATCTGGAGCGGATGTTGAGCTGGAGGAGTTCGTGGAGGTATGAAGGAGCGGAGCCTGTGACTGTCCTGTATGCCAGCGTCAATGATTTGAACTTGATTCGAGCCTCAATGGGAAGCCAGTGGAGAGAGATGAGATGAGCCGTGTGCTGAAAGGGTCTGACCGCACATGCAGGAAGTCCAGCGAGAAGAGAATTGCAGTAGTCGAGTCTTGATATGACCATTTCTTGGACCAGAAGTTGGGTTGAATGTTCTGTGAGGAGATGTCTAATCTTTCTGATGTTGAACAGGGCAAATCTGCAAGAGCGGGCAGTTTTAGCAATGTGTTCCTTGAATGTCAGTTCCTCATCAAAGATCACTCCAAGGCTACGAACAGAGGTGGATGGAGAGATAGTCGACGACCCTAGTTGTATGGTGAAGTCATGCTGGACAGTGGAGTTTGCAGGGATGACCATCAGTTCAGTCTTTGCCATGTTAAGCTGGAGGTGATGGTCCTTCATCCATGTAGAAATGTCATTCAGGCAGTCTGTTATTCGGCTTGTAATAGTAGTATCATCAGGATGGTATGACAGGTGGAGTTGAGTGTGGTCAGCATAACAGTGGTAGGAGAAGCCGTGTCGGTTGATGATGGGACCCAGGGAGGTGATGTAGGTAGAGAAGAGTAGGGGACCAAGAACTGAGCCCTGTGGAACTCCTGTGAGCAGCTGCTGTGGCTTGGACACCTTGTCCCTCCAGCCAACTCTAAAGGATCTGGAAGAGAGGTAGTACTTCAGCCATTCCACGGCAGTGCCGGAGATACCTTTAGTAGCGAGTGTGGTCAGGAGGATCTGGTGGTTCACCGTGTCGAAGGCTGCAGAGAGGTCTAGCAGAATGAGAACTGACGTTTCAGAGTTTGCTCTGGCAGATCTGAGTGCTTCAGTCACAGATAGAAGAGCAGTTTCTGTTGAATGACCATTCTTGAATCCTGATTGGTTCTTGTCAAGATGTTCATTGTCTGTAAGGAAAGAAGACAACACGTTCTAGATTTTTTGCAGTGATAGGTCTATAGTTTTCTACTTCAGAAGTGTTGAGAGCAGGCTTTTTAAGCAGGGGAGTTACCCGAGCTTTACGTTTCCCCGCATAACGAACCGGTTCAGGACAAACTGAGCTCGATGGCTGTAAAACTGAACTGACTTATTTTTGTGGAATGAACAGATTCACATTGAGTCGAATGATTCAGAATCACACTTCGCTCACATAGATGCCAGCGGTCACTCACCTGTGACTGTGTCTGTCTCTCTTTCACTTATCGTAGAGCCTGGCGGTCCCTCGTTCACCGTCGGGAAGGCGATCTGGCTGCTATGGGGTCTGGTGTTCAACAACTCTGTTCCTGTTCAGAATCCCCGCGGAACCACCAGTAAGATCATGGTTTCAGTCTGGGCCTTCTTCGCAGTCATCTTCCTGGCGAGCTACACAGCCAACCTGGCAGCCTTCATGATCCAGGAGGAGTACGTGGACCAGGTGTCTGGCTTGAGCGACAAGAAGGTGCCTGCTGCACATGCACACACATCATATTGAACCAATCTAAGCTCTTCTCGGTACCTTGACAAACATGGCCATGTCACTGTAGACTCCAGAAAGAGCTCACATATGTCTTCTTCATGAGTGCAGGCGACCAACAGAGAGTGCTATTGATAAACGGAGAGCAATGGGAGGAATGAAATGTTGCATCTGCACGTCACATCTGTTTAGTCAGTCACGTCTTTAGTTCTGTGCATGGCGTAAACGTCTGAATCCCTGTCTCCTCAGTTTCAGCGTCCCAACGACTTCTCACCAGCGTTTCGCTTTGGGACCGTGCCAAACGGAAGCACAGAGAGGAACATCCGCAACAACTACAGAGAGATGCACTCCTACATGGTCAAATTCCACCAGAGGAACGTATCAGAGGCCCTGGAGAGCCTCAAAACAGGGTGAGGAGAACACACTGCCAGTGTGACCTGGATGGAGGTCTGCCAGGTCGATGTCCTTGGGACATTCAAACGATCACCTTGTGTGTGTTGTGTATCAGGAAACTGGACGCGTTCATCTACGATGCAGCGGTTCTCAACTACATGGCAGGTCGAGATGAGGGCTGCAAGCTGGTGACTATTGGCTCTGGAAAGGTGTTTGCTAGCACCGGCTACGGCATCGCCATCCAAAAGGACTCGACCTGGAAGAGACAGGTGGACCTGGGCATACTGCAGCTGTTTGGAGATGGTACACACTCTCACGCTCACCAGCACAACTCAAACTGTGAGTGCGACTGTGTACATGTGTGTTCTGTGTGTGTGTGTGCCTCAGGGGAGATGGAGGAGTTGGAGTCACTCTGGCTGACAGGGATCTGCCACCATGAGAAGAATGAGGTCATGTCCAGTCAGCTGGATGTGGACAACATGGCAGGGGTGTTTTACATGCTAGCAGCTGCCATGGTTCTCTCGCTGATTACCTTCATCGCTGAGCATGTCTTCTACAAACACACTCGCTTCTGCTGCCAGGGCGTGTGTTCCGGGAGACCAGGCCTCACCTTCACCATCAGCAGGGTAACGCACGCCCTGCCCGTCATGCACCTGTCATGTTCGTAGTTCTGCTAGGTTCTTGTACTGAGCATAACTGCATCTCTCGGTCTGGTTTTCAGATGATCTACAGCTGCATTCATGGAGTGGAGATCGAAGACTCAAAGAGCTCCATCCTGACACCCCCTTCCCCCCCAGCCATCAACCACATGCACTCCAACACACACTCCAACTTCCTTCGGCTCATACACACAGCTAAAACGCTGGCTGCACTTCCAGGTGCCAACGGATCGCCGCACCCCGCACTTACCTGTACACGCCGTGAGTCCTCCGGGTATGAGCCCAGCAAGGGATGTATGATGGGCCTGAGCGATGGGGGGTCCTGCTCCAGCGGCTCCCTGGATGCTGCGCTATTCGAGTGTGCCAGCATCGCTGATGCTGTGTTCCCGCCACTAACCCGTCGCAATGTCAGCCGATTTGACCTGCTTCAGAGCACGCCCACCCCTCCTGCAGCCCCTGGACCCAACACAGTGACGGACCTGCTCAGCCGGCTCTCTTTCAGGGGAGGCAGCTCCGGATATATCCCAGGGAATGATCGCTATGACGATGGGAATTTACCCTCGGATGCCTCGGACATCTCCACACATACAGTCACCTATGGAAACCTGGCAGGAGACGCAAGCAGACGGGAGCGATACCGCGAGAGCTACCGTGACAGCCTGAAGAAGCGTCCTGCATCGGCTAAATCCCGGCGGGAACTGGAGGAGGGTGAGTTTGGAGGGCATCGCAGACGCTCGCAGCGTCGCCATCTTTACTCTCATCCTCATCATCACAGGTCGAGCTCGCCTCCGGCCCAGCGCGGCTGTGATTCTATCTCCAAAGTGCAGGACCAGCAGAGCCTGAAGGACTTCTACCTGGACCAGTTCCGGCCCAGTCCTGGTGCCCCTCAGTGGGAACATGTGGACCTGACTGAGACTAAACCCTCTGTTGACTGGGGCTGCCGGGGCTGCCGAGCCAACAGTGTTAGCGGAAGACCTGCTGTACGACATTCCAATGCTAGCAGCAGATGTGGGGCGTGGCATGTCAGCCAGAGCCGGCCCAGTTCTGCCACGTGCATGCGCTGTGAGGCTTGTACCGCACCATATGAGAGCCGGGAGGACAGCAGCCAGATGCTAGCGCTGCCACGCAGAGCTAAACCTCTCCGCCGACAGCACTCCTATGACGGTTTTGCAGAACTGCAGCGACAGGACTCACTAGAGCCAGGGGGCTTCATCATCCCTCCCCCGCGTAGCATTAGCCTCAAAGACAGGGACCGCTGCGTGGATGTCACTAGCCCCTTCATGCTAACACCAGAACAACTCTTCTACACAAAACCTTTGGGCATTATAAGTCCTCCCCGTGGGTTTGGAGAGGAAGCGCTGCACTCTTCGTCCAGATCGCTGTTCCCGGACCACCCTGAGCACAGCACTTTCACCACCAACCACGGGGACGAGCAGTGTCTCCTGCACACCGGCCACACATGCTACGCTAATCCTCAGCAGTGCTACGCTAGCCCTGAGACGGAGCGTCTGGGGGGCATGGGCTTCCCTCTGGACTTGTGTGTGGGGAACCTGAACTCCAGCAAACTCAGCCTGGGCCCACCGCGAGGCTTCAGTGGGAACGGACATGTCTACGAGAAGCTCTCCAGCATCGAGTCTGACGTCTGAACCCTGCCATAGTCCTACCGCCTCTACCACGATTCCCTTTATTAGGCTCTGGCATACTCTCAACCATACTTTAAGGGGATTCTCCAGGAGACGTGGTTCCTCAGTAGAAACACGTGCGCTCTACAACGACCAGAGTTTACCCAGAGGTTAATTACGACCGATCCGTCATCCCCTCTGAGTCATTCTGAGAGTCCCTCACAGGTCTTGACGGACACACAAGTATGACCCCAGCCCTAGCAGCCATCTACGGAGGTTCAGTGCACTGTTGTTGGTTGTAAAGTTCAAAAGAACACTTATCAGTTACTCCCAACAACTCATGTCTGATGAAAGGGTGGGGTCAGCAGGAGCTCAGGATTACCTAAAGGGCCAGACACTAGAACAAGTTGCTGTAAATAGCGCTGCAAAATCTAGTCTTTAGTTTGTTTGCAAATGTTCATAAATGCCCAACAGAATCTCAATCGAGAGGGAAGAACATCTGTAACTGAACCTGCAGGGGTGGGAGGTGTGGGTCACACTGCCTTTTCTCCATAAGAAAAATCACGCAGGTCTCATTGCTGCAGAATTTGACCCTTTATCAGACAGAGAGAGCTCTAGAGGGAAGCTTCTCGCTGCTCAACAACAGCTGCTTCATACAAACCGTACTGGGGGCAGGGTTTCCGTACGGTGGGACAGACTTATGATTTTTTGGATTCACTTACATTTCACACTTCATTTGAGTTCAGTTCAGAGTCGGCAAACCCGGTATTTTTACTGGTTCAGAGATGTCTTTTCTTCTGGAGCCAGATTTCATCAGGACACAGAAGGTGAGAGAACAGAGGGATTCATTTCCTGTCAGCTTCACGGTCTGACTGTGAAGATGACTATGGCCCTGAGAAAGAGCGTGAGTGTGTGTCCATCTGCAGAGCGTGTGAGGGACAGCAGAAGTGCAGATGAAGAAAATGAAGAAACAGAACCTCAGAACGCTTTCCTGCTAACAGGAACTCTGGTAATGCAAGTTACACTTGAATTTGTTCATTTGTTTTATTCCGTGAAACACTGAGATTTCGGTGAACCAATTCAAGCGCCTGACTGGTAACACAAGCTGTGGCCGATGAAGAGGAGAATGGCCTTCAGTCTCCTGAAGAGAGCTCGTCCGTCCTTGACTGTGATTAGCGTTTTCCATCTCAGTGTTGAGAGGAGTTTCTTTGAATTTGATTATTTTCCAGAGGCTGTCTCAATGTGGTGACCAATCAGCCTCCCTCAGTCTGACGTTTCCATGACGACCGCCCCCAGCACCACTGTGTGCTACAGAGGAGCGCAAGTGTTAGCACGGCTAGCAAACCCAGTTCTCTGACTTCATGAATATTCAGATTTCCACTGCCGTGTAGTTTCACTCGACTTTTTCTTATAGCCACATTGCAGATGGTGAATGATGTCACATGAGTCCTGGATCATGTGACTGGTCAGAAAAAGCACCTATTTAGTTTGTACATAAGTCACATAAGAGCGATCTTGAATAGCATAAATATTAAAGCTTTTTCGACCAATAACAGATATGCAAACATTAGCTGCGCGTTATTTCTCAATAAGCGATACGAAGTGATAGTTTGTGTTCATGTGTACTTTTGCTATGTCATTATGAGAGCGTGCCGTTTAGTTCTTAGGCTTTTTTAACACGGCTAATATCTACATGAATGTGTTTAGCTTCTGCTGTTCTTTTGTAATCTCACAGGACTTCAAACAGACTTTTACAGCTTTCGTTTAGAACTTAGCGTGTAAGTTTTTAATGGATTATTTCATTCCCTTGTTCTCAAAGGTTTCTGTTTGTTTATTTCCTAGTTTGTAACATCTGATTTTGATTGTAAAGTTTTGCCAAGATTTCTCTTTGCTGTGTAACTGTCTGGTTCAATAACGCTGCGTATTTTATTCTTCTTTTCTTCTTCCAATTATTATAATCATTGTGTAATCATTTTAGAATCCCTGCACAGTGATTGGAGGATGTGGTTGCATAAGAACCACACCACATCACAAGTGCTCATTCACCCCCCCACCCCCACCTTCCTACTCCAGCCCCCCTCCCCGTTCCCCAGTAGTACCTGAGCTCTTGTGTTGAAGGAGATTTACTCGACTCCTCCAGGTTCATTCCTTTAGTGCGCTCACAATAGTTAAGCTACTGCTAGATGCTATCACTTTAATATAAGTACAGCAGGTTATTAATATAATTCTATACAGTTAATTAATATTCTTCTTTTATAATATTATTATTATTATATTGATGATTAAATTGATTTGATTTTCCACAAAATAAATGACTCATGAGGGCTGAAAATAAACTGTGTGTGTGTGTGTGTGTGTGTGCGTGCATTTATTGTTAGAAACTTCTCACTCCTTGGTTCGACTGGCCTCGGTTTGGTTCCACCGGCCTCTGTTCGGCATAACTTGTTTTTTTTTGTTTTTTTTCCTTCCGTTTCAACATTTACAGACGTAACTGGCAGACAATTTTATCCAAAGTAACTTACATTTCAAGCAATTAACATATCCCGTTAATTCTTGCTTTCCCTGGGGTTTGAACCCATGACCTTTACGTTGCTAGCGCAATGCTCTACTGACTGAGCCACAGGAAAGGTTTTTTTTTTTTTATTATTAGTTAGACTGACCTCTATCCGGTTCCACTAAGATCCGTTCATCTCGGCTGGCCTTTGTTCGTATTGACTGGCCACCGTTCAGATGGGTTCTAAAGCTCCACCCCCTCTACAGACACAAACTGGGGTGAGTCGTCTCAATGGGTGGAAGGTACCAAGTGGTTGTTTTCCTGTAGATATGGCACTGCCATGGAATTACTATGCTGTTCCCATGGTAACTGCAGTAGGAGAGAAAGTATGACTGAATGAAAATCGTTTTACTATTGAAAATTAAAATGGAAATGAAATCGCCACTTTTTACGTCAGGTCATTTTGACGTGACGCATGTACAGATTATGTATATAATAATAATATTGATGTAGCGGGATTGCCGCTATTTTGTATGCGATAATAAATGCCAAGCTCACAGAGTTTTGGTTTTGATCCTTTCACATGCTGAATAAAGATAAATAAAAGCAGACAAGTCTGTTTTCTTCTTTGTGTACTGCTTAGATTGAACAAAAGGTTGAGAAAAAAGAAGTTAAAAGTTTGCAGTAGTTTCTCGTGGCCTTTCACCAGTTCCATGCTGCCATGTTTCTATCACAAGAGTTTGATTTTGTTTTAAGTGTAACACCTCTATAATCGTCCTGCAGCAAATCTGAGGCTCCTCCGCGCATGTGCCTCCACATGAGAGAGCCATTAATGAAGCTGCCTTGCTAGCGGTTGCCATAGATACAAACATCAGATGGAAAACATGTTGCTAGGTGACAGTAGAGCCACGGGTAAGGAAAATACAGTGCGACACTAACCTCTGCAGGATGAGGCCGGAACTGCAGTCCACAGTCAAACTGGAAAAAAAAAAAATGTCCAAACCTCCGGCTCTACACCTAACAGTGTTTCAGTTTCTCCGTCCTAACCTCCAGCTCTACACCTAACAGTGTTTCAGTTTCTCCGTCCTAACCTCCAGCTCTACACCTAACAGTGTTTCAGTTTCTCCATCCAAACCTCCAGCTCTAGACCTAACAGTGTTTCAGTTTCTCCGTCCAAACCTCCGGCTCTACACTGAACAGTGTTTCAGTTTGACCGTCCAAAGTTCCGGCTCTACACCTAACAGTGTTTCAGTTTCTCCGTCCAAACCTCCGGCTCTACACCTAACAGTGTTTCAGTTTCTCCGTCCAAACCTCTGGCTCTACACTGAACAGTGTTTCAGTTTGACTGTCCAAAGTTCCGGCTCTACACAAACAGTGTTTCAGTTTCTCCATCCAAAACTCTGGCTCTACACCTAACAGTGTTTCAGTTTCTCCGTCCAAACCTCCAGCTCTACACCTAAAAGTGTTTCAGTTTCTCCGTCTCTACACTGAACAGTGTTTCAGTTTCTCCGTCCAAAACTCCGGTGCTACACCTAACAGTGTTTCAGTTTCTCCGTCCAAACCTCCAGCTCTACACCTAACAGTGTTTCAGTTTCTCCTTCTCTACACTGAACAGTGTTTCAGTTTCTCCGTCCAAAACTCCGGTGCTACACCTAACAGTGTTTCAGTTTCTCCGTCCAAATCTCCAGCTCTACACCTAACAGTGTTTCAGTTTCTCCGTCTCTACACTGAACAGTGTTTCAGTTTCACCGTCCAAACCTCCTGCCTCTACACCGAAGTGTTTCAGTTTCACTGTCCAAATTTCCAATGCTGTACTGAACGCCGGTAGAGTTTCTGTCGTGCAGTCACGTGGGAGTTTGCCTGGTACTTTCTCTGCACACCAAGGCAGTTCTCATATGGCCCTTGTCAGAGAAAGTAAGAAAGCGATGAAGCGAGCAGTAGACTGAAAGCTGCTGCTTTAGGGGACAGACCCGAGCAGAACCCGCTGCAGTTGTTACCCTGATCTGTTACTAATGTATTCGGTCCGATGGCGAACTCTGGCTTGTAGGAATTGTACCATCAGCGATACTTGGTGATTCAGTTGCCATGGTTACCCTGATGAAGTGATGGCTGCCATATATGATACTTGTCAAATTTGCTGATCGGTTGATTAGGGTTAGGGTTAGGGTTAGGGTTAAATCAGCCTACCTTCAATCAGCCAATCAGAGGAGGATTTGTAATTATTAGACTCATTTGAATAAGTATTTAACCCCCAATAAATCTGACCAGTTTTAGGCTTTGAAGCCATCCCAAACTCACAGAGGCACGGTGTTACACTGATGTAGATCCCCGGGCCTCGGATCAGAACCGTGTCTCAGGCTCCCAGGAGCGCGGGAGATGTCCTGTCAAGAGGGGAGAGGGTTCTTCGCCTCAGGAGACCGTGCTGCAGCTGAATATACACGAAAGACGGAGACTAACAGCTCGGAGCATCGCGACGTGTGAGCTGTGGATGCGAGCGAGCCAGCGTGCGTGCGTGCGTGAGCGAGAGAGCGAGTGAGTGAGGGGGCGGGGGCACCTCGCGTTTCTTCGTTCCTTACCCGAGAAAAAGACAAAAGGAAAAAAAATAAACGGCGGAGAAAAGCGGATCGCGCGCTCTGCGGATTCTCGAGGCCGCTGGGAGCGTGAGGCGAGGCGAGGCCGCGGGTCGGTGCGCGCGGAGCGGCTGAACGCTGAACTCTAGGCTGGGGACTCCGCACGGGCCTACGGTAAAACACACATCTGCGTGGATGGATGTATTCAAGGCGAGAGGGCTTAGTGGTTTTTCCTCAGAAAGCCGGTTGTTTTCCGTGTGCGCCAGAGGTTTCCTCTCGAATCTGCGCGATGCTAACGGAGATGCTAACGCTAGCTGTGGACGGCGGCAGCGAGGATCGTCAGACTTCGGGTTCTTAAAGGAGGCTTTATTCTAATGATTTTAGTCAGGAGCAATGCCCAGAGACGCCACAGGCTCTGGTTATGTTCCAGATGCTCACCTCGTACACCATCGTCATCGATATTGTTCTTTATTGTGATTTCGGCCTGAAGCCCACAGCTGACGCTAGCTCTCCTCCCTCACAGAAACCCTGCTTTCTCTAGGAAAACATCGCGATTCTGGCGTTTCATCCTCCGCCTCGCCGTTTATTCTCTTCTCGAGCAGAACTGCCGGGTGAATGGAGGAGTCGCGGTGTGTTGCGGCTGCTGTACCGAGGCTATCGCTTCCCCAACCCCCGAAGCCCCCGGTTCAGTTCGCTTTAATCGCTGCGAGGAGCTTCGTGGATCTAGAGATGGTTGTGACGGAGCGCTGTTTTTAGAACTGTAACCCCACAAATCACGCCTGACATGTGGAAGATGGAGAATGAGTGTTTGAATCACAGTTTTACGAGTGTGAGGCACACAAACAAGCGCCCCGTGGAATTAAAATTTATCATTTATAGTCTGTTTCTCATCCGTCCACACGTAAAACATCAAGAACAAAGCGTGCAGAGATCTTTTCGGACCAGAGACACAGCTCAAGGTTCCTGCTATTTGCACCTAGTGTTTGCTTTTACATTTTCTGATCTATTACTCTCGTGACTGCCTTTATAAAACAATTATAACAACTTGATCAGCAGTGGAAACATTGCACTCAAGCAAAAGTACTATTTGCTTCCCAAAAAAGGTCGACGAATCTGTTCTTTAACGCTCAGAGTATGAGTAAAAAGTAGCCTTCTAAAACTATTCTAGAGTTGGGGGGAATTCCATTATATTCCTAACCAGAGGACACAGGGAGAACATGCAAACTCCTTCCAGGAAAGTCACCAGCTAGCCTTGAACCAGCAAACTTCTAACAGGAAGGCCACAGTGCTACCCACTATGTCACCCATTCTTAGGACGTTTCAGGAAAAATGTGTGTATGTACATAAACAGAATTGATAACATTTGAAGCGTTTACAATAATCCCTGAAGAAAGCCTGTGTCCAGTTCCTCCTGAGCAGTGCATGGGGAAGAAAGAGGGATCTAATCATACTTTAGCTGCATTATTTAAAGTAAAACCTAACCCTTTTACAAATGACGGGGATGTCATAAACAATGTAAATGGTTGCTTCACACAAACCATGGCTCGCTTTCAGAAGTGAACGTATTAGTAGGTTTATTTATTATTTGGTTTTATAACTCTATTATTTGGAATTCCTGTAATAGCTTTACTAATAGTAGCAATAAACTAATAGTAGTAGACTCAGTTCTGAGAGATTTTACAGTGCATCAAACATGTTTCATATTTGACATTGTTGTTGAGTTAATAGAAGTATATGGGTTGATAATGGGTAAATATAGAAGAAAATGGGTTGAATTGTACAGTATCATCACTACACTAATCTACCAGTCCTCTATCTGTTTCAATATTTAATACGCTCTGCGAGAAGGTGTTATCGTGATCTTGTATACCATCTTTTGGAGAAGTACTGCACAGATGTAAATACATCGTTGCAAACTTTGTTTAAAATGTTTTTGTTTTGTTTTCTTTTCCAGATCGTTTGAAAGAACCAAATTCAAAAGAGGATGAGGAATCGGCTGCTCTGAAAAACAGGGGATTGTAGTTGTAGAAAATACTTTCTCTGAAGGACAAGGAAAATGGAACATTAGTTCAGTCTCTGGAGCGGAAGTAACATGGAAGAAAACAAACTGAACGCAGCTGAAAACTGTTCAGCATTAAAGACCTCAGCCCAAAGAGAGCTCTCCAAGTTTTTATTACACAAGAGAGATGTGAAGAAGTTCTGAGCTCTGAGCATCGATCAAGCTCATTCCAGCATCAGAGAGCACAGGTGCCAACCTGTGGGGGACTGATCTGTTAACCGGTCAGAAGATAAACAAGCCACAGTACGAGAGACTGATGTTTTAAAAAGATGAAACTGGGATGCAGTTTGGGGTGTTTTTACCTTATCGCTCAAATACGTTTGTGATGACACTATGCCTGCTTTGATCTATATTTGTGAACAATTTTGCGCTAGTGCCAAACATTACAGAGACAATTTCTGTGAGTTACCATGCGTCATCTTCTAAGATTACAGACTCTTTTTACTCTTACACTCTAATGGACCTTTCCTGAGGCCTGCTGCATCAGGGCAACACATGCATCTTTTGCTAGCTAAGACATTCCTGTCTTGTCTATAACTGTCCTGTTTCATAATAGCAGCGTTATCCAACGTGAAACCCAAAGATGCAGAATTTCCCTAATAGTCCAGTACCTCTGCATCCAGGGTTTGGCCGTGGAACTACTGTGGTCAATTCCTCATACCAGCCCCATCCTTCTGACCTTCATATTTCTCCCAGAAACTCTGAGGAATATGCAGCCTTGCAGCAAACCCAAGCAAACCTGCCAGGCCATGGCCAGAATCTCCATCTGAGAACCCAACAGCACCTACTGCACGGATATGGCTCCAGAAGAGAGTTCACACCAGGGAACAATGTGACTGGGAACTCCTATCGGAAAGACAGCATGGATTATTATCTATCTGTGAGTGGAAGGGATCGAAGTAGACAAGGTGGAGCTGGGTACAGCCCTGGTTTTCGCTACTCAGTCATGGATGGGCATGTACCTAATCAGTACCAAGCCCTACCTGGTTCTGCCTCTTCTGCAATGATGTCACCCTATGCAGTGGATTACGGCTCCAGTGGTGGCTCTGTAGGGAGTAGTAGCAGCAGCACAAGTTCGTTTTCTCCGCCCCAGCAGTACGGACTGGGCCATGCCACACATGCTGCTCAGATACACCAGAGGCCGCAAGGACAGAAGTATGCTCCTCATCAAAGCTTGCATCAGCCTCAGAATCCACGGAACTACCCGTTACTTGCAAACAGAGTTCCTGCTCAAATTGGACCCTGTGCCCCCAATAATGCAAACTCTGGCTCCTCTGGGTTGTATCACTCTCCACCACAAAGGTTTGAGGTGAGCGGAGGCTGCACAGATTCAAAAAGTAAGAACTCATCAAATAGCTGTGAGACTATGAGCTACCAATCAACACTACGTTATTCTCCTCAATCTCAGTCCCTTCACAAGCATTCCTCCCAGCACGCAACAGTAGCAAGCTACGACCAATCGCTCAAAATGCAAAATCAGCACTCTAACCTTGCCCATTCCACAATCTCCCCCAGCCCCACTCTGCCTCAAGACCTCACTAAATCTCCAATGCACTCTCAAAGCCAGCAGGTCAGTGTTCAGCAAAACTTCAGTCCAATCTCCAACCCCTCACCTGCACCATCTGCAGTTCAGTCTCCAAGTTGCAGCTCCTCTTCATCTCCATTATTGGGCGTTTCTGATGGTAACAGTGGATCTGTTCAGTTTCACTTAAATCCTCTCAGCAAGCACAACCATGGACGCCTACAGCAAGCTGTACCCCAACTAAGCCCGACTGCCCACTCCATCAGCAGCTCTGGAAGTACCGTAGGAACCAAAGCAGTTTCTGTCAATCACAGTGGAAAGACTAGCCAAGCAGCCCAGAGTCAGAACCGAATGGGAGTTTTTGGAGGTCCAGGGGATGAGGGCCTGTGCTCCCATGAGAAACTCATGCAGGGCCCTGTTCTAAGCAGCCTAAATGCTCTCACCTCTCAGGTGGAAAATCTGCCTAACAAAGTCCAGCACATGTTGCTGTCGGACACTGTGTTGCCTCAGAGGAATAGCAGAGATGGTAACTTAAACACATCTGAAAATCCCAGTAGCTGTGCCAATGACGAGCGCTCAGAGATCCAGGAAACAAAGAGTCGATCAAAATATGATCGTAGGAAGATCCGGCAATTGGGTGAAACAAGCAAGGAACTGGTACCAGAGAGTAACACATCTTCACAACGTCAAATGTTGCAGCAGAAGAGTCAAGTGGATCTCGTTTCAAATGTTTCAAGAGGAACCTATCAATCAGTGAGTCCAGAAACCATCCCTTTGTGTTCTTCCCCAACTCCATTGGTTCATCCTTCTACAGAGCTCAGCCCAAAATCACCAAGGACACTTCCCTCCTCTCTTTCTGTGTCCAGCGTTCTGTCTGAAAAAGACAAGGATGATGAGGTAGGGATGAAAGTTCCACCCATGAAAACAATAAAAAATGAAGAAAATGAAGACCCTCCCTGTCAGAGAGAGAAATTTAAGAGTAGGCAGCTGGTTCCTCTTTCCAAAGAGGAGATTGGTGCAAAAACATCTGCATCTCAGAGTAAAAAGGAGAATGTTTCTGACATACAAAATGCTGCAGGAGTTGGAGTTATTGTTTCTGCTCATTCTGAAGCCAGTCCAGAGTCAGGCAAGTACGTGACACCCAGATCCCCACATCTTGGCTTTTCTCTGTGTCCGAACATGCCCAGCATTACTGAAAAGCACAGAGTTGCTAACACTTTAAAAAAAGAGACAAAGGCCCAAAATAGTGAAAAAGAAATTGGAGTTGAACTACATGCTTCACAATATGAAGTAACCCCCAAACAAGAACTGGACCCAAACATCCTTTCTACTCAGTCTCACCCACTTTGTTTTAAAACTGGTAATCTGGAGGGACATTATAATGCGTCAAAAAGCAAGGAGATATTAGGGCTAGGCAGTATTCCTGCTGAAAATAGAGTGCAGAATTATCAGCTGCAAGCTAGCTTTAGCCCTTATACCCGGAAGCAGATTGGTGTTTTTGCTGTGGATCCAGGGAGAGGAAATGTCTCCAGGAATCAAGATAGCAGTCCTCAGTTCCAACAGGCGTTTCCCAGCCTTTTACAAGAAGTCCTTCAAGGGCATCACCTGGATCGACGATATCTACAAGCTGAACAGACACCTAGTGTGCATCAGCAACCTCAACATTCATCCCAGCATCAATATCAAAGTAGACTTCCCTACAACATGGCCGAAAGTCTGAGTTCTCATGCTATGGGCTCTCATGCAATCATGGAACCCCCTAATGCCCATTTTAGTCAAATCCCTGGAAAACAGAACTTAAATCAGGGTCCAGAGAGTGATACTGGTTTAGGTCTTCACTCCTCGTGGAGTTCTGGAGCTCGTAAGTCTAGTGTAACATATGGGATTCCTACAGAGAAAACCAAAACCATTCAGTCTCCCAGCCATATGGAGCAGTCCTTGGATCTCACAGCAGGAACTCCCCCAAAGCACATAAACCTAGCTGACCATTCCATGCAGCACAGAAAACCTCATCGATATGGTACGTCTCCTTCAGCTGTGGAACAACTGCTTCTACAGGAAGCTGAGCCACTAGCTAGCTCTTTATCTCCTGTCAGTCAGTCCCACTCTGCATCAGGAAGGCAATCTGTGATTTGCGACGTCTCTCCTTCCCGAAGAGGAACAACAGAAACAGAAAGGGGACACTTTGGAAGCTCTGGACCCTCAGTCATTCAGCAACCCTTTACTTCTGGAGCTGTTCAGCAGCAGGATAGCAAGGAAGAAATAAGAAGGAAAGCACAAGTCAAGGAGAAGTTGTCGAAGATTGAACCCTTAGGACAGAATGCAGACTTATGCAGCACATCTCCAAACACAGATTCTAAACAGCCTCTTCACCTACCTATAGTCATTAATCCAGACAATGAAAAAAACAAAAGTGCCAAACTCAATGCCGAAGCCATTAGCAGTCTGCCACATCGACCTCAAATTGCCTCAAATCTGTTGTCCTCACCACAGAGACACCAGTCTTTAGATGGATTCAAAGCATATGGATTCAATGATTCAATGAATGAACAGAAGAACATCACTCCTGCTTTCCATACATCAACATATTCCAAAACCATCTCCTCTTCAAACAAGCAGCATGTGTTTCCACACAATCTACCTTCTCAAGGCAGACCAGAATGGGCTCTTGACAAACACCGGATTCATGGAATGGACCAACATCCTCGTAGAATCCCTGAGCAGAAAAGTAAATCTCTGAATGATGTTCTGTCTAATCCACATCAGATATCTAGATTGAATTCCTACCCTGCGGTACAGTTGGACATGAACACGTGGGATGCTTATTCTGAAAAAGAGGGAGCTGTTCTGCCACCGGCTAGGCTTCCACATGATCACGGGTCTCAAACAACTGTCAGTTCTGGCCCTAAACAGGAAGAGGCTTTATCTGGCAAGCATACAGAGGACAAAGCCAAGACTTTCTTGTCAAGTCTTCCTGGACACACCACCAAACCACTTTCAGGACCTCAGCAGGGGCAGAGAGTATCTAAAACTGGACCCTTGGCTGAAACAAACCCTTTGATGATGCGAAGAAGAGTCCGATCATTTATTTCTCCTATTCCAGCTAAAAGGCATCACCAGGATGGGTCTGGTCAGTGGACGGGACCAGCTTACCATTCACCAGTATCCCATTCCCAGTCTGAGTCCAGACATACAGCTAACAGTTCTGGAAGTATAGATTCTCAGCACAGAATAGCATGCCACCAAACACAGCATTCAGATTCGAATGCTGGCTCGCCTCTTTCCAAAGGAAAAGGTCTTCCCCCAAGAAAGGGTCGTGGTCTTAAACTTGAGGCAATAGTGCAGAAAATTACCCCCAGTGTAAGAAAAATTGACTCAAAGAGTAATAACCTAGAAGCAGACTTTGCTGAAGGGTCCCACTATCCATCGGTCACACAAGATTCTGAAGGTGGTCCATCGTTTACTAGTGTTCCTCAAACAGATGAATCCTACCTTGATGACTCCCATACTTTAGAAGACCTTATGCCATTCAGAGCCGTTGATGATTCCTTCTGTGAATCTCAGTCTGTCAAAGCCAGGGCAAACTGTTCTAGCACTGGTGCTCTAATAAGTTTGCCAAAAGATTTTGATTTTGGATTAGGTGTTGCTGGATCTTCAGGGTCTTTAGTGGGGGAAGATTGTAAGGATGAGTTTTCGTTGCTTGGACCCCTTCCACCAGCTCCTCCATTACCTTGTCCTGTTCAGGCATCCCCTCCTCCATCATCATCTGCATTATCTGACATACAGCAGTTCACAAATACCTACCAGCAGCTGGAAACCAGACGAAGTGAGCAGTCAGCTACAAATCTGTTGAGGCAAAAGCTACGTGAGACTGGGATGGATTTTGAAGAGTACCCAAGTGGGGATTACTTTGGAAGTGCTGCAGGGCACCATCTTCTTAACAGTGGTGCTCCACACCAAATGATCTCTCTCAGGCCAGCAAGCTCAGAATCAAAACCATCAGAAAGTTCTGTGCCTAAAGGTTACTTCCCATCTGGCAAGAAGAAGGGTCGTCCGGTCGGCAGTGTAAATAAGCAAAAACGAGTTCAAACACAAATTCAGAATTCAGCTATTAGCCTTCCTCCAGCATCTCTTCCCTCTCCTACTACAGTACTGCAGTCTGCTCCAGTCACAAACGTTGGGGACGTACCCCAAGAATTAACACCGTCTGATCAGAAATCCCCTCTGGCGTCCATCGCTACTCCTCAAACACTGCTTGAGATGGTGGATGTAGAGAGTGAGGACACCATGCCTGAGCTAGATGTGAAGCCTGTGAAATCTAGGCAGAGAAAAGCCAAAGAGGGTGAGGAGACAACAGACCCATCCTGTCTAAATCAGAGGAGGATAAGAAGAAGAAGAATGGTTCTCAAAGGACAACTTGACACCCAAGCCAACAACCGGGGTAACATAAGTCTTTGTGCAACATTTTTGGATACCAGGAACACTGTTTTTGCTCCTTACATTCATGTAGAAAAGAAGATTGAGGAGATTGGGGCAGTGTGTTCTATAGTCAACGCAGATGATGAAAAGTCCAAAGGCGGGGGAAAAGGGGCAGATGGAACATTGAGCTCTCTGCTTCCCTCTCAGCTCACGAGGAAGGAGAATGACCGAAAGAAAGAGAGCTGGGTTTCAGAGAAAGAGGACGCTACCTTGCAGGCAGGCAAACTCCTTCCCACCTCGGGTCATGTTCTGCCAGGGGCAGCAATCTCAGAAACTGGACACACTGGTCGCCTTCTGTGTTGCCTTTGCCAGAAATGGGCAAATTACAAACATCTCGGAGATCTTTATGGCCCCTTCTACCCTGCAGACTTTACACCCAAACTCCCCAAAAATCAGGCCCAAAACCGGCAATCCTTCTGCCTCCATGCAAACTCCTTTCCTCAAGAAACCATGCAGCTGGAACAACCATTACAAGACAGTCTGAATGTGATGTCTGCAGATAGAGATTGTACAACAGATACGTCCCCAGCCTCTCATTCTCATGTTGGTCTCTTCTTTCCACAAATGCTTGAAGAATCACCAATCCAGAATTCTAAAACCAGCCGCTCGTCCTTGAAGATGAGTCCTCATGTTTGGGATTTGGCAAGCGGACTAAGTGAACAAGGATTGCAAACGGCTTCAAACCAGATGCTTTTGCAGAGTTCTCAGAGGCCTCAGCACAGGAAGCTGACATCCCACCCTCGCTTTAAGAGAAGGCACAGGTCAGGAGAGGACCTTCCTCGACCTATTTCGAACCACACTAAGACCTCGCTGCCCTTCCAGCCGCCCCCTCCTAGCCTGGACTCCCTGGGACCCCTGGCTCAACTGGCACAGCTCCCACTGGTGCCTCTGGATCCGGCTGAGCTCTGGGTACATGAGGGCTGTCTTGTCTGGACCAGTGGGATCTTTCTGGTGAACGGGAAGCTCTACGGCCTGCAGGAGGCTCTGGAAGGTGCCAGGGACACGGTCAGTATTGTTTTTTTATGCTGGATATGATTTTGAGCTGTCACAATGTTGAAAGGAACTGCTCTCTTTCAGTGACAAAAAGATCTTTATTTGTGTTTAATCGATGTGAATCGAAGACGCAGTGCATATTCAAAAATCACTTCATTTCTTGTGACTGACCACCCATGACACTAGGGGTGTACGGAGACAATTGCAAAAATTGATATCTGAGTAAAATAAGCCATTGTCAGTGAAAGTAGGTCATGTAGGACTTGAGTAATGTGCTCTACCTAGGCCTACACAGTGCCCACCAGACAGGAGTCCAGCAAGATCCAATTACAATAACTTCAGACATTTTTCTTAATTGATAAATAGGAGGTTGTCTCCTGACCCTCCTCCACAAAATACTCCTTTAGAGGATACATTTGAGGTAAAGTCTCAGTGGGTTGAGGGGATACTGCTTGAGGTCATCAGCAGAACAATGGAAAGAGAACGCCATGCTTAAGTGTGATTATCCGAGCCAAAAGAAACAGCTAATACGTCTGCAGGTTTAGTCCTCGTTCACACCACACTGATTGCTGTGGTCTTTGAAAATGCAGCCATGTGACATCGTACGGGCCACTCGTTGGTCACATATGTCATCATATGCGTTTTCTCAACGAATTTTGGATTGGTTAGATTGAAAGCCTACACGGAAGTAAACCATGGAAAACTGAAGGCCAGAAGGGTTACCTAGAAGGGTTCTGGGTAATTATGGGGAAGTAGAACAGAATTTTGGTGAAACCATGATCTTTGCTGTGACGATAACACAGACAATAAATAAAACAATCCTGTTATCTAAGGCTTTATTGACAATTCACAAGATCGTTTCATGCCTCTCAAAGAACATTTCTCGGCAAAGGTGGGTATGGGATTAGAACATCTCTGCCACAGGTGCCCATCAGTAGTTTACCGACAGTCTCTTGTGTGTCTCTCAGAACTGCGCCGGCTGTGGGATGGCGGGCTCCACTCTGGGCTGCTACAGTAAAGGCTGTTCACTCAGTTTCCACTTCCTGTGTGCCATGGAAGCAGGTGAGAACACAGAAGCATTGTCTCCTGATTCACTCCACCGGAGTCAGGAGATCAGGAATCAGCTGGTGTGGTTCGGTCTGACCCTGATTCAGCTTGATGATCAGATCTGTCACGTGCAGTTTTATTAAGCATCTGATCACTTACTCCCTCTCTCTCTCTCTCTCTCTCTCTCTCTCTCTCTATCTCTGTCTGTCTCCGTCTCGCAGATTGCTCCCTGAATGAAGACAACTTCTCTATGAGGTGTCCAAAGCACAAGGTATGAAACGGGTCTAAAGTAAGATGTTCTCAAAAATTCTGAAAAGACTCCAGATTTCCTCCAGCTCCTCCACACACACACACAGAGAGGGAGGGAGGGAGAGTGAGAGAGAGAGGGAGAGAGAGAGAAGCCACAGCATCATGCGGACTCTGCAGGTGTCCTGCAGATAGTCACTGACTCTTCCGCAGGGGTTAGGAGTAGAAATATTCAGAAACAACTGCGAGGAAGGACGTGACTGGAGAAAGGGTGAAGAGAACCACAGGATCCGCCGCAGAAATACGTTCCTGAATTTGGGGGAAATTGACAAAGAGTGAAGGTCAAGTTCGGCTTCCATCTGCTGGGGTTGGTCCACTATGTTTTCTAAAAAAAAAAAACAGTGTGATCTTCACATTATTCCGTCTGGTGATGGAACAGATACATCAGCTGCTCTCGTATTTCTGTTCTCTTGCTTCTTCAAGAATGATCTCCAGTGAAGCATAATGCTTTGAGGTGCTGAAGGAGGAGTCAGTATTGAGAGCCTTGAGACGGGCAGCGGTGACAGGATTGTGACGCTCCTGTTTAATAATGTCACTGATTGATCTTTGCTCCAGGAGATACAGGCCCGCAGTGTTTACGTCGCTGTAGAGGAGCTATCTGTGATGTTCTGAGCTTTTCAGGAGGGGGAGAAACTGCTGGTCTTGATGGTCATCTTGGGGTACAGTGGTCTTCTCCTCAGATCTGTGTTTGTGTTTGTACAGAACTCCAGAACGGCCAAACCCGGAGGAGGAGCAGTGTGCGTGGAGCAGTCGGAGCGAGGATGAACTCCTGCTCCCTTGTCAGGCTGCTTTCAGAGAGAGAGAGAGAGAGAGAGAGGGAGAGAGATTCAGCGCAAGAGCAGCAGTGGAACTCGTCTCTGGAAATGTACATAAGGAGAACCCTGAAGAACTGAACTTCAGCAGTGTTGACGGCAGAAGAACGAATGAGCGAAAGCTACTTTTATATTCATCAGTATTCACCCAGTGATTGGTCACAACTGCTGATGTCATTCATCGCTGTGGTTGTCATGGAGACACACATATAATGCCTTTGCAGGTGTGTGAGAAAGAGAACTTCATCTTGTGTCTTCATTTGCTCAAGTGTTCTTACAGAATGTGATCAGAACTGAATCGCTTCGACTCGAGCTCGATGGAACTCTTGCGGCGTGTGGAGGAGAACAGTGTAAAACACAAACATGGTTTGTTTCATTTTTATATGAAAAAACATCCTCTTTTCAAATAAAGCCAAAAGAATCATGTCGAGAGCCGAGTGATTTGTGTTCAAAAGCAGCTCGAGCTGGTGCTGCAGGGGTTCGGGTCGGCTGCAGGAGCATCGACTGAGACTCCTGTGGAGATGTGTGAGCGCTGCTCTGTGTCTGGAGCTCCGCTTCAGGGCTGAGCAGCATCACTGTTGATCTCGGAGACAACGGCGTTAATCCTGAAAATAAAGCTGTTGTTCGGAGCGTGTAGAGTTTAATTCCGGCGCCTGTGTCACTGAGCGCGAGCAGATTGCCAGATTAGAGCAGGTTAATCCAGTCTCGGAGCTCTTCAATCTCATATTTCATAGATGCAGAATCCCCGAGTGTGGAAAGCGGCGGTCTTCAGAAAGGTGAGTGAGATACCTGCTCAAGCTTCTGTCTGTTACCCTTTTATTTCTGTGGTTCACGCTTCGCTATAATTTCAGATCAGTGTTAGTTCAGTGTTTGGAAACACGCTCGGCGGGAGAAGAGATGCAGAGCTAGACTCTCCCTATCTGCTGAATAGAAAGAGATCGGGTGAACACAGCTGACGTCGGTTTCTCTCTCTCAGGATGTCTCCTCTCTATTCGTTCCTGCAGACTCTTTTCTCTCTTCTTCTGGCTCTGATCTCAGTGTTTTCATCATACTGGTGAGTCCCCCCCCCCCATTCACAACTGATGAGGCTCTACTGCAGATCACGATCAGCTGAATATTAATTAATGATCTGTATGTCGCTGGATAGAATTTTGAATATTTGTGGTAGGATGCATGAGATTATGAACAATGGACGACGCAACACCGGCTCCAAAACAGAGTAGCTGTGACGGTCAGAAGGAAGCTGCACATGCTCAGAAGCGACCAGCAGAGGGGGCTGGTGGCATCAGAGCTTCGTCTGGATCTTCCGCTTGCCCCGCCCCAGCTCTTCAACATCTGGCTGAACAGTTTAGTGAACGTAAAACATCTGGCTGTGAAGCAGCAGGAAAAGAACGTAGAGGATTACGAGCGCATGTTTATCATCGAACAGAGTTTTCCTCGCGCAATGTTAAAAGATCTTTTCTAAAACATGGACGCATTTTTTTGAAGACGTTGAGAGAAAAAACCCTGGCTACATGTGGATTTAGCCACAGTTTACAACAAAACAACACGGCTGCGGCGATCCTCCTGCCGTGACGTGTAACGCCCTCCTTTCCTTCGGGATCAATGAAACACAAACACGTGAATTCACAGACAATTGTTTAAACTAATGATAAGAGAATATCAAAATGGGGTGGAATTTCTCTCGCTCCCCCCTCTCTGTTTCTTCTCACTTCATGCATCTTTCTCACCCCCGTCTCTCTGGTCAGGTGTGTGGGTGTCCAGAAGGTCCCGAAGCCGCTGTGCTCATTGTCGCGCACAAAGCGTTGCATTCAGACTCAAACGCCTGCGGACGGATCTTTTTCGTGGGAAACTGGTGACGACCGCTTCATCTTCCCAGAGTTCCATGCAGGGCTGTGGATCTGCTGCATCGAGGACACACGCAGCGATTCGTACGGTACGCAGCCCCTCACCCACCTCCTGTCCTGCACAGAGGGAGCGCGATGCTGGTGGTGCTCCAGCTGCTCATTTCTAGCTTTGTTCTAGTTCCATTACAGTTTTTCTCAGTTGCTAAAACCAAAAGCTCAGAACCCACTGACTGAACCAGCCACTCTCTGCAAAACCATTAGCTCTGTTCACCGCTTCAGACTCGACACGTTTTCCTCGTGCTGTTTAATGGCGGGCACAGCTGACAAAACACATTTAAAAGGCCACTTGAAAACACTTTTTGACGTTATAGTACAGTACGTGGATTACTGTAGGGCTTAGCGTAGAGCCGGTGGGTCGATCTAGAGCAGGGGAGCTCATTACGTCGATTGAAACAATATCAGCCGCTCCTCCATCCCGTCACACTTCAGTGAAGTTATCTGCAGATTCACGGATTCGGTTTTCTCTGATCAATAGCTCGAGACCAGAATGTTCTTAGTAAACCAATAATAGCTATTTTTAATCTGTGTTATGTAGCGGAAAACTACAAAACGTTTTTTATCAAAACAAGTTTCATTCGCAGAAACACATTACCGTCTATGAGCAACCCGCTGACATGGAATCGCTTAGGGACCGTCTGCAAACGACCCGATCCAAAATATGTTTTACCCAGAATATGCTTCATAACTTCATTCTAAATAACTCTATTACAACCAAAATCAATCAACACGCCACTCCTCACCTGAATACTGTACTGCACCACTCAGTTTCAATAAAAAAAATGTAATTAATTTATTAGAGCATCATTTTTATTCTTGATTATTTGGATCAAGCTCAGTTGCTCCCATAAAAATCACTCTATTATCATCAGTTCAGATCACACACAACTGTTCTAATGATTCAACTCAGTGCAAGTCATCAAATTAAACTCAGGTTATTACAAAAAATGTAAATAAATAATTATTATGTGTGTGTGTTTTGTCAATTCTCAATAAAGTTGAAAATAATTGTTTGTTGATTGATGTTTTATATTTTTGTAGCGGGTAGATCACTTTGACTCCGTCATTTTAAAAGTAGCTCGCGAGCAGAACAAGTGTGAGGACCCCTGATCTGGAGAAATGGGGAGAAAAACTGTTTTTGAACTTTCTTCCAGACTGGGACTGGGTTCTTCTAGGGCTGGAGAGGGTCTGGGCTTCAGGAGGTGCCAATCTGAATCTACAGATTCTATTTCTCTGTGATTAGTTTAGCTCCGCTGCAGGTCTCAGATCAGTTGTTCATGTTCTCACTGGTATTGGGAACGATGGGAAGGTGTGCAGCTACCGAAGGAGAAAAGAACTTACCAGTGCCACATTGCCCCTGTAGCTCCCAGTTGGGGTAGGAGGAGGTGCCCTCAGACAGCACTCGAGAGGTTCAGGTTGAGGTACAGCTTCAGTTGAGCTGAGCACAGCACAGAGCGAGGTCTGTTTGAGGCTGCTGGAGAGGAGAGATATGAGGACTGGCGTGAGTGAAGCTGGAGAAGCTTGAGGAGAGACCCACTCTCTTTCTCCTTCTCTATTTTCAGTTTGTAAAGTGTGTTTTGTTTAATGTGTTTATCTTTATTTTTGTGACGAGCAATAAAAAGCTCCATCACACACGGCAGCCTCTGGCCTCCTTCGGGTGTGGGCTGTTTACTCTGCTGCTATCTCCTCGTGTGGTGTAACGCTCCTCTTCTGAACTCTGGTGTTTAACAACGAATTTCTGTCGGTTTCAGAGGAGAAGTGTCGCAGTTTCATGGCCCTCACCCCCCCATCAGAGAAAGGCAAACACACACCTCACACACTGTAATGGAGTGCCTCGATGCATGGCTGGATTTGCTGAACATCTCTCTTTCTTTCCTTCTCTCTCTATCTCTCTCTCCCCCTCTCTCTATTTCTCTCTCTCTTTCTCCCTCATTTTCTCTCCCTCCCCCCTCTCTTCTTTCCCTCCCTCTCTCTCTCTCTCTCCCCCCTCTCTCTTTATTTCTCTCTCTCTCCCTCATTTTCTCTCCCTCCCCCCCTCTCCTTTCCCTCCTTCTCTCTCTCCCCCTCTCTCTCTTTATTTCTCTCTCTCTTTCTCCCTCATTTTCTCTCCCTCCCCCCTCTCTTCTTTCCCTCCCTCCCTCCCTCTCTCTCTCTCTCCCTCTCTCTCTTTATTTCTCTCTCTCTTTCTCCCTCATTTTCTCTCCCTCCCCCCTCTCTCCTTTCCCTCCCTCTCTCTCTCTATCTCTTTCTCCCTTTCTCTCTCTCCCGCTCTCTCTCTTAATTTATCCCTCTCTATCTCTCTCTTTCTCCCTTTTTCTCTTGCTCTTTCTGCCTCATTCTCTCTCCCTCCCCCCTCTCTCCTTTCCCTCCCTCTCTCTCTTTCGCCCTCTCTCTTTCTCCCTCCGTCTCTTTCTCCCTCTCTCTCTTTATTTCTCTATCTCTCTCTTTCTCCCTTTTTCTCTTGCTCTTTCTCCCTCATTCTCTCTCCCTCCCCCCTCTCTCCTTTCCCTCCCTCTCTCTCTTTCGCCCTCTCTCTTTCTCCCTCCGTCTCTTTCTCCCTCTCTCTCTTTATTTCTCTATCTCTCTCTTTCTCCCTTTTTCTCTTGCTCTTTCTGCCTCATTCTCTCTCCCTCCCCCCTCTCTCCTTTCCCTCCCTCTCTCTCTTTCGCCCTCTCTCTTTCTCCCTCCGTCTCTTTCTCCCTCTCTCTCTTTATTTCTCTATCTCTCTCTTTCTCCCTTTTTCTCTTGCTCTTTCTCCCTCATTCTCTCTCCCTCCCCCCTCTCTCCTTTCCCTCCCTCCCTCTTGCTCTTTCTCCCTCATTCTCTCCCCCCCCCCTCTCTACAGGGATGGTGTGGCTGTATGTGCTGATGGAGCTGCTGTACATCTCTCTGCTGAGCATAAGTTCTCTGCTGCTGCTGCTGCAGGTCTGTCTGTCTCGCTGCTCTCTGGGATCCGCTCGCTGTGGGGGTCTGCTGAATGCCTTTGCTGCCATCTGCACTGTCCTCGGAGGTGCTGTTTCTCGCCCTCACTCATGCCTCAACCTTTAACATTGTCATGTCAAAACGCTCACGCTATTGCCAAAGCTTTAGAGTCACAACACCCCTGAGACTCGTCAGGGGGCTTTCGTAACCTCAGTTTTGGTCACTCGTGAAAAACTGAGATGCAGTTGACAGGGTTTGCATAAAAATAGACGTGCACGAACCGCTGAAGAATAAATCACTGAGTGTTTGTTCTTCCGAAGTGGAGGATCACTCGGGTGCTTCTCAGCGGTTAACTACAATATCTGGTGATCATTGTTGGCAGTGGGAGCACAATGAAACAGATGCTGATATTGTGTTCCTGATACAAGGCACTATGTCACATATATATTGATATAAATGAAGCAAAACTCGATCTCTTGCCTGGGCCCATGGGAGCCCGTGCGGATATCGCTGCGGCACCGACGGACTGATGCAGGTAGACTTCCGCATACCGAGAGCTTTATGTTTACTGATAGTAACTGTAATATTTGACTCATTTGACAAAACGTCCGTCTCGAGATATGGGAACGCTTTCATGAAACTCTTGCTGCTGGGCTGTGATTGGCTGGACTCTGAGCGTCTGACAGAGAGCTGTGGTCACCTGTCGAGCAGTCAGGAAGTGAGCTCCAGCAGGTTTTCCAGCCTCTGTGGAGTGTGAATCTCAGAGTTCTGAGGTTGTGGAGACGGGAGGAGCTCGATCCTCGCGTGCTCTGACCTCATCCTAAACCTGGTGCATCTGATCCCTCTCTGAGGAGCTCTTCCACAGCGTACTCGAGTTGATCTCTGGCTCTGTACGATATTAAGGGTTAGCCTCGGGCCTGGCTCTTTCGAGGTCTTTACCTGTTTTTAATGTTGCCTCATAGCGGTCGATCTTACCTCATCAACCCCCCACCCCCTCACTCTCTCTCCAGGGCTGGTGGGGATGGTGGCTCACATGATGTTCATGCAGGTTTTCCAGGTGACCATATCTCTGGGCCCCGAGGACTTTAAACCTCACAGCTTCAGCTACTCGTGGGCGTTCTAGTGAGTAACACACACCTGACGAGTGAGAGGTTCTCCGAGGCTCCTAAACCATATGCTCTCTCTCTCTCTCTCTCTCGCTCGCTCACAGCGTGGCCTGGCTGGCCTTCAGCTGCTGCATGTGTTCGGGAGTCTCCACCCTCAATAACTACACCAGGCAGTTTCTGATGGGCAGCAAGGGCCGGAGTGTGTTCTACCCCTGTCCCCGCTTCACGTTCCCTCCCCAGATCTCGCCCCTCTCCCCTTACTACTGCCCACCTGCAGACCTCAGCCACTCTACCCCAGGATCCTCCCCTTCATCTTCTGTTGACAACTTCTCGTCAGATGACCCGCCCCCTCTGTCTGCAGGCCCCTCTACCGTTGAAAATGGCCGCTCCCTTCTCTCAGTGTACAGCTCCACTTTGTCTCTAGACTCCTCCTGTATTTACTCCGGCCGGGGCGTAATCCCTCCTTGTGCAACACCCTCACCTTCTGGCTTCTCCCAGCTGCCTTCCTGCCAAACTCTGGAGTCTGACTTGATCGGTCAAAGCCCCACCCATCGCTTGCCTGACTCCTCCCCTATTTCCACACCACGCACCTTATTCTCGGCAGACTCCTCCCTTTTACTCTCAGCTAACCCCAGCTGTTGTGCTGGCCTCACTGATCCGCAGTCTTGGCCCCGCCTTCTCTCAGTGGAGTCCTCATGTTTTTCTGCTGATGAGCCCTCGGCGCGTGCAGACCCTGACGACCTCTTCTACAGCTCCTCCTCTCCGCACGCATCACCGGAGGAGGAGTTGAGTTCTCTGTGATCTCCCTCTCTGGCTGCTGTTGGAGTAATGTGTAAATGTGCTGCTGTATCTCTTCCAGAGCAATAAACCGGATGTTTTATTCAGATTCTGCAGTCGATTGTTGTATTTGAGGAAGCGGATCTGAGCTGAGGTCTCTCTCAACAGGTTAAAAGCATCCGGTAAATGCCGATCTGACGCTGTACCCGGCGCCGGCGCTGCCCTCTGCTCTCAGTTTGTGCGGCACGTTGGTTCAAGCTTTGTAGTTTTATAACCTTGAGAATTCTTCCTGATGAAGCATTGTTTAAAGAACTCATGCATCAGAGCGGAGAATCTAGCTGCAATCCCAGCTCCGCCCAGCAGATGGTGACAGAGAAGCGAAACATTCTCAAGAGGAAACAACAGCTTTAATAAGAATTCAATGTTTCATCCCAACAGAGTGAAGCTTTATTCGTCTACATTGATGTCGTTTCTTAATGACTGAAGAAACACCTGCGAACGGAAACACAAATCACGACGAGACAGAAACGAATCGAGGCGGAAAAGCTCTCTTCTGCTCAGGAGCGGATTCTCTTGCGCAGGGTGCAGTAGATGATGCAGGACAGGAACGTGAGACACACGCTGATCCAGCTGAGGATGAATGAAGCTCCGTATTGTCCCTGCTCATCTCTGTGAAAGATTTCCGTGTAGATGGAGGCGGCAATCATGATGCAGATCCCTGGACGCACGCACACACACGCACGCGCACACACACACACACACAGTTGAGTCACATAAAAAGCTTGCCACCCATTTTTCACCTGACCCCTGTGCTTTCTCTTGTTCAGTCACGTCCTCTCTGGTCAGCGTCTGAACTCTGCCAGAGAGCCGCGCCTCTCTCCAAACAAGCCACACCCCGTTGCCTCTCTTTCTGACTTTCTCGGCTCGCTCCTCTCACACATAACCCCTCCCTTCTATCTTCACACGCACGTTACTCTCAACAGTTTCCTGGCCCCGCCCAGATGGTGTGAGTGTGTTGGAGTTACAGGAGAGCATCTGGAAGGCTCCGGTGAACAGGAAGCGCTTTCCTTTCGGTAGGGTGTAGAGCTGTGCCACGAAGACAATCAGGGCCAGCACGCTGAAGACACACGCCAGCACGCTGCTCGCTTGCACCGCCTGCAGGTACTCTGAAAGGCACAGCACACATGGGTGAAGCACCTGAGAGAAAAGGGGTGAGGTGTGCTCTCACTGTGTACCTCTAGGGTAATTGTCGGGGATCTGTGTGAAGTTCCAGTTTCCTCCAATCAGCACCCAGCGACCCCACAGATCCGTGGAGAGCGAGTCTTTCACCCACCACCAGGCCTGAACAGACACGGAATGCTTATTCCATCCATCTTTCAACCACATTCATTCTCTGAGACAACAATTATTTACAAAACTCTGAATCTGATGCTCCACCCCCTCTCTGAGTCTGATGCTCCGCCCCTATCTTAGTGATGTCCCACCCCTTCCCTTAAGTTTGATGCTCCGCCCCTTCGCGGGGTCTGATGTTACTCCGCCCCCTCTCTGAGTCTGATACTCACGTTGTGAATGGTGGCAGCGAGCAGCAGAGCGATGCAGGCCAAGTGCAGCAGGAAGATGGAGGCCAGCAGAATCCACATGGCTGCCGACACACAGGAACACAAGCTCAAGAGCAGAACATTAGAATATGAAGGAAGCGGTGGAAACTGAAATCCACAAATTCCACTTTTTCTTTGTTTTTAAGATTCTCTAAGGCTTGCTTCTTCCAAATGTCTGTCCTATAGCTCCACACGCAGCAGTGATTCGAACCAGAGTGTGTTCACAGAGGAGATCTGTGGGCAGCACTCTGTGTTTCTGAGAGAATGAGAGATGGGTTTAAACTTGTCTCCAGGACGCTTCAGTAACACCACTCCCCACAGAAACATTCCTCCTCACACACACCAGTACACACTCACACACACTCAAGCTCTCGGTCAGAGGACTCCTCCAGTCACAATCCTAAAGGAGAGAGAAGGAGCGAAGGAATGTCTGAGAGCTGTCTGTGGTTTCCTACCTGCAGATGATCAGCTGAAGCGAGCAGGTGAGAAGCTCTCTTCAGGGGAGTCAAAGCAAGTGTCGCCCTTCTCTTTACCATCGTAGCCCCACCCATAGCTCAAAAATACTCCACCCAATCACACCCCATTCCTACTGCAGTTGGTGTTTTTAAGCCCCGCCCACACCTCAGCCCCCATCTACCCCTCCTCGAGAGCTTTTGGTTGGGTGTGTCACTCGGGAGAGTTCTCAGACAGCGAGACTGAGAGATGGTCTCTCTCTGTGTTTCTCGCTCTGAGCGAGATGAATTGTGTGTGTGTGTGTGTGTGTGTGTGTGTGTGTGTGTGTGTGCGCGTTGCCTTCTCACTGTGAGGAGCGCCAGAGGAGGGAGACACACCCTGTGGGGACGAGTGGAGAACAGCAGAGCAATGCAGCTCAACCAGATCCTTCCACAATGGCTCCTCTCCCTCCTTCAGCCAACTCCCTTTATCCCTGTGTGAAGATGGGGGGAGGGGGGGTAGATCTTGCTGCACACGTGCACAGAAGCGAAACCCCGCCCTCATTAGCTCATAACCCCAAATACCTTCACGAAAACACGCGTAAAGCTTTCAAACGAGTAAAATCATGTTTCCCAAATCCCCCGTCATTCAAACAAAAACATCCCGAATGGCGGCTGAACGGTCAAAGGGAGGTTCAAACCAGTTCCAGCGGTTCATCTGGGGCTTCTGGGAAGGCCTCTGGCTCTTGATTCTCTACTGGGCGTCTGAAAGAAACGCTTTACAACACAAAACTACTGTTACCTGGCAACCCAACATGAGATGACTCACGAGCAGCGGTCACTCTCTCGGTGAGCCGCAATCATGGCAGCAAAACCTCAAAAACACATTGAACCAGATGAAACCAGATTACAGGCAGAGGAGTCCACTCAGAATCCACTCAGACCTCGGCGGAACCTTCTGTCTGGGCCAGGTCAGAAACATCTGGTGGAATCCTCCTGAAGCACGTTGTTTTTGATGATGTGTGTATGTGTGTGTCGGGGGTGGGGGGGGGGATTTCGAAGTCCTCTTAATGCTGGGTTCTGGAGGTGGAGGACATCGGCAAACCCTAACTGTCCTGGTGGAGAAGGAGAGTCTGAATGTGTGTTTGGTGCTTCCACATCTTCAAAGCAGGAGACGAGAGAGGAGCTCCTGCAGGAGATGTACTTTTGAGTTCTTGGACATTTTTCAGAAATTCTGAAGCCAGCACCTCTTCCCTCTCATAGTTGGTGGATGGTCCGGAGATGTGCTTCATCGCTCTTTATGCTGAACAGATTGCTCTCCGTGTTATTGATGTTATGGAGGAGCTGTGGAATATCCACAAACTCTGCATCCGACGAGAAGGTTCCTCTGCTGAGCAAACACTGAGCAAAAGGTGTTTTTAAAAAGCAACCGCTGCTGAGCGTCCGTCACGGTGAAGGTAACGGAATTGATGAGGCAGAAGGAACGAGATCTTCTCATCTGTGATGTAGGTTCTCTCCTTCTGCTTGGAACATCATTAGAACTTTGTGTTTCATTTAAAACAAACATTAAAGCAGTTTTATGAAAGTCCCTGTAGCGGCTGAGACGGTGAAATGAACATCTTCCCCAGAGGAACCGAAGCTCTGCTCTTTCCACATCTTCTCAAGTGGTGGTGATGCTCTCTCTCTCTCTCTCTCTCTCTCTTGCTCTCTTTCTCTCTCTCTCTCTCTCTCAAATTCAAATCCAGCTTTATTGATATGCTAAAATAGATTTTGTTGCCAAAGCTTTAAACAATGTTTAAAAAAATCTGAAATATCTATAGAAATGAACTTGATTTAAAAACATTAATGTACAAGAATGATAATTAATAAAATGAAGAAATAATAAATGGAATGAAACATATATACATAAAGGAACATGATAATAACAATTATAGTTCTGTAATATTATTAATAATGAAATTAGTTGTACTATTAACATATAATAATGCATTGTTAAAATTATATTGAACACAATATTTAATAAATATCTAATAAGTTTGATACAGAAACTTATAGATTAAATTATGTATTATATTTTAACTCTCTCTCTCTCTCTCTCTCTCTCTGATTTGCTTCACTCAGACACTCCACAGAGTTACTAAAAATAGAAATTTAATCGCATCTAGTCAGATCAGATGACAAATCAGGGTGAAGCTGACAGGAAGTGACATCATCTACCCCTGCTACAGGAAACACACAAGGGGCAAGGGGCGTGTTTTCAGAATGGTGATGGCAGCCCGGGTGTGTGTGTGGGGAAGGGGAGGTTATAATGTACAAAATATACAAATATTATATAATAATAATAATAACATCATAACAATAGTTTCCATAACGACAAGAGTCCATCGCAGAGCCACACAACTGCCAGTGGATATGGGCGGAGCCAGAAAAGCCAATGAGGAGGGGCCTCAGAGCTGGGTGGGGGGGTTAGAGCTGAGATGAGCATCTCCAAACGGGAGACTTGGTTGAGGCTGGAAAGAGAAGGGATATTCGTTTTTGGTGTCCTTCTTGGCGGGGTGTCGAGGATGCAGAAGAGGGGGGCTTTAGATGATTCCATATTTGGCCAGGTCACTGAGCTCCATGTCTCCAAAGGCCTCCCAGGGACAGACCACAGTGAAGTCTATGGGAAAAAAGCAGCAAAAAGCAACGTGTTAATAACAAAGGAGGGAGGGAGAGAGGGGGGTGGGGTGGATGACGGGGAGAGAGACCAACCTGTGCCTAGACCCTCCATACCAGGAATGTCATCACCGAAGCTGTGGAGGAGAGGGAGAGGATTGAGTGATGCAGAGAGCAAACAGATTTAAAGCGGAACATTTGAGAAGAAAGTTTGTGTCAGACAGAGACTCGAGTCCAGAACACTGACGATGGTTTGGCAGGTGACTCCAGTGGCTCAACCTTGATGCTGGGTGGAGGATGAGCTGCTCTAATCCACCCCTCAGGAGACTGTTGAGAAGCAGCTTCAGAAGATCAAGGTTGCTCCACTGGAATCATGGGGACGCTAGGAGTGAGATCTTCTCTCTTTCTGGAGACCTTACCCCTTCTGTCCAGGTTTGGGGGCTTTGCTTTTGAAGGTCCTGGCTGCCCTCTGTTTGAATTTGGGGGGGCCCTTCTTAGGTGTGGTGGGGCCTGTGGTGGCTGCGGGTGTGGCCAGGGCACTGCCTGCGGGGGGCGCCGCGTTCATCTCTGCGGGCTGATCTGTGAGAAGAACACACACACTGAACGTCAACCGTGGAACCTCGATCAGATTACGAGGTAAATCTGCCTCAGAGCCGGTTCCTCTTTAAGAGCCTTCATCTCATTAGCATAATGAGCTTAAAAGATTTCCTCCATCCGGCTGAGCACGGAAACACACACACCATCAGCCTGTCGCTAACACACAAGCAGAAGAACCGCGCACACACACCATCAGAAAAAAACCAATCGATGAGCAGTTCGATTACAAGAGATGTGTCATGGTCTGCTGACGCCTGACCACCCTAGCTCTCGTCTGGTGAGCTCCAGATGCGCAGGAGCTCAAACAGAACAACAGCACAGACCAGTTGGAGAACACCACCAGTCACCACGACAACCGACCGCTGAGCAATCAGCCAATCAGCAGCCAGAGCACACGGGCGTGTGAGTGCGTTACCTGTCGGGTCCCTCCGGGTGGCTGTGTGCGTCTCAGAATCTCGTCCCGTAGAATGAGGCGCTCCGTCTCCTCTGGGCTTTTATAATGTCCTTGAAGCTCCACCCACAGCTGTCAATCAATCTCCCAATGAGGAAACACTAATGGATTTACCCGTGCACACGCACGCAGAGGTAGGGACAGAGTGTGTGGTCTTGACTCTTTAATCTCAAGGTTAGAAGAGTCTCGTTTCACCTGCATGTGAGAGAGAGAGAGAGAGAGAGAGAGGCAAGCAAGGAGCTCAACTGTCCATCCAGATGATTGATGATCACTGTGTGAAGCTCAGCAGGTTCCTCCTGCCCTCTGGTCATGCGTGGTGTTTAGTATGTGCTGATGGTGCACCGGAGCCGGTCCACCTCAGGGCCAGGTTCTGAACTCTGCTCCTCCTGCAGTGAGAGAAGCATTGTGCGTCTGGGTCTCAGAGAAGCTCCTCTTCTTCTCTGAACAATGTATGTTTCCCCTGCTCCTCCCCCCTCACAGATCTTTCAGTACAACGCCTGCTCCTCAGCCCATCAGAGATTCTCCTCTGAGATTCATGGCTTCTGGGATCTCCATGAGGAACGTTATCTTCTAGCAGGAACTCTGGCATCTCACACAGAGTTTATTCTCCCGCTCTTCTGAATCTAACGCTCGATCTGACTGCTGTCAGTTTTTTGTTTCTGGAACGTCCATGTTTACCTTTTTCAGCAGACGCTTTTATCCAAAGCTACTTACAGGTCGGGAGTAAACAGAAGCAGTTTGTAACGAGGGCGGAGGCACAAGGAAGATGTTCAGAAAGAATTCTGAAAGTGTTTTTTTTTTTTTTTTAAGCTCTTTTTAGTTGCTTCAGTTTTTGATTCAATGTCCTCTAAAAATCACAAAATCCTGTCATGATCCCCGACCGTCGCTTTAGGTCGTAAACCACCTGATTCCGCTTTATTCCGCTCTTTATTCCCCTTCACTGATGTTGTGCTCGTTGCATGCGTCACATTTTTAATCTGAATTATTTTTTTTCGTTTTAATTTCAGAGTCGATATAATACCCCTTTACATTCCTTTTGAAAAGTTTCCGTTCTTTTTGTTATTATCCTTCTTGTACCTCTATTTGTTCCTTCCACTCTTGACTGTTCTCGCTGCGCTTGTTATGTTTTATGCTCTGTGTCTCTCTGAAGCTAGTTCCTGCGGATGTAGAACCTCTTCGTTTCATGGAAATAAACACATGGCTTCTCTGTTTTCATTTACTTGCACTTCGTTTGTGCAGCGGCGCTCTCCTCCAGTGTCTGGAGATCAGATGAAGTTTGTTTGGAAGATAATCAGATTTTCCCGCCAGTGGTAGTCGTCTCTCTGATTGGCTGGAAACCTCTGGACGCTGGTTCCACTGTGATGACCACGTGACATTTACATTAATGCGTTTTATCAAAAGCAACTTGGATTCCTTGGAATGAACCGTTCGTGCTCCACCTGGGCTTCGAACCCACAACTGCCTCTCTGTACTGAGCTGGAGGAGTGTCCCTATAGCTCGAACAGCTCGTAACTGTCATGGTGCTGATCATTTGGTCTTGTTTCGGCTTATGGGGTTTGGTTTCTCTGGGACTAGTAAAACCATGTAAAGTCAGGAAGGTTCGCTTCACTGCGTGCGGCCCGGTACAGGAACATCTCAAAGAACTAACAACTTTCTTCACATCATCTCCTCGGCTGACCCCCCCCCCCCCTCTTTCAGAACTCATCCGTGTGTGATTGCTATGAAACAGTAGATTCCTGAACTTCTCTGAAGCCAGAGAGATCTCCGCAGCTGCGGTTTCCTCGACTCACTGCTGAGCTCTGGACTGTGACAGAGTGGTTACATAAAGCTGATAATCTGTGTAATCCACGGGAATCTCATCAGCTGATCTCTGACCAGTGGGAGCAATGTTGTTACCGTTCTCCTACTCCTGCAGAACGATCCATCACTCAACCCCCCTCTTCCCCTCATGTATACGTACACTGAACAGATATATACAGTGATGAGCGGCTGCAGTGAAGCATGGGGGAGGTTGCTTGAATGTTTGTGGCTCCATTTCTGCCAGAGAAGAATTGCATTTCTGTTCTCAATGCTGAGAAATGCTTCTAAAATGCACCAGTGAGGCTTTTCAAGAACTATTTCCAGCTGAAGTAGCACTGGTCCCATAGTGCCCTGATCAAGTGTCTGGGAGGAGACAGAGGGGTGTGAGGAAGCTACATCCTAAGTCTCCAAGTCTTCAAAAACTGTGGGCAAGTGCACAATGGGTTTTGAGGAGCAGGGGTGGTCTCGTCGAATATTGACCTTTAGTTGCAGATTTGCATTTTTGAAAGTATTCTTTGTTTACGGCAAACGACCTAAAACCTTTTCCACTGCTCCACCTCAGACTGCTCCAGTCACCTCAGAGATCCCGAGGAAATGCTTCTGAACATAGAGAACATCCCAATCGGACTCTCTGCTTGGGACCTTCACGGCCCGTGTCCCTTTCTGCAGGAGTCCTTTCAGAAGATGTTCATAGACTAATCACAGGTGCACGGGAACCTCAGACGTGCTTCGAGAAGCGTCTGGGATTGGAGTTTGACGTGGCCGGCTTTATCTGAGAGTGTGTTCTGGACAGAGGTCTGTTATAAATAGTGTGTGGTAATGTGATTAGTGGATGTCAGGAACAGATTCCCAGAGATTAGAGATCGAGTCTCTCTGATTCACCCCCAGGAGAGAAATTTATAAAAACATTACATAAACATAGAATTGATTTAAACGTGTTCGACCAGTGCTGTTCTTTCTTGTGAAACGCACTTGAAGGAACCCCTGGGTTCGGCTCGAGCGGATGATGCTTTGGGAAACACCACCTGCAGATATAAAGCTCCATGGAGCTCAGAACTATGAAAGACCTGAGATCCACATCTTCTCACGCTAGAAACCACATCTGAAGGACCTGTGCTCTCGTGTCTGTATTGTCTGTGTCAATTCTTTACACTCCTCTGAAAAAGTTCTCCTGGTGCCGACTCCTTTATTTATGACGGGAGACTCATTTAAGTTTAACAAGTTCCTCTCCCTCCCTCTGCTGGACAGAACTGGCAGCCATCCCCAAGCTCCATCCATCCAAGCGTGCAGAGGACCCAGACCGGGTTAAATCCCCTCTGAAGAAATCTCCCTTCTGGAGATTCTCACAGCAGTTCATTCCATCACTCTCTAAAATTAAACCTGATCATCTTTAATCAAACATTTATTGACACAAACAGGTTTGAACGGTGAAAAGAATCGGATGAATTCCAAAGTGACTTCACACACTGCAGACAAGTGAGAGAGAGGGAGGGAGGGAGGGAGGGAAGGAGGGAGGGCAAATCTGTATTTTGACACACACATGAGATTCAGCTTTCCGTCCTGTCTCTCTTTCTTGTCTGCCTCCCTCCCCTAGCAACTGCACTATGACCACTTACATTACCCTAGCAACCACCTAGATCTCACAAATCACCACGTACAGTTAGGGTTAGGGCGGAGTTAGTAATGCTGAGGTTTGAAATATCCTTGACTTTAAGTTAATTTGGAAAAAAACTTCTGTGAAATGTGTTGACAAAGGATGTTTGAGACATCAGCGTTTGCGGAAGATTTCTAAACGACACAATACATATATTTTTTTTAATGTTTCTTTTATAGAAACCTTATTGAGGGTCAGGGACCTCCACGACTCTACTCTTCTGATTCTTCTTGATTCACAGCCTAAAACTAGAAACTCTCTCTCACTGGCGTCTGTAAACCACCTAGCAACCCGTCAGAGCTCCCTAGCAACACAGAGTTTGTTGCGCCCAAGTTTATCCCCAGAGTTCTGTTTGTGCTGTGCTACAACTGCTGCTCTGTTCCTGGCTCCTCACCATCTCCACCGCCGCTGCCTCCGCTCCAGCGCCTCCCCCCGATATAGAAACACACAGCGTCTGGGGGCAGGAGGCTTCACAGAGCTTTGGTTGTTCCATTCTGTCTGCCCTGAGACTGGCCAGGAACTCTTCTCTGACCTCATCCCTCCATTCATCTGAGCGCCTGAGTGAGGGGTGTGTGCGGGGTATATAAACCTCTCGACACCAGCAGAGACCAGACCACAGCTCGCTCTCTCTCTCTCGAATCGGACAACTCAGGTTAGAAAAGTCTCCCTCTGCTCGTCTCTTTGAGTGTGTCTGTGTCTGTCTGACCGTCTGTCTGTCTGTCTGACTCTGTGTTTCAGATGCTGCAGTCATGTGTGTCTCTCTGCAGTGTGTCATTCTTTGTGTCTTTCTGGTACTCGGCGCTGCTGCTTATGGTCAGTTATATCCTGAATTACCTTAGCAACCAACATCTTTCCCCTAGCGACCAGTACGAGACCACGGCCGTCACCACAGACACATGCACTGTGACACTGTTTTTGTTTCTTACTAAATGTTCTTCTCTTCTCTCCTTGTCTCTCTCTCAACCCTCTACCTGTCTGTCTCACTTGGAGCAGATTCTCAGGAGAGCCACGAGTCACTGGAAGGTAACAACTCTCTTAGTGTGGATCTGTCTGTGTGTGTGCGTGTGTGTTTTCGAGAGAATGTGAGGTGCACACACACACACACCATAGTTTAGTCTGGGAGCGGAGCGTGATTCAGAACAGGAGAATGATCAACACTGTGTGTGCGTGCGTGTGCGTGTGTGCGTGCGTGTGTGTGTGTGTGTGTTTGTGTTTGCTTTAGTGTTCATGAACCCGTACCAGGCAAACACGTTCATCAGGAGTCCACCAGATCCTCTCCTCAACCAGCAGCTCTACAGGAGGTACTTGCACACACAGCACTAGAGGGCGCTCTATCAGAGGCAAGCAGATCGTGGGTGGGGCACTGAGGGGGAGGTGTGGGGAGAAGTGATGCGCTCTGAGAGCCAATGCTTCGTCTCAGAGTCCCTGAGCAGTGATGCCCCGACAGAGTTCTCGTAAAACGCTTCACGCCACAACGTTTAACACAAGTTTATAATAACCGCCAACAAAACAACCTTCATCAGGCGCCGAGTGCAAGGAGCAGAGTCTTGTTAAGGAGCTGAGCTTAAAGAGCCGGCCTTTCCATCCATCACTGGAGGAAAACTTGTGTCTTCATGCTTTGATGGAACAAGACAATAGGGGGCGCTAGTTGTTCTAAAAACCAAGGAGTCCAGCTTTTGTGGTAATCTGTAGACATACGTTTTGTCTCAAACCAGGTTCTAAAATCCTCCGAAGTCTAAACGGGACGTTCACGCCTCATTCTGACCCGCAGACTGGTGTGTGTTGTCCTTGTCAACCTTTACTGTGGAGGCTTACCACAGCTCCCCAAGCGCCACAGATATGGCTGCCCATTGCTCCCAGTGTGTGTGTGTGCTCTTGGATGGGTTGAATTCCTTGTATGGGTCACTCCATACTTGGTCCTAATGCCACATCAGACGGCTACATGTGTTTTTAAAATAAAACTAATGTTTCCGTCCCTAGCAGCATTTCGAAAATTACTCAAGCTACGGTCTTTAATAACGACCTGTTACTTGCATTTCAATTTGCTTGCTATTGAACCGCAAAGTATCATGGGATATGTGAGGCCATAAAGGGTAGTAGCCACGCATCTTCTGAATTCAGGAAAAATATTTGAAAGATCCTTCGACTTTGGGACAATCCTTGGCGCAGGACTCTGAAGGTTATTCATTGAATAGTAATTATGATACAAACATTAGAGGAATGTTATTAATAAAATCGTTCCCTCTCTCCCTCCGCCTCCACTGAGTGCTGAAATACTGCTGATGATGGCATCGTGTGCTTTTACAGTTTGCCCGGGGTGAAGGATGCATCTCTTCTGTTTTTGGTTGCAGGATGCTGGCCGAGCGGAGGGCTGAAGTCTGTGAGGATTTCACGCCCTGTCGCCTATTCTCTCTGAGGGCAGGGTCTGATCTGGCCTATCAGATTTACTTTGGGGCTCAGCAGCCAAGGCTCCGCCCACACCTCAGAAGATACTAAAGACTGCTTAGACCTGCAGGGATTATAGGCTCCACCCACACCTGAGGAATATAATCCTCCATGTACAATTTCGGGCTTGTTAACGCTTAGCTTCACCCTAGGGGCCACGCCCATCTGCTTATTTCATGCGGGCGCTGTTTTAAGAATGCAAGAGAGGAAAGAAACCCAGACGTAGAGGTAAACATCCTAACTAACCTGGAATTTTTAATAATTGTGTTGAAATTTGGCCTAAAAATGAACGTTGAAAAGAACTGCTTTTTTGAAGGCTACATTACCAGTATAGAAAATAAATATATTGGAGTATTGGTCAGAAAATGACTCGACTGCAGCACAGTGTCAAAGGAGAAATTTAAACAACAGCGTCTTTTTTTGTATTCCTTCATACTATCTCTGGGTTTCTTGCCACCGGCGCCTGTCTTTCATCCTTAAAATCGCAGCCAAGTGAAACAGGCAAATAGTAAAAACACTTAATGATGTACAAGGCTCGCCTTCCATCAGGGAAATGACAAAAGCTTGAGGACACTATGCTCCATTCAAAGCTGAGAAGACGCTCTGTCTCCTATTCACACTTTAGAATGCTCTAGCTGCATGGCTATGCTCCACTGCTGTTTCAGGAAAAATAAAATATATATATTTATAAAGTATAAAATTGTAATGTGGTTTATGAGCATTAGAACTTGTTTTCCTCCTTCTCCACACCTTGCACAGTGTCTCTGATCATCAGATGAGTTGTGATGAACAGTTTTCAATTGATTTGATCTTATAACTCTAAAGAGAGGCTGAAATATCCATAAACAATATTCAGGGTGTAAGAGGAATCACGTGCCGCTGCTGAGATGCAGTGATTAGGGGTGTAACAATAAACCGTGGCACAATATAAAGCTTCTGGCTACTGGCTGATGTGTTTAGGTACAATATGAGCCAAACAGCAACCGAGAAACAAAACTGGTTAGGGTTAATTAGAGGTGTGGACTTGATTCAATCATTTGGTGACTCGAGACTAGACTCGAATCGACTCGGACTGGATCCTTTCGCTCTGAGCAGGTTCACGTTGTGCATGCTTCTGTGTCAGAGAGAGAGAGAGTTCACATTCAATCCGCCAATCAAACTGAAGCATCTGTAAGAAGCTAAGTTCATCTATTGGTTGCTGGCAGTATTGCTGACGAGTGATTGGCTGTTCCCGCTGTCACTCCATTTAAGTGAAGTACACGTGACAGAACCTTTTCCTTCAAATCTGCTTTAAAGATTACTTAGAAGTTTCTGTTTTGCTTTAAGTTTCTTTTACATCAATATCTAAATCTTTGTTTACTATTTTTATGAGATTTAAATATTAGGTTTTTGTCATTTTAGAGTTAAATACATTGACAGGCAGTTTGTATTTCCTTTGTAAATAAGGTGAAATTATAATTTTACGACTTTGACTTGCCCTGCATCGACTTGGCATTTGATTGTGAAGTAGTGACTTTGTCCCACCTCTGCGGATAATATTGTAAAACGATGTATAACACAAACTTTTCGCTCAGCAGCGTCACATCCTCCAGGGGCACAGGCGTTAGAATGGGAATAAATCAGCTGCAAAAACGTACAAATGCGTGTGTAGAAAGATCTGCAAATATGTTGAGATCAACTGAGTCTCACACGGCCGCGGGGTGAAGCCAAACGTAGCGAGCGCCCTCCTGTGGCTAGCTGCAGAATAATTACCACTCTATACATGTCTATGGGAAAAAGTTGAACTTTCAAAACAAACATTTTTAAGAAAGTTATCTATACAGTGAACATAGATCAATACTGTCATTTTTTTTCTTGACTCAAGTTTATTTTTGCGTGGATCACAATAAGTTTGTAATAGAGTTCTAAACCAGAGCCTGATATGGCAGAGACTCAAACAGTGATTTCCACTGTTTCTCCCGGTCAGATCTTCTGCGAAGTGCAGATATCCCGTGAGGTGCTGTAACCGAATTAATACATTATCACATTAATATTTAGGACTCAAGAGACAGCATTGTATGAACAGAAAGGAAACAGGTTTATTAATGCATTAGGAAAATCAGAAAAGCATTTCAGTCACCTCGAGCCCGGGAGGCATTCGCGCAGCTTTCAGTCCTGTCACGTTACATGATGCAGAGAAAAAAAGAGACCCTTAGGTTAGGGGAGACTGCCTATGTGGGGTTTTCCACACAGGAAGAACGTCATTCCATGAGTCACAGAGACACACCAGCACATCTTTTTAGACGAACGGAATAACATTATTATCAATTATATGCAATGTTTACACTTTTCTATCACAGTGCATGATGATGGTGCGTGGTTTAACAGTTGGACCTCTCCTTCCTAACCGATGCATGATGTTGACAACGTCTGGAAACTTGTTCTTCAACTGAGGCTAGACTGCAGTGCATATGACCTGAGCATTAACACCCTCTTTGAGCGTTGCAGGCACACCAAACTTAAGATCACCCTGCAAGAGTATCTCTAGTTCAGATACACACCTCCAATGAGCTGTTCACATTTATCTATTTTGGCAGGCACTTTTATCCAAAGTGACTTACATTTGAAAGAATAAACACATTTTTTTCAGTTGCTTTCCCAGGGATTTGGACCCACAAGCTTTGCATTGCTCTACCAACTGCGCCACAGGAAATGTTCCTCATTAAGCTTTAGCTCAACATCTTTCACTTTATTTTTAAGGTCTTGTACTTCAGCACACACAAAGTCCATGGTCTTTTTCAAGCCCTCAATTTGCACAGCATTGGTGCTAATCGTTCCGTCTGATCTACTGTTGATCAAGGAAGAGCTAGCGAATATAATGGCTATTTCAGACACCTCAGTATTGGAGGCTCTACCTTTCTTCCTAGGAGGCCTATTTGGAATGTAGGGAGGTGAGGATGGATTGAACGCGTCATGGTCATTCACGCATGTGTGACGACTCGGTATGGTATCAGTGATCTGGAACTAGTCTCCGATTTGCATAATCCCATCATCAATATGACTGTACACCCTCAAGGAATTCACTCACACACCTTATTTATACATAATAAGAAAATAACTTGCGCAACCAAAATAGTATACAATGACTCCCTCCCGTCTCACATACAAACTATAACTGCTAAACTTGATTTCTTTCAGTAGTAAGCAGTGTATATGTATTAATTGAATGGAGCAATTATTAAATTGTAGCGTTATAAACTTTTCTGCCCACTAATGGCATTATGGTAAGCCGTGAGCTACAAACCACTCGCGTTTGCCAGCAATTCCCAGCGAGACCTGAAGAGGGTGGGAAAACTCCACCTATGAAAATATTGTCTAATTCACAACTCTAAATTAATGCTCTTATTACTTGATCCTGGGCTTTACTGGCTGCGGGTTACAGGCTTCTACCCATAAAATCGACTCGTGGACTGGGCGATTACTGCACTCTGGGAGACTGACGCTACCTATACGTTAGTAGTGCCTCCTAGTGGGTGGCTAATGTTGCAAACCAGTACAGGTCAAACTGGATTGCGTTCTAAGACTTTTTAAGTGTAGTTTGATTTTGTCAGTTTAGACGTTTAAACGTTTCAGTATCTTTATAAATGTTTTGTTTAATATTGTAATATATTATAAAACAGTAATCATATTATCAAAGTATGTATGTGTATACGATGTAAGTAATTAAATTATTGGAATGTAGTGTTTGATATGTCCCAGGGAAAGCAAGAACTGACAGAAAAAATATGTTCATTGAAATGTAAGTCGCTTTGGATAAAAGCGTCTGCCAAATGCATAAATGTAAATGTAATGTAGCTTGATATTTCACTGAATTAACCGAAACTGAACTTTAAAACACTCTGGAGAAGTGGTGGATTTTATTCGGCATTAGTTCTTATTAATTAGTCAATTAAAAATGTAACCCACAAATCATTTATTGCTTATAATTCATTACATTTCGTTAATAATTCAACTAACTGTATGTTGTAGTGAGTTGTCTGTAAAAATAAAGCTTTGGGGCGGAAGTTAGACATACACGCCGATAGTTCTATTTCCGGTTCTTTCAGTCAAGATGGCGGCAGCAAAGGCTCGCGATTGCTGATCAAACAACAATAAACCCTGGATATTTGTGCATTTTCTCTTTAACTGTGACTAGGGTGAGTTTTTTTCCTCAATAATTGGATCATGGGGAAGGGAAATACTGATCTGTTTGCTCGCGAGAGACGCACTTTAATCCGCCCGCGTTATTCAGAGGAAGCGCCAGAGATGAGAAATAAAACCAAGTGCTATAGTTCACGGTGTTTTCATTCTGTTTGCGGAAAGCACGCAAATAAGTTTTACTCTTAAACTATACTTTGGTGTCTTACAGATTCCGCTTTTGTGCTGAAGCTCTAACGTTACTTCAGAAAGACAATATGCCAAGTCAAGTTGTTTTATGTCTGTTTATTTACCACCCCCTTTTTTCTTTTAAATGGCAGCCAACCCTTTATCCCCAAAGCTTCTGGAACGTTTATATGTGCAGGGTATGAAGCAGAAAGAAACACCAGGCTGTTCTCCACGGGTTTGTTGGTTTATCCCCATCCCTTCTGATCTGAAAAGATCGGGTGAAGTCTTGTTTTGTAAATAACACCAGTCGGGTGCCCATGTGCACAACACCAACCTTTCTCTTCACTGCATGCTTTGAAAAAGATATGTTTGGGGCTGTGTGATATATATATATATATATATAGGGTTAGGGTTAGGGTTAGGGTTAGGTCCCCCTCCTGGTACCTGGTCCCCCTCCAGGTATCACTGCGATGACTGCACTGAATGTCCTCACTTTTCTTTTATCCAGCCGCACAAGGATCACTGATTTATTTATTAGAGAAAGAGAGACCTTGTATTAAGTGGGTGTATATATATATATATATATATATATATATATATATATATATATATATATACAGACATTTATAATGTTTCACTGGAAGCAACTTTGATTTGTTTAACGTGTTTAACGTCTAGTGCAGGTTCTGGGGTTTGTTTGCCTGTGGGGGAACTGCGTTTTGGCTTCAGGATGATCTAACTGATGGAATAGGCGCTGATCTTACAGTTATGCATTAAACAGACGCTTTCATCCAAAGCGACTTACATTTGAATGAATGAATGAACACGTTTATTTTCTTTTTTGTTTAAATGTTCCGTTTATTCTCCTGCAAGGCGTTCTCGAACCGTGTTGTGATTTTCTTGGAGATTTGATTACCTCTATATGATGATTTTCGTCTTTGTCCTCAGCCAATGGAAAGTCGCACAGATGGTTCTTTTCCCCCCAGCCACTGCTACACTGTAAATTCAAATTAGTTCAGTTTACTTAAAAAAAACTTTGGAAACTGAATGCCTTATTTTTCCAAAGCAAAGTTAGGAGGAAAATCCAAGTAAAGTTAATAATTAGCTTCAACAATTTTTGTATATGTTTAAAGTTTAATTGAGTATACTGTAAAGGTAATTAATTTTAAATTAATTAAATTAATTGTAGTAAGCCTACTAGATCATATTAATTTAATGTAATGTTGTATTTTAAGTAATGACAACTTAAAACACCATGTGCAATCAGTTTCCAAAGTTTTTCAAAGTAAAATGAACATGTTTTCTAAGTACTGGTTTCAGAAAAACACACTCATCACAAATCTAAAACTCTGAACTGTTTATTTCTTTTGAATGAACATTTTAGACAGATTTTTATGAACAATATAGTGTAAGTAGAAGTACTGTTTCTATGCATTTGTATCTAAAACAGTATGGAACTGTGACTAATTTCTAGTCTAAATTTAGAGCATAGATTAAAACAAAGAGGAGGCATACATGTAGAGGGCTTGTCCAACGCTTCAGAGAACTCAGATCTCTTGATTTCTGCAAAGATCTAAGCACAAACATGTATTTCACTAAGTACAAAATGTTTTTTAACATTTGGCAATATTTAACTACATAATATTTGATCTCTCCAAGATGGTGCACCATCTAGCAGCTGTAATATATCTTTAAACTATACATAGCCTCGTGTATATATATATATATGTGTGTATGTAAAATCGCTAAAATCTTGTTCGGTACAGTGTCTTGGAGAATTCGGTTCGGTACAAAACAATAAGAACTTACATGATCTTTATTTTGAAAAGCTGCCAATACACAATAGAATTCTTGCATAAAATAAATAAAAGTAACACATTTGGGTGATATTTTAAATAAATTGCACTCTTTACAAAGAAAAACACATTTTTAAAATAAAAAATGAAAAACTGCAACTAGTTAGGACCTGAAAACTTCTAACACTAGCAACAGCTTCAGCTTATATATCAACAAAACTAACTATTCAAGTTTTAAGTTTTTGGCTAAAAAGATGAACCTATCCACATTTTCTGAAGAGAGCACAGATCTGGTTGCAGTGACAATATCTCCAGCAGTAGAAAATGTTAGATGTGTTGCCTGCCACAAACCCGATCTCCGTGGAACAATGTCGGCATACAACTTTAAATTTATCCACTCGTCTATCCCCGTTATGTATTTTAACAGAGAAGCCAAAGTGTTCTCAAACAGGAGACCGTAGTGAGGTGGGAGGGTCTTCAAGCTCTGGCTTCTCTTTCGCTGTTGCCATTTTCTTACTCGTGATCAGCTACTCGTGGCGTGCAGCTCTACTGTGCGTCACTCAATAGCGTCCGTGCGGAAACTCGCCTAGGAACATCGTTCCGCTGCGCTTAATATCGCGCTAATAATAAATTTATATTATTTAATAAAAATACCGAATACCGAAACGGTACGCAAGTGTACCGAACCGAACAGGCCGTACCGAAACGGTTCAATACATACCATGAACCGTTACACCCCTAATATATATATATATATACACATACACATACACATACACATACACACACACACACACACACACACACACACACACACACACAGTTATACATAACTTAAGCGCAGAGACTCGACCCGAACACATCTCTCATGGATGTAAGAGGTGGACTGGATGCTCCACTCTCCCTAGTCAGATTCAATAATGAACTCTTCTCTAATCTCTCTCTCTCTCTCGTGTTTCAGGTTGTGTTCACCATGGGCCGTCGCTCCACCTCCTCCACCAAGAGTGGGAAGTTCATGAACCCCACGGACCAGGCTCGTAAGTGTTGCTCGCTGCAGATTTCACCCTCACTCGCTCCTCCGTTGCTGGGGACCTTAGTATTCTTTCTATTAGAAACAGTTGGTTTGGAGGCTGAGGCTCTTTCTCGAGATCTTCTAAACCAGCAGCCAATCAGATCTGATTTTTAACCTTAATACTGGTAGCCAATCAGAGAGCAGCAGGGAGTTGGGGGAGGAGTTACACAGGCACAGACAGCAATAGATACAATAGTTTCGTTCTAAAGGGGCTTCCTGGACCCAAGAAATGAGAAAGTTGTGCGCTTCCATTTTTGATGATAATCTTGAGGCACACGTGACCTCGCACTGTTTTCCAAATCATTTCTCACGAGTGTTTCTCACGAAAGTCGCACAGTATGAATCCCCCTGTCACTGATGTGTTGTGCAGTGAATTGATTAGTGACTGGATGCTGTCCCAGACAGTCCTGCAGCGTGAAACGGTCTGTGACAGGACTTCTCTGAAAATCCGTTAAAGGGTACAGCCTGAACTCTTCTTGAGCTGAACAAAATGCAACTGGCGTACGCCAGACATGAGGCTTGCTGGAGAAACGCATGTTCCCTCATTCATCTCAGCGTTAGCCAATCTGAACGCTGATGTACGCCGGGTTTTCTGTGTATACGATGTTGCCACAGCGTGTCGCTCTCCCAGTTTCACTGTTTCTGACCTTATTCTCCTCTTTGTGTTTCTGCAGGAAAGGAGGCTCGCAAGAGGGAGCTGAAAAAGGTCACCCCCCCACCTCCTCTCTCAGCAAGTCTCTCCATGCACCTCTCTCTTTACCTCTTTCCCTCTCTTTCCAGAACAAGAAGCAGAGGATGATGGTTCGAGCAGCAGTGTTGAAGATGAAGGATCCCCGGCAGATCATCAGAGACATGGAGAAGCTGGACGAGATGGGTGTGTCTCTCTCGGTCCGACTTTTCTCTGGATATTCATGCGAATACATTGTCAATGACATCACTTCCTTCCTGTTTCAGAGTTCCACCCTGTGCAGCAGCCGCTCCTCAATGAGAAGGTGCTGCGCGACAAGCGAAAGAAACTTCGTGAGACGTTTGATCGGATCGTTCGCCTGTATGAACGAGAAAACCCAGAGACCTACAAAGACCTGAGGAAACTTGAGCTGGAGTATGAAAGTCGACGACAGGAGCTAGCGCTGTTCTTCCACTCCGTCAAGGTGAGGGAGGGGTCAGGAGCTAGCTCCGTACTTTAATTCATTTGGGGACCGAGGGGGTCAGGAGTTACCGCACTCTCCACCTATTTCCTTCTATCTCGGTCTCTCTCCAGAACGCAGAGTCTGTCGAGGTAGACAGTATCCCTCTTCCTGAGATGCCTCATGCACCGTCGAGTGTTCACATCCAGGACATTCCCCTGCCTCATTCTCAACCAGCATCAATCCTGAAGAAGAGCTTGGGGTAAGTGCTCTTCTCCCTCTATCTTTTACTTTCTCACTCGTTCTCTTTCCCTCACTCAGTTCAGGTCAGCGTTAGCTTCATTGTTTTGACAAATGCACATTGTTTTCTCAGAGCTTTACTTTTGACTGTTGATAATAACAACAGTACAAATAGCTAGTAATGATACACGATCACTGATAGCACTGTAATAATAATAATAGTAATAATAGTAATGATAATAGTAGTAATAGTAATAATAGTAATAATAGTAATGATAATAGTAATAATAATAATGGTAGTATTAATAATAGTAATAGTAATAATAGTAATAATAATAATAATAATAATAGTAGTAATAGTAATAATAATAGTAATAATAGTTGTAATAGTAGTAATAGTAATAATATTAATGATAATAGTAATAATAGGAATAATAATAATAATAGTAGTATTAATAATAGTAATAGTAATAATAGTAATAATAATAATAGTAGTAATAGTAATAATAGTAGTAATAGTAATAATAATAGTAGTAATAGTAATAATAATAGTAGTAATAGTAATAATAATAGTAATAATAGTTGTAATAGTAGTAATAGTGATAATAGTAATAATAGGAATAATAATAATAATAGTAGTATTAATAATAGTAATAGTAATAATAGTAATAATAATAATAGTAGTAATAGTAATAATAGTAGTAATAGTAATAATAATAGTAGTAATAGTAATAATAATAGTAGTAATAGTAATAATAATAGTAATAATAGTTGTAATAGTAGTAATAGTAATAATATTAATGATAATAGTAATAATAGGAATAATAATAATAATAGTAGTATTAATAATAGTAATAGTAATAATAGTAATAATAATAATAGTAGTAATAGTAATAATAGTAGTAATAGTAATAATAATAGTAGTAATAGTAATAATAATAGTAGTAATAGTAATAATAAT
>SRMA01026575.1:5948-29038 GCA_007224835.1 Danionella cerebrum
TAAAGCCTCCAGCTCTTGTAAATTCTTGCATGAATGACATGTTTGAGTTCTCCCCAGAGATGGTTGTGTCTCATTGCACCAAAACTTTGTACCAGAAGTTCGGAACTTGTCTCTGAGCTGTTTGGCGTATTGTAAGCGGCTCCTTTGAGGCATTTGTGTAGTTATGGCTTTCTTCTGGAAACTCCACTATTCAACACATTTTTATTCAAGCCTCTCCTTATTGTTCTCCTTGAAACAACCACAGGCACACTTTTACAGAGGGCTCTATATTTCAGCTGAAGATGTTTCTGTGTTTTTCTTTGCATCCCTTACAATTTTTCTGGCAGTTGTAGCAGAAATGTTAGTTTGCTGATTGGGTGATTCCCAGTTCCTTGGAGATCTTTTTATATTTCTTTTCTGTTTTGTAAAGTTAAACTCCCCTTTCCCGCAGCTGCTTCGAAGGCTCTTTTGCTTTCCCCAATCGCTCAGAATTCAGCAATTCAAGATTTGGCTCATGGCCCCTGAATTAAACTCCTTTGCTGCTATAACTGAATTTTTAGAAACAATAATCTGAAGAAAAGAAAAACATTATTATTCCAGTGTCCATTTATTACTATTAGATGAGTGATTTAATCCAATCCAAATATTTCCTCAAACATTTTTCGGGGCTCCACTTTTTCATCCCCATCCTCCTCCACAGCTGTATCTGGGAGAAAACGCTGTGATTCAGGCTTGGCTTTGGTTAATACCTCAACAAAGTCAGTTTCCTGTGGGTCTGGCAGGGCTGGAGATGGACCGGACTCTTCCTCCTCCATGTTCAGAGCGCTTGCAATTCTCCAGGAATCACTAGTGATGACATTACCGGCCCCTGCAAGCAGATCAACACGAAAAGGTTTGAAAAAAAAACAAAAAAAAAAAAAACAAAAGCAGCTATTAAAGTAAATGAAAGTACTAATGAAAGATGTTCACCAGCAGGACCAGATGATTGACAGGTAGATTCACAGCAGAGACAAACATCATCTGAACCGTGCAACTCTTCCCATCTTCAAAGAAACTCCAGTTATTACCGCAATACAAATACTGATCAGAACACATTGAGACACTGTACCGGTTCATTTTCTGGTTGTAGATGCATGACTTGGCACTCTCTGTTGGATTTGAAGATCCAATGAATATCTCACAGTGCATGTGAAGCTGAGAACAAACAAATATACGTTTAAAGACATTTCTCAAGTACAATTTGTTCTGTTCAAAAAGTCTTTAAATGATGCTGAGCAGCTGCTGATCCCACCCCGTCCTGCCACTACAACTCGACTTTTAATATCGTCACACACGACAGCACTACCCCACATGGATCAAGAATAAGGGAAGAGATGCTAAACAAAAACAGAAAATCTGAGAAAGGATTTGGATTTACACTATCGATCAAAAGTTTGGAGTCACTCAGACAATTTAGTGTTTTCCAAGAAAAGTCACATTTACATCAAACACATACGTTTTTAAAAAGAACAAAAACATAGTCGAGACACCGACGATGTCAGAAATGATCAGATTTATTTGAAATAATAATTTTTCCTTCAAATTTTGCTTTTGTCAAAGGATCCTTCGTTTGCAGCCATTATTTTGGGTTTTAAAAGTGTGGGGGCACATCTGACTCATGCAGGCTTTAAAAAGCAGCACCATATCCTCAGTATACATCAAAGATAACATTCTTCTAAACATATTTTTAAAAAAGTTCCTTTTGAAAATCTGTGGTAAATGCAAGTTTGTGGGTGGCACAGTTAATAGCACTGTGGCCTTTCAGTATAGGTTACTGGTTCGAGGCCAGCAGGAGATATTTGCATGTTCTCCCTGTACTTGTGTGGGTTTCTTCCAGATTCCCAGTTACAGATGTTATCTAATACCCGTAGGGATTCCCTGTGATGGACTCGGACCAGAGTCTACCCGACTCTTTGGCAAAAGAGCACTGCAGAACCCTGTGACCCTGAAATTAAAGAAGCTGGTAAAGAAAACGAATCTTTTTCATCTTTTTCTGAAAGCAGCAGAAACTGATGCTGCATCAGTGATTTTTTTTTTTCTCAAGTTGAAATGCTTTAAGACAGTGAAAGCACAGGACTCTGGAGCTGTAAAAAAATCATGTAATGAGTTCTTTAAACCAGGGGTTCCCAAACTTTTTTATTCCGGGACCCACCTAGGCAAGTACGTTGATCTCAAGACCCACCATAATATTTTTATATGGAAAAAGGGTAAATAAAACCTCATTTACAGAGCAGTTTTTATTTTACTTAATAATAATTACATTTACAGTTGATTGCAATACTTGAGGGCATATGAGAAACACAGTTGTGTTATAATGCTAATATTGTACGAATAACTGAGTTATACTTAGTTACAAAGACAAACATTTTAAGAACTGACAAGCTTAAAAAATTTGAGTTCATGTATATCAAAAGACATTTCCTCAGTACGCCGTTGCACCGTATTATCAGAAAGTGGAACTTTATCTATCTTTAATGCAGCATCTTTACCCAGCATTTCCTCCACGATATCTCTGCAGGCCGGCAGCAGAAGCTCCTCTCCTATGTGTGTGGTTTTTTGGATTTTGCGATTCGATATCCAGCTAAAACTGAGGCTCGAAGTGCTTTTTGTGGGATGCTGGATGTACCTATTATCATTTTTTGTTGACGAAGATACTCTTCTTTTTTTAGAAGAAAATATGATCTACCTTTGTTTTCATATGCCGAATGTTTTGTTGTCAAGTGCTGTTTAAGTTTTGAGGGTTTCATGCTAGCACTTGCAAGCTTTTCTAAGCATAAAAGACACTCTGGGACTTCCTCAACCTCTGGACCTCCGCTGGCAATAAAACCAAGATCGAGGAAGGACTGATCATATTTTCTGTGTGGCTCCTTTTTAGATTGGGTTTGATCTGAAGATGTATCAGAAGTCTGCGACGCCTTTAGTTTTAAAAACTTCTCCATTTTACCAAACGCTTCGCGGCTGTGGTCATGAATGTATGTGACTGACGCACGTGACAGTTCAACACATATGAACCGGACTCGGTTCATTCGATGAATGCTGATTCAGATTGTTTCAGCTCATGTGTTTTACCTTCAACGATTCATTTCATCTCACACAGAACAGAATCGTCTCTAAAGAGTCGTTCGATTATTATTGTGCTGGTTTTGATTCAGCGTAACGTTAATATAGATGCAGCTAAGTGATTTTCCACGACTCATCATTCCTCACCATGCGACCCACAGTTTGAAAACCTCTGCTTTAAACAGTTGAGTTATGTTGGTTTATTCGTACGTTATTGAACGGTTATGTTTTTGAACTGATGTGTGATCTCTGAAGCCAGTTCTCCTCAATCTTCTGCTCTTTTTTCTTTATCTAAGCATTCCCTGACCCCTGCTTATTAATATATTAAAAACACATATCAAAAATATTTACAGCTAATACCATTTATTGTTGGTGTTTTTTAACAAAGTGCTGCTGCCTTTCAACATACAAATAACACTTGAAAAAAATATATAAACAATCAAACGTTTTGATATTAACTACAAGTTTAAATGATTCAAAATAATTATCATGGCAGTATCAGTCAGTGCTGCTGAATATGGTGAAAGGTGTCAGAGGGGACAGTTGTGAACTACATGAATTTAAAGTGAATAATGACAACAATAAGAAAAGAACAATTCGGTCAAAGCATTGGAGTTCAATAGCCTTCTACTGGATGTTAAATGCACTGCAGTACATTTTGTCATTTTAGAATGTCAAGTTATTTTGCTGAAAGTAACTCAAAAGTAATATAGGAGTAGCGTAACATATTATAATTCTGAGACAGTGATAGGTACTGATTACAGTTTGGAAGTAACTTGTTTATAAGTGAATGTGCAACTGCGATGGACTGCCAACATGTCCAGGGTATACCCCAAATTGTAGGTGAAGGTAAGAAGGAGATCCTGTGACCCCAAAACATTTTTTTTTACCTCTCCGGGCTCTTCCAACACGTCTCGGAACAGAAACGCATCCAACGAGAACCTGATAACATTTCGTCTGTCACTTTGGATGAATTTGGACCACCTACTGCTTTTACTATCAACCATGCACCTGAGAATAAAACGAGATCAATAACCAGATGTATTTAAAATATCAAGAAAAAGGTGCAGCTTCATCAGAAAAACACATCTCATAGCGGTTTAAGACTTGAAAGCAAACATGACTTTAAAAGAGCACTACCCATGGTTCTCAATGACGGTGAATCGTGGCAGGGACAAGTGAGAACTGTTGACTGTCACAAAACAGTAATCGACCCACAACCTCTCACCCTCTGCAAGATGGGGCCCGTCTGCCTGAAAGAACATGGGGTGACCAATGATGTACCCTTCACTGGGCAATAACCTTCTCCACTGCTCTGAAGAAAAGAATTGTCAACGTTTATGACATCACTGTTACGATATTTACACAATCAAACCTTTCTCACCATCACGGGGAGTGAGCATGACCTTTTCCACAGTTCTCAGAAGTTTGATGCGGCGTTGGTTTATGATGTGAGGAACATAACCAACTTTGTACGAGTAATGATATCTGAGGAGGGAAAGATGGGTGAAAATGACAGAGTGAGGTGAGCATGAAGCACATACCGATGTTTGGTACAAACGCAGAAACGTAAACAAACCGGTCAAAGTGACACTCGACAGGGGTTGAGAAAGGCATGGTTCTCCGGATTGGTGTTGTGTCCATCTCTGGAGAGTAGAACAGTATGTTGGAATACATCACCCTGTTGTTTACTAACTGTTGTAAAAAAGGAACGGATTGAAACATGAAGAATGGAATCTATTAACAAGCAATATTTGACAACATTTAAAAATTCTTAAAAGTGACATATACAGCCCCAAAATAGACTTTTTATTCAGAGTAGAATGTTCAGGATCTCTACACCAAGATTTAAGTCAGATGTAGGGAGCAATAAACAATAAACCTGTAGTTAAACCATTTAATTCTTGTGAAAAATACCAACATTAAAAAAACTGTATAGATCAAATACAGGTTATGTCATCAAATGGGAATGAGGCAGTGTTAAATAAGAAAGTTAAATGTAAAAGTGGAGTGTAATTCTGATTGTTGTGAACACAGATACTGTTTTCATGAAGGACAATTTCAGACATGTACAAACGGTTCAGCTCACCTTCATCTTGGAGTTACACTGATTCATATTGTACACAAATAAGTGATAGAGCCCGGTGCTCTTACTGATGCCGCAGGTTCCCAATTTAAGCTCATATGGGGCAGTACCCAGTGCTATTTTATCGACTATGACGATCATTTTTGTTAACCGGCACAACACGTGTACTCCGTGGTCTCGCACTTGGCGCCACGGAGAACTGGACGGGTTTGGCGCGCGCGGGAGCAGGACTTCCTTCGCCCTCTCTGGAAGCTGTTCACGTCCTGATCCATACTTCGGAGAAAACCACTCCTTCTCAAAGAGTAAGATCCTGGAATGCTGGGAGACGGGAAAGTGCAAATACTGCGGCGGTAGAATCTTGGAAACAGGCTCCTCAAAATCAGTGCTCGCGAACATACGAGGGTAGAGATGGAGGACTGCTAAAATTAATATTTGTTGTACATGTAGCATGATATCTTCGAACCACACTCACAATCGCTCAGACGCGCGGGTTGTGATTATTAATTGAACGCACCTGCGTTTCTTTTGAGACCCAACGAATCTGTGAACTGGGAAGTTCAAATCGTTTGAGGGAATCGGTTCTTTTGAACATGTATAAATGAATACGGTAGATTTTCACAAAAGACGTGTCAAACTCATTTGAGCTCGCGGGCCGCATGGTGCATAATGTGAGCCTCTGGGGGCCAGACCAAACAAATCATGAAGAATAATCCTTGAGTGCCTTAATAGATTCATTCGTTAGATACATCTTATTTTTCCTTTTAATAGTTAGTATGTTTTCAACAAAGAATTATATTCTGACATTTTGATGAAGAAATATCTCCATGGGTGGCGCAGTGGTTAGCACTGTGGCCTTCCAGTGAGAAGGTTGTCGGTGCGAGGCTCGCTAGTGACCCCCGTGACCCAAAATGGGAATAAGCAGGTCGGGAAATGAATTAATATTTGAAAAAAAATAAAAAATATTCTAAATGTACAAAGTCTGGAACAACACTTTCTCTTCATATTAAGCTCAGAGTTTAACTTACAAAACTAGATGGAATAACTCTTGTAATGTTTCTTAATGGAATTAGGCAACATCATATTGCAGTTTTAAATAAACATTTCTACTGAATTTACCCTTTGTTTTACACACAAAGTCTGAGTTTAGCTTTAGCTTCGTTTTCACTTTAAAAAACGACAAGCTTTTAGCAGCACAACAGCGACGATATTGTTACCGGTTTTGGCTCGTGCGGAATGAATCATCGTCATTTATCGGCGAAACCGAAGCCAAGAGTCTCATAGAAACGGCCAGCGCCCGCACTGCTCACTGCACGTGTACTACCGCGAGAAAAAATAGACCCGTCATATTAACACACTGCTGCGACGCGGAGACACGCAAGATTAAATAATTGGTTGAAACAATTTATTAGCAAAACAATTATTTCGCAATTTGTTATTTAAAAAGTAACATTAATTAAAAGGCTACGTTTGTAATACTAGCCGTATGTTTGACACCCTTGCATTAGAATGTAAAAACGCTCAATCGCCGGTTAAATCAGTTTAAGTATTCAATCAACATTGTTTTTAATATTTTGGATGACACTCATCTTTCCAGCAATTTTGACCTGTGATCTGAAGTTTCCTGTGCTTATAGAGCTCACACATCCCCAAAACATCAGTGACCCACCTCCATGTTTCACAGTGGGAATAGTGTTCCAAATGTAAAGTTTATGGTTGTAGCCATAATTTTGGTCTCATTGGTCCAAATAACTTTGTTCCAGAAGTTGTGTAGTAATGGCTTTCTTCTGGAAACTCGACTATGCTGCAGATTTTTTATTGTACCCCTTGAAATGCCACATTTATACAGTCCTGAATTTCAGGTGATGTTTTTTTCTGGGTTTTTCTTTGCATCTCTTAAGGTAAAAAGCGGAACAGTTTATGGCTGGACTCTTCACTGTTGAATGGAGGTCCATCACTGAAGGTTGTTTGGTGGAGGAGTTAATGGCTGTGCTCCTCACTGATGAATGGAGGTCCATTGCTGAAGGTTGTGAGGAGAAGAGGAGTCTCCTTGGAGGTCCTGCTCTGCCTGTAAGCACTGGACGAATATATTGAAGGGTTTCTCTAGAGCCCAGCTGATGGTTTCATTAAAGCCTTGTTTTAAACTCTCGTGATTTCCATGATTCATGAAATTTTCTTGTTTTCAAATAAAAAATGGAGTCAACCTCCAAATAAAACCCATATCTCGAAGCTTCTATCTCATTACAGAACACCAGTCCAATCACACATAGCAAAGCTTTATTGTAGGTGTATTTACAGTACAATATCATTAAAATAAATGTTTGGAATAAACATTTCGTTTGTAGCGATGAAATTATATTTTATGTACCTTAAATATATGAAAGCACTGTTTGTGATAGTACATATAGTACTCCCAAAGTAAACATTTAATTACTATCTATTTTATAAGATCCCAATATTTTCTGGCATAAATAATATCTTGCTTGAAAATGGAGGGCTGAAATAAAATAATGAACAATTATCTTTAGATTTAAACCTAGTTTTGATAATTATGTATATGTGTGTGTGTGTGTATATATATATATATATATATGTATATATATATAATTTCTTCCAAGCAAGATACTTTTATTTATACATAAATTTATTAATCGATTTTTTTGTCAGAGAGCTCTGATAGTTCATGTAAAGTTTTAATGACAGTCCATCACTGTTTTAATTCCAGACGGTCTCCGAGCTGCACACGTCACAGCTACAGCAAGCTCCTGATTGGTCAGCGCGGCGGGCGGAAAATCCGCCGAAGTTCAATTTTTTGAACTCGAGCGATACGCGCGCAGTTCACCCGTCTACGGCCGGTCCGCCTCCTGCGCGCGGCTCACAACACGCGTATCACCCATTCATGCGGTTTAATACGCGCCTATCGCGCCGCTCAATTCGCGCTTACCGTGCGCTGAAGCCTCAGACACGCGCAAACGTGTCTTTGCATTGACTTAACATGGAAACCCTCCGCGCGAACCGCGTTCGATGTGAACGTACCTTTACAATTTTCCTGGCAGTTGTAGCAGAAATGTTTGTTGGTTTCTCTACAACCCCTCGCTTCCACTCCTTGATCAGAGTTTGAACGCTATCCTGTTTTGCTTATTTCTAAGCAAAATAGACAGAAGAGAGGTAAAGATGGAAAGAGCAAGAGGGTGAGAGCGTTTGGGGGGGGACTGAAAAAGTAGAGATGGTTACATTGAAAAGAAAATAAGGCAGATAAAATGAGAACAAAAGATAAAAATGCAGGAAAATGAGAAAGTGCAAAAAAACAGAGGGGAAATTTGGAGTGGAAAAAAAGTAAGAGAAAGAGAATAAAACAGTAGAAAGACAGAAAGCGTGAGAATAATTGCTACATAATGGAACATTCACTATTTCTAGCAATCGTATTGGATTCATTACTTTAGCTAGATCTCATTCTTGGGGGAATGTTTCTTTATACACAATTTGATTGGATGGATAGATGTCTCAGTGTAAAGTAGTTAAGGCAGTTTGAAGAAAAGTTGTGCAGTAAAAGTAGAGATACAGAACTAGAAATGTACATTTTTAAATCTACTCTCTAAATTATAATTTCTGAGAAAAAACATTACAGTAAATTTACACCAGTGAACATTGATAAATTAAGACTTTTCTAATTAAGACTTTTCCTGCATGAGCATGAAATTCAAAGCAGAACAAATTTCCAAAGAATAAATATTTTATTTTGAAAGACATTTTGAAAAAAATATTTGCATGGATGAAAGTCCAGACTCATTCATCAAAGACCCTAAACAGAAAAAAAGAAAATCAATCAAGAAATAGAACCACTAAGCCTTTGTTCTGAAAGTGCACATCTTACCGCTGCATCACTTTAGAGACTCTGGAATGATGCAGATGCACCGTGCTCCCATCTCGAGCTTTACTTTAATCTTCCTTCCACTCAGCTGGTTCTTGTTTACCATTTAAAAACATCTCTTCATCAATCACCATCAGTGAGAGCTCCGTACTGAGCACAGTCTTGTTCTCAAAGTCTTCAGACTCAAGCTCCTCTATGCTCAGAGTTTTGGGAAAGGGAGTGCTTTGCCATTGTTCAATCTTTCTGGCTTCTTCAACATCTTCCAAAAGCTCCCCAGTCAGCTCAAAACTAGGCTCTTCAGCAATTTTAGATTTATTCAAGCTCTTCGGAGTCAATCCACCCTTCCAAATTTCTTTACTGAAGTCCTTCTCCTCCCCAGGGGACATCACATCTCCGGGACGCACCGGCAGTTCTCCTTTAAGCTCAGTAGAATGGACTTCTGAATCAACCATGACTTCAACATCTAAATCTTTACTGCGCATCTTCTTAAATTCGGGCTCCTCTGGTTCTTCAGAGTCAGTCACAATCTCCACATTGCGTCCATCTTCCTTCTCAGAAATTATTGGGACACTCTTGAACTTCATCAGGTCCTCCAGCTGATCCAACCTTTCCTTAGATTTCAACAAAGGTTGTTCATCGTTGTCCCAAACCCAGGGTTTGCTTGTAATCAGCGCTGGTCTCAGGTTTGGTAAATAAGCTGTTGAAGCAGGAAAAAACAATCCATGATATAACGCTTTACAATACACACGCTGTACTGATCAATACATACAGACAACTGAATTCTTGAACCAAATATTATAGTGATACGCAAAATTTTGGGCACCCATTTCTGTCTGGATTATAAATATCAGCGAAATAGACTTAATATGATTTATAGCGAATAAAAACTTAAACTTGTGCATAAATTTCAGGCACCACAAAAGAATAACTAAATATATTGAGCATAAAAACCCTTCTAATGCTTTTTTGATCTTCTAATTAAGAGTCTAGATTTTGGCAGAAGGTATATTGGATCAAAACATCACCAGTTCAGTCACTTGTTTCTCTGGATCAATGCCCTTTGAGCAGTGTTTAGAGTAGTTGACAGCGCAGCTTCATCTCTGACGCTAGCTGTGTTTCCATTCACCTGGAAATGCATTTACAGAATAAATCCCAATGCAATGTGTTTTTCTGTCAAAACTGGAGAGTGATGAGTCTCGATTAAAGCAATTACATTGTACAACATCTGAAAAGTTGTTTTGTTCTTTCTAAAATTCCTGTCATCAATGTGGTTCGGGCCATCAAATCCCAGAACGGTCTCAACTGCACATATTGTGTTTCGTCTACATGTTCTAAGACACAAGTAAGTCATCATATACGAAAAAGGCTTCTAATGCAGAAACTTTTTTCTTTTGATATCTGGCACCTGTTTATGAGAAAGTGGGGATTTTGTTCTTTGTCTTTGGATGGAGACACTGCTTAATTCTTAAATATTGTATGTTATACTTTAGTTTCATGGAAACATGGCCACTGATTCCAGGACATTGTTTTCCAGTGTATACTGATATTAAGTGGAACCTACGCGACCCTCAACTTTAACAAAATCTCCAGTTCCTGCATTGGACACAGCCCCACAGAGGGACACAGACCCTTGTTTTTCCCAAACAACTCTTTCAGTTTCAGTCCACAGCACATCAATCCAGAACGAAGTCTTACTCTGCCATTTCAGGCCTTAACTAGAAATGTTCTTCTGGTCTTCCAAATCCTCACAACGTTCCTTGGAGTTGAAACAAAGAGATTAAATCTATCAGAGCTATTGGTATCTTATTCTTCAACCGTGATGCTCAACAAGCATTGTTTCAGCTCATCTGAGAGTTGTTTTGAGGCTCTATGTTGCCACTTTTTACAGAAGATGTAAAGAGTAGAAACACTTACCATTGGCTTCCTTTAAAGACTTTCTCAAGATTGGATTCACCCGTGTATGGAACCAATTCTGAGCTCCAAATTTGTGGACATTCCTAATTTTGTTTCAATTCTTGCACATTTTCCATAAAATCACATAAACTTTTTTTCACTTCTCAAATACATCACAGTTTATCTCCTAGATTATCAATTTAACTACAATTTCTGATCATACAATTTCTCACAACTTTGTGGTTCTCGATACAAACTCTAGCAACAACAGCAAACAGGAAGAAAGAGAAGAGGCAACAAGGGAAGGACACAAAGGTACTCATTTCCTCTGTGACCAAGCACAAAGACTTCAAAAACATTGAGTGCCTTTCATGGAGGCATGCTGCATCACCATTAAACTTCACCCCAATGAAAAGCATCTTGCTTTTTGGCGGCTCAATTCAGGTGAAAGAATGCCACACACTCGAAACCAAGACTTGAAGTGGCTTCTATGATCAAACACTTATCATCTAAACAGCATCATTCACCTGATTGGTTTAAAGGCAGGGTGGTAGACTTCCAAAAGTAGTTTCCGTGTGGTTCTGTCACAGTCGTACCTGTGCTGCAGGATTCGCAAAATAGCTTGAGGTCTGCCCAGTGTAGGGCTCTTTGTTTTGGCACATTCAAATGTAAACTCTAGCTCCCAGAAAATATCCACCCTGCCGCTAACTATAAGGATTTTTAATAGAAGATCGTTTAATTTTTACTTACAAGTTTGTTCTCCCTCACATGTGTAATCACAACAAGCACAAACAGAGTCATCAGAGTAAAGCTCCTCCCACCTGTTGACAACAAAAAGAGTGAATCAAGCGGATGCTAAACGAAATGCTGAAAACAGATCTTTGTACCTTTGCTCTTCATTGTCATATGTGCAGGACTTTGCTCTGGTGCTCGTGCTGGAATTGTGTATTGATACTGCACAATGCATGTAAATGTTCTGTGAAAGGATAAGGAGAAATTAAATAAACAGTCAAAATCTACTGCTTTGGAACAGTTTGGGGTAGAACTGCAGCGTTTCAGTTAGAAGGTCGCTGGTTTGAGGCCAGCCGGTTGACATCCTGAGAGGAGCTTGCATATCCTCAAATGACTGGGTTTCTTCCAGTTTCCCCTTTGGAAAAACTTTAAATTTACCTGGAGTAATTAGTTTAACAAAAGAGCTTTACACACTGTGCTTGCCCTCCGGCAATCAATGTTTTTAACCCTGGGTTTTCCCTCTCAAACCATCTTTGGCTCAATCCAGGCACTTTAGATCAGCCAATAAAAACAGATGCTCCACACAATCCTTCTTTCTGATTAGTCTTGGTGTAATGAAGTCATTTCTTTAGTGGCTCTACAGTTCTAGTGTTTTAATCATTCTTCTGGAGTGGAATTCTACAGGCTAGTGAGAAACTAAAGCCCCGGATACCCTAGTGGTGAAGGTGCGTTTTCATCTGAGTCAGGTTCATATTCTGGCTCATACAAGTACGGTTGTATAAAGTTACCCTCAAAAACCATTACTGCGTCTAAGTTGCTCGTAATTAATCTCTAATCTCCCTCACATCTACATTGACCATCAAATCAGTAACCATTAGGTGAGTAACTGGGGAGCAGTTACATCGAATGGAAATCTCAGCCCATTCCCGGTATAAGCCCAGGCAAGAAAATGAAGAGATTGAATGTGATTTTAATGAAAACTTCACATTTCCAAAGCAATTAGACCAAAGTGAACAACATAGTATTAAAAATAAAACAATTTAAAACTGGTAACTGAAAGTGGTGTGTTGCTCTCTATAAGGCCAATAAGGTACAGTAGCACCGCACTGGGTTAACCCCTTAACACCCGCCAAAGTTGACACAGAAAGATTAGATAATGGCACCCACTATTTTCAAGCAAAATTTGATAAACTATACATCATTTAAAAGCTGAACTTCTCATGTTTCAGGCGTTATAAAGCATTATAGGTTTAACACACCACAGTGACAACAGTTAGTCAGTTTGTGTAAAGAGTCCTAACAAAGCAAAATGGCCTTTTTTGCTTTTAAAATACCTTTTATGATATCTCTACAGGTACACAGTCAATGAATCATCGAGAGTCTTATACCTTTGTACTCGTAACAGTCTAATGAACAAATGCATCCAAGCTGCTACTCAAAAAACATGTTTACCACGAGAAAAAGACATAAAAATCACAACAATTCAATTTTTGTTTACTACAAAAAAAAAGTCCGAGATTTTTCCGGTTGTTAAAGAGAACTTTATATTATAAATATAGACCAAGTTAACTTTTAACATTTCTTTCTAGTAGTTTTTGTGATTTTTTTCCCCAACCATTTAAACCTTACCATCTCTGTAACTTGTGGTAACAGAAAGGCATCGACTGAAAACCGTATGATGTTTGAGTGCCTCGTATGAAAACCAGAGAGACTTCCTTGCCTCCTGCTGTCCTCCATACACCTGAAATGTACAAAAAGGCTGGTGTTTCACTTGTTTCTCTTCCCCAGTAAAATTGTTGAAAACAGATGAAGCTCACCCATAGTTTAAAATAACAGCGTGTTGTGGGTTCAACTTCGGATCGCTGTACGCCGACGCGTAGCAAGAGTCCACAAACACGCGTTCATCGAGGGAGGTGTGAGCAGCGCTGACTTCAAAATACATGGGCTCCCCAAGAACAAAGCCCTCACGTCCTTCAAGCCTTTCCCAGTGTTCTACAGACATGAAGTGATACTGCCGAGTACGCACAACAAAACAGGAAATCATCCAGTAGACGTGGAACAGCTTACCATTACACATATGAATCTGGAACGTGGGCGTGCGCTCGAAAACCTTGTGAAACACCCGCTCTCTCAACACAGGCAGAAAGCCAATTTTGTACGAGTGGTGAAACCTGGATAATGGAAGGGATTCATTAAAAGAACATGTAGTGAGGAGCATTTGATCACAAAGCCTCTGCAGATGTCCAGTTTACCGGTTGTAAAGGCACTGGATGTTTAGCACAAGAGGCACCGCCCGGATGACCTTCCCCTGGGGCTCCGGTATGTAACGCACAATGTTGGAATAAACAATCTGCCCATTCCTCATCTGAAGAGGATAAGGTCAAAAAAGCATTAGAACAAGCCTCAAACATTTAGGGAAGACAATAATCCTTTTGAGTTCAAGGAATTGTTTATTAATAGATTAGATGTCATCAATGGCATACAATAGAGATTTAGAGAGGGGGGGGGATGAAAAAAAAACAATTAAAGTCAATTATAATTTAGTTTTGTTAAAAGTGTTTACAGAGGACTTTAAGTGTGTGTGTGTGTGTGTGTGTCATTACCGTTATGAGACAATATACTTTTACAGCTTAAGCATATTTTAACAATAATTTCAAAAACATTGTTAATACCCATTACCATGCACATTTTAAAAATATAAATAAAAAAGGTGATGTGGATCTTAAACTAATTTTTCTACTTTTGAAAAGCTTTAATCGTGTAATAAATGTAAATATCTATGCCAGACATAGCCAAAGAACAATTTCGCAAAGTGTTGTGTTTTTTTTCTTTGAAATAAGTTGCTGTGAACAATTTCACAATCATAAAATGTTCATCCCATTAAGGACTTTTATACTGTTACAGATTAAATGCTTTGATTTAAAAATGTCAAAAGATAGGGGAAACAATGTGTTTGTTTTATCCTTGGTCAGATTGTAATGACATTATATCAACATTCTACAAAGTATTGTACTTTCATCATTAAATAATAATAAAAATAAATCAGAATCCATTTAGATTTACCACTATTCTCCTGCAACAGTTATCGAACTATTAGCATAGAATTCAATCTTTCCAGTTATCTTTAAGTTTATTGCTCCTTTTTTCTTTTCTTTTTTAACCTTCACACAGTTGGAGTGAAATGGTGACGGTGCTCACCGTTAAAGCCCCGTCGCAGTCGTTGAGGTCGTAATGGAAGTACAGGAAGCTCTGGTCGAAGCGGGAGACGGGGCACGTTCCCAGCTGAAATGAGTACGGCGAGCTCCTGAAGCCCAGCAGGTGTTTATTGACCCGCACGGACACCTTGCTGTAGCCGCACCACACCTCCACGCCCTGCACGTTCCGCGCGGGAGACACCTGTACTCGCTGAGGGGTCACCTGGGGAACAAGAAGACTCGCCAAACGCCTCGGTAGCTGTCTTCTTTCGGGCAGGGGTCTGAAGAGCTCCGTGTTAGCGAGGGGAACCTGGAAGTGCTGAAACATTGGAAACACGTGGTAGGGCCGCGAAACCGGAGGAGTCCCGATAAACTCATTGCCTCGTGCCCACGGCCTAAGCTGCTCCGTGGAAGCGACATTGCTATAATCCTGGGGACCCCCGACCCCGAACGAGTGAGCTCCGGCGGTGTGCAGCAGCGCAAAGAAGTGAAAAACACAACAAAAAGACAAAACCACGCGCTCCATAACTCTTCCGGACGCTCAGCTGCGACTCGGAATAAATCACCTTTAGAGAGGAACTCTGCGGCCCCGCCCCCAATCGCCTGCTCATTAATGACGTCACTGCTAATTGCGCGCCAAAAGAGGTACCTTTATATTTTCTTTGTGAATTCACCTGTACATTTTGTACTGATCTGTTTCACCATTTGATTAAATCTAATGTCGCACCACATTCTTTTACGCTGAAAGATGTGATCTGCTATTATTCTGATTTAGACGATAAATCTAAGGAATACATTTTAAATTTTTTATTCATAAACAAACGTTTCTGGACTCGACTCCTGCCTTTTCACACTTTTTGATTGGAGTCACCCCGTTGCTCGCTTTTCTTTGCTTGTCTAATAACAAGAAATTAGGGGTGTAATGGTACGCTAAAATCGTATTCGGTTCGGTACAGTGTCTTGGAGAGTTCGGTTCGGTTCATTTGGTTCGGTACAAAACAATAAGAACTTACATAATCTTTATTTTGAAAAGCTGCCAATACACAGTAGAATTCTTGCATAAAATAAATAAAAGGGACACATTTGGGTGATATTTTAAATAAATTGCACTCTTTATAAAGAAAAACACATTCTTTTTAAATAAAAATGAAATACTGCAACTAGTTAGGATAGATTACCTATAGATGTGTATAAGAGACAGGTGTTAATAAAAATTGTGATTGCTAAACATACAAGTAACCCTTGAGCCTAAAAGTTACAAGATGGCACTGTTGGAGTTTTTTTTTATTTTGTCAAACAAATGCATATACAGACTAAATGGCAAGTACACATGTGAGATATTGTAATTTCCTTCTCAAAGGGGACTGTTGGTGTTACTTGACGAATGAACAAATATGGAGAGAACATGTATTTCGTGACCATAATGATTGGCCAATTATGATGTCTGCTAATAAGCTGTTTTAAATTCCCGAGACCGGTTCTCTTGGATTTATGCACTGAATTATGTTTTCGGGTGTCCATCTCCCCTACAAGAATTTTGCTTTTTGTTTGGGAGAAATTCACTATAATTCAACTATAAATGAATATTCATGAGCTGCTTTGCATTGACTATATACGGTTTGGACGAGGTGTGTTTGGGGCGGAAACCAAAGTGTTTCAGTTTTACTTTCCAAGTGGATTTGGCTGCATGATCTTGACTTTTTTTCTGTGTGAACTGTTTCAGAGTGGGCAGTAAAACAATATCCAAACTTGGACTTCCAGAAGAAAGGTCAGGACTGGAAAAACTGTCTGTCTGTGCTCAACATGACATCGCGGTACTATAGCTTCATGAGCAAGAATCCCACGGTGAGAAGAACAGGAACCTCTCTCGAACAGTTGGCAGTTGCTAGGAAAAACAGTCAGTGACATTATATAATGTTGACTTTGCCACTATATTTTATACAAACCAAACCCAATATCTCTTATCCTGTGAGAGAAGAAAATGTGGTTGCTGGGGTAAACTGTTTGGTTGCTAGGGAGCGACAGTAATGTCATAAAAAAGTACTTTGTTACTATGATAAGCATAAACAAACCCCCCGTTTCTGTATGATGTTTAGGGTTGAAGATATCATTGTGGCCTTTCCTATTTATTTTAAATGGCCATTATAAGTCAATGGCAAATATTTAACCCCCTTCTAGGGTTCAAATATTTTTGCACAGTGCGTTATATGGTCTTGCAAAGACTGCTGACCTCTACACGTGTGGTCAATTTGAAAATTGAAGATCTCAGTTTGAGTTACAGTTTCACGCCATGTTAGGTCAAAGAAACATTTCCCTGCTCTCTCAGCAATTTCCGAGAATTCCTTTTACGGTACCCGTCAATAAACAAATGCAGTCTTACTCTTATGCATAAATAATCATTTATCCATCTGCTGCAGAGTAAAGAGGATTCAGCCATGGACGGCAGTGTGTCGGTCAGCTCTGAATCTTCAGGTGAACATCTGGAAGCGGCAGCAGAGGTTGATATTGAGCTCTCAGAAAGCGATTCTGAGCAGAACCTACAGCAAAGGAAAACTCTAACCAAAGAGAAGTCTGAAGAGCAGGAGTCCAACTGCGGTCAGTGGCATGCACCAGTGGCTGAAGCGCCATGAAATTGACAAAACAGACATTTGTAAAGCAATAAAATGTCTGCATTGTGCAATAAAACATTTATTATAATTATTAGTTTTTAAAAATGTAGATATCCAGATATATGTCAAGAATTTGACCCTCCTCCTGCTGTATTTTAACATTGGCCCTCAATGAAAAATTATGTTTTTGAAAAATATACACTACTAAATATACACATTTAGGTTTAAGGTCATTTAGAAATGTCCTTATTTTTAATGGAAAAACATTTTTTCTTCAATGAAGATAACTTTAAACTAATCAGAAATACACTCTATAGAGTGTTAATGTGGTAAATGACTTCTAACCGCAACTGTCTTTTTTTGGTGTAATATCTACATAGGTGTATAGAGACCCATTTCCAGTAACTATCACTTCAGTGTCTAATGGTACAATGTGTTTTCTCATTGCGGTAGAAGTTAATGGATAATTAGAAAACCCTTGTGCATCACAGCTTAGAGAAGCTATAAAACTGACCGTCCTTTGAGCAGGTTGAGTATCTGGAGCATCACGTTTGTGCCCCTGGTAAAACGCTCAAAATGGCCAGAAAATGAGAACTTTCACATGAAACTCGACAGTCTATTCTTGCTCTTAGAAATGAAGGCTATTTTATGCAAGAAATTGCGAAGAAACGGTGTGTACTACTCCCTTCAGAGAACAGCACAAACAAGCTCTAACCAGAGGAGAACAAGAAAGAAGTGGGAGGCCCCTCTGCACAACAGAGCAAGAAGAGAAGTACATTAGAGTCTCTAGCTTGAAAAATAGACGCCTCACAGCTCGTCAACTTGCAGCTTCATTGAATAGTACCCATAAAACACCATTGTTTACATTTACTGTGAAGAGGCGACCCCGGGATGCTGGCCTTCTGGATAGAGTGGCAAAGAAGAAGCCAATCAGAGACTGGCCAATAAAAGAAAAAGATTAATACGGGCAAAAGAACAGACATTGGACAGAGAAAGATTGGAAAAAAGTGGACGAACAAATCAAAGTTTGAGGTACATTTGTGAGGAGCAGAACAACTTAAAAAGAAGCTGGAATGCTGCCTGACGTCATCTGTCAAGCAAGGTGGGGGTAACGTGATGGTCTGGGGTTGCTTTGGTGCTGGTAAGCTGGGAGATTTGTTCAGGGAATAAGGAAGGCTATCACTTAATTTTCTTTTAACTTCACTATCACAGCTAATGTCATCTCCTACAGCAGGACAATGACCCAAAGCACACGTCCAAATTGTGCAAGAACTATTTAGAGAAGAAGCAGCAGCTGGTCTTCTATCTGTAATGGAGTCACCAGATCGAAGCCCCATTGAGCTGTTGTGGGAGCAGCTTGACTGTAAGCTATGCAGGAAGTGCCCATTCAGTCAATCCAACTTGTGGGAGGAGCTTCTTTCACGGGGTGCACGTTGAAAGCGGAAGGAGCCATCCTCAAGCTGTTACTAAAAAGCTGGGACCTTATTAGCCAAGAGTTCAGCTGCTGAACTCTTAGATGAGTTTATAACTCTTGCGTCTTCAAATTTTTGGATAGGAGTTTGAATACTTTTAACACACAATGTATATGAAGAGGCATTTTTTGAGTTAAGCAATGACAATTTACTAAAGTTAGGGATATTTGTGATGGTGCCAAACCTTTCCATACATTTCCCACAGGAGGGTGATTAGTTTTATCTTTATATTATCCAGTCTGTGAGCTCTATGTGCTCACCATCCATCCGTCTCATTTCATTCTGTTCCTTTCAGGAGTGTACCTGGGTCCCTCTCATCGAGGTGTGAAGGTGCCAGAGAATGTTTTGTCTGCAGCGCATCTTCGCAAGCGTCCAGAGCTCATCGCTCGCTACCTCATTAAAGTCCTCTTTCCCGAGGAGGTGCTGCTCCACAGTAACGTTTACGGAGGGCCACAGTATGGAATTCAGGCTCTTGACCCCAACAGGATCTCAGCTCTTCGAGGTCAGATATTGGTTTTGGACCATTTGCTTTTTCAACATTCCTTTACCAAAGTCCTACTAAAAAATTTAGACTGATTTCAAAACAACAAATCACATAAAACGTCATGTACGTTTTATAAATACGTCGATATAAATAAAACATGACGGTTTGTTTATTTGGAATAAAACTGTAACATTTACTAAACAATTACAGAGGTCAGATGTTTCTTGCTGGTGAAAAAAAATATATGCAGAAACTCCGATGGAATTGCAATGTGTTTTTCTGTCTGAACTGGGGAGCAATGGGGTGGCATTAATGGAGAAACCCATGAACAGATTTCAGTGCATAAGATCTGAAATGTTTTGGTCATTCTTTAAATTCCTTAGCTAAAGTCTAGGTACGGGTTTGGGATAATCACTTCTCAGAATTGCCTTGATCGGCTGGACGAGCAAGACGACATGACTGCGCATGTTCTAAGTTTCATCACGCAGTAAACGTCATTTTTCTTTTCATATTTACCGCCAGTTTATCGGGAAATTATGATTTTCTTCTCTTGGATTCGTTGGATGGAAACGGTGCTTTAGTTGCAAATATTTTATGCGATATTTCAGCTTTGCAGATAAATTAAATTTGCATCTTTGGTTGTAAACGTAGCTAGTGACTGACTTTTCCTCTCAAATCTTGTCCTCCTCAGAGCATCTCCTGGAGTATTTTCCCTCGATGAAGCTGCAGGAGGAAGGTAGCGACTGGAGGGTTTGTGTGGGAGCTATTAACAGCTGCATCCGAAAGCTTCGCTTTGAACGCAGGTTGGGCATAAAAAGAGTGATTCACTAGCAGAAGGTGGTCTTAGCGAACTGAAAACCTCTGGATTATGTAAAAATGCCACTTCTTACTAAAGTCTGGCATCTCCACATGGATTTGTACCATAAAGAAATGAGTTAACTCCGGAGGCTCAAACTCAATTACCCTAGGGGCCGCTTGAGGCAGAATCTGGGTGAGACTGGGCTGCATCATGGTTTCCACAATAAAAGTGTTACATTTCCATTGTTTTCTTTCTTTCTTTTCATTTTTAAAGCCTTGATGGCAAGGATCTTTATTAAAAAATTTGCTAACATTTCAATTTAAAAGCTAAAAATTAAAATTTTCCCATCGAAGTTAAAACTCCCAACAAAAGTCTGACCTTGGTAAAAAATGTATAAACTTTCAGGTTAGCATGGATTTCTTTCAGTTCTCACCCAGTCATGAACCTCTTCCTCGTAGAGCTATCAATTTGGGCAATCGACCAAGATGTGTTTTCAAATCTCTTTATATTTTTTGCAAATAAAACCAGTCGGGTGCCCCTGTGCTCAACAAATACTGCATTTCCCACTTTTCCTGAAATTGTCTGTGCCCATCACCAACCGTTCTCCTCACTCCATGCTCTGAAAAAGACATGTTTGGGGCAGTGATGGCGTCATTGTTGGATCTAAGTTTCAATCAAGCATTTAGCTGACGCATGGATATTGCATTATTTAATGGTGCAACCTTAAAATGAGTCCCGAGTTTCCAGGGACTGTTATTGCAGAAGGACAGGTATCGCTATGTATCGCATTCCTTACTTTTCTTTTATCCAGCCACACAACGATCACTTTGATTTATCTTTTCAGTCAAAGAGAGACCTTCTATTACATGTGTGTGTGATATATATAAAAGTTTCGCAGGAACTAACTTGAACTTCTTTTTTTTGTAAGTGTTCTAAACGTGACTGCAAGTTTTAACAAATTAAATTAAAGCACAGGAAAATAGTTTTTATGATGACAGAAGGTCGTTTAGCTCTCCAGGCTGTCCTTGTCGAACAGGTACTCTGCCATCCTGTTGTTAGCAGCGTCCATCTTGGACAGGTTAGTCATTAAGATTTTTGATGGCCTCAACCTTCTCACCAAGGTAGTGGCTCTCCAGGAAGTCACACACGAGGGTCTTCCTTCTCAGAAGCAACCCTGTGAAGGTCCAGCATAGCCTGGTTGATGCTCTTCTCAAGAGCACACTGCATTGCTATGAGTCCATTGCCCCACTGGTCATTTTTAGTACAACTCCAGGTTCTTATTTTCCATTACATTACACAAGATTTCCACAACAAACCTTAAATTGTCCAAAAATACAATTTTGAGTAGAAAATTGCTACTCAATTTCTTTACTGCAAATATTTTGAGGCAAAATTTACAAATCCACCAAAAAAGCCAAGACAAGGTGGTGAGAATTGTGTGTGTGCGCGTGTGTGTGTATATTTTCCTCTAAAAAATTCCCAAAATTTATTAATTGTTCCAAGCACATTTTTTGTTCCATTGTGCTATTTTGTGCCAGAACTTAAAACACAAGTCATATCACAGGTCTTGTACTTTCAAGGGTTACCCCTTTTTAACCATTAAATGTCACTGTTGGCACGGACCCTGTGGTCTGTAAAATGAAACTGGAACATTTTTTTAGAAAAGCATATTTTAATATTAATTACCTAGCAAATTGTGTCATAACTCCTATAATGTTCGTTTAAATCCAAAATATCAATACCAATGAACATTTTGAAATCTACACATTCTATTTGAAATCAAATTAAACAATAGCGGTGTCGCGCCATTCCAACTTAAATCAAAATCCAACTGTGACTGGAACATGCACCGCTGTGTGTAGAGACTTCCAACCATTAAAGGCCCACAACATCCCAAAAACACTTTTCCTTTTAAATAATAACGTCCAGATTCCTCTCTTTAAGCTGCACCATTTATTTAATTTTAAACGATAAAAAGGTTAAGTTTCCATTCTATTGGAGTCATTTTGGCACTTCCTGTTTTGAAAGGAAAGTCTCTATCAAACAGGATTACAGGATACTTCTCTTAATCAAGGGAAATTTGTCTGTGGAGGTAATTTTTCTAAAGATTTTTTGAATTTAGTTAAGGTTGACCATCCCAAAACCTGACCAGGTAAGCATTTCAATCCTTTTGTAGAGAGTCAAGTGCTGTTACTACTAGTAGAAGCTAGCCTTTTACAACATAAACATCATCTTTATTCAGGGATTTTAAACTCAACAATACATTTTTATAACATCTGTTCAAGAAGAACAAGGCACACTTTAGTATATTATATATATATAACATAGAACATTAAAACAACAACAATAGACTGAGCTCAACAGACTCTTAAGGATCAAACAGTTGTGAACTCTTCAACAGCTTGAACTGTGCCATCTGATACCAACTGTCTGTGCCAGTGAAGATAGGAGGGCACTGGGGAAACACACCTCCTTTAGCAGGCTTTATTCCTTCTCGGCTGTTTTCCTGAGGTTTTTGATGATTCTGTTGATCACCCCAAGACACTGAGCCCATGATACACCCCGAAAGCTGAAGTCAAACTGTGGGTACATCTGAGCCAGGAACTCTGAAGCACACACACGAGACTATTAGAACTGTTCCCAGATCTGAAAAACAAGTTTTTACTTTTGTGCTGTTGGGGATCTAATCTTGGCCACAACTTTTTCTCTCATTTAATTGAATGATTTTTTTTTTGTGACGGTTAAAGTAAAAAATTTTCCCCAAAAAAACCCCAAAACTTAATTTTTAAAATAAATCTCTATCTACCGTAGCTCTACTGTTTTTTTTTTTTTTAAATGCAAGATTTTAACCCTTTGATTGCCAAGATACTACATG
>SRMA01026575.1:29058-73399 GCA_007224835.1 Danionella cerebrum
TATTGTAAAGATTTAGCAGTCTCAACGCATTTCCTACACACGTGTTATCCGCATTGGAAGAAAAACCTCGAGCCTCTCAAGCACCGGAAGAAGAGACCTGTCCTCCGTTCTCATTTCAACTTAAAAGCCTCCTCAAGGGGCGGGACTGAAGTATGACGTGTGTTCTTAAAAGTTTCTCAAATCACATTTCTCTAAATGACCCCTAGATGGTAGTATTATATAGAAAAATTCCCATCACCCGGCGGTGCGCGCTGAGTCATCTCTGCCCATTTCTGCTCGTCGATCCTACCATAGCGCGTAGGACTCCGTGAAGGAGGACATTGTTATAAAATCATTTAAGAAGTGTGGCATTAGTAATGCCTTGGATGGAACAGAAGACAACATCTTATTTGACACCAGTGAGGAAGAAAGTGAGGACAATGACTGCGTGGATCTGTCCTGACGAAGAGGAATTATTGGGGTTCGAATAAAAACATTACAGCCTTTTTTTGTTATTTTTACTGTTTACTGACTTTTCATGTTTGGCATAAAATTGTTCTTAAACTGCTCTTAACTTTTACACAGTTGATATAAAATATTTTACTACAGTATTTGGTTCAGAATCTTTTTTTTCTAGATCTTCCTCATTTAAAATTGGGAGCGTCTTATATGCCAGTGCGTCTTATACAGTGAAAATACGGTAGTTTCATGGCAGTCTGGTAACCCTTTGAAGATGTCAAATGCCCCCCTACAAAATGTATATGATTCCTTTCTGTGTTTATGGAAAGTTAGTATTTTTCAAAAGCTCCTCATCAAAATAATTTCCATTCAACAGGCTTGGTTTGGCTGTCAGTGCCATGAAGGCTAAAACGGCTGTCTCTTTCGCTAACTGCCAACTTTATGATTCACCCAATTAGCAAACTGTACTTTACAGAGGATGCTAGCAAATCTACACCGGTTTCAGTTGGATGGCAGCGAGTGGCAGTGCATTTCTTTTATTAAAACACGCATCCACTGTATCCTCAATGGTTCAGTTGATGGAGGATATGTATACAGTTCTTAACATGGTAAGGCGCCACACAGCAAGGGTTTTGTACATCCTAATTGACTCGGGATTTCCATTCACAAGGTGAATCTGGGAGCTGATGACACATGATGGATGGGTTAATGTAATGAGTGGGCAGGATTCTGCTATCTATTGATGTCACTGGCTTGGCGAGTTTTAGATGTGATCGCATTTAAAGGGTTGGGAGCCCTGCCTGTTTCAGGTCTTTTCTGCCAGAGAAATTTTTTTAAAATGAAGTGGGTGTGTCCTACTGCACAGAGTTAGGAGGGCATGGGTGTGACAAGGTATAAAGAGGCGGAGCAAGTGTTTTGATCTACATTCTTGACACAGCCTTGGAATTAAACAGGAGTTAAAGCAGTTTTCAGGGTTCTGCTGAGGTCCAGGACAAGTCCAAAGATGCAAGTTAAGTTAATGCGCAAATTTGGAATATTGCATAAAATATTTGCAAATAAATCACTCTTTCCATTCGATGAGTCCAAGAGAACAAAATCATCTCTTCCTGATAAATTGGTGGCAAATATCAAAAGAACAATATAAGTTGCTGTGTTAGGAGAAGGCCTTTTTTCGTATATAATAACTTACTTGAACACGTAGAAGAAATGAGTCTTACTTTTGGAGGCAGGAATGCAGCCAGTCAAGACAGTTCTGGGAGGTGATAATTCCGATTCCCGAACCACTTTGATGACTAAAACAACATTTCAGATGTTTTGTAATGAAATCGGTTTGTTGGTTAGTCCATTAATGCCGCCCCATTGTGCTCCTCTTCAGGCAGAAAAATGCAGTGCCATCAGATATCATTTATCCTACTCAGTTGTGTTCATAATTTTTTTTATGTGCATTTTCAAAATGTATGCATCTTGGCGTTTCCCAAAAAATGTGGATAGAAACACAGCTACTGATGGAGGTAATCTTCTTGAGCTTTTTGAACAGTAAACACCCTACAGGACAACAGCTGGAAATTATACACAAGTCCTCCAGAATGGTTGCCACAAATCCAGAGTGTTGACATTAGTCATTAACATGACTCCCCATTGGATAAGTGAGTTGAGACTCATGAATAATTATGAGGTTCCTACACGTCATAGAAATGAATTGGTAAAAAAATAAAACTTTTTAAATAAAAATTTCTTTTCAAACATTAAGTCAGAAATAGTGAATAAAAGATAGAAATTACCCAGCAATTAAAAGTCAAGAATCTGTGTTAAATAATGTTTAGCACATGCATATCTTAGAAAAACGCATAATATTTATATCCAGGGATTTTAATAATTTCAGGACACTTGTGTCCACTTCCGAACAAACATGTGATTTTTATTTAGAGGTCAGATTTAAATGAGTATGGATGGAGCTGTGCTAATGTTTAGAGATGTACATGCAGTTGAGCGAGTAAATATGCTCATTTTAAAAGTTTCTGTATTTTCCAGGTTTCTTCTCCAGCAGGGGGCGTCTCTCTGCTCAGTGAACTGCGATGGTGATGTACCACTGGACATTGTAAAGGATGAAGCTACTGAGACTCTGCTGCGGGAATACACACTGACCCAGGGTCAGAAAATTCCTTACAGTTTTCTAGGCTTCCTTGTGAAAGCATTTTGAAAGTGAAAATTCAAAGCTTTGTACACTGAATAATCAACATTTTGTAGTCTTAGAAAGTCAAAAATAAATTTTAACTCATCTTCAACCTCTTCACCGACCTCTACTTCATGTTGTTTGGTAAAAGCTTAGGCTGAAAGAAGATTTACCAAAGTAACATGTCATGAAAAATAGTTGTAACTACATCATTTAAAAATAACAATTTAATTTTTTATGATGTCACCCATGGCTCCCTAGCAACCAAACTGTTTACCCTAGCAACCAAATTTTTTAATAATATCTCAGCTTTTGTAAATGATAAATTTGTCGTGACTGGCTTATATAACTTATTGTGAGATTATAAGGGAACATTATATCATGTCACTGACCCCTCCATAGCAACCAGACTGTTTACCATAGCAACCAATTTGGGATACATCAGCTTTGGAAAATCATAAGGATATGAGAGTTGGTTTATGTTACTCACAGTGACATTGGAAAAATTAAGAACTCCTCCATAGCAACCTCACTGAACTCCTCCATAGCAACTCAACTTTACCCTAGCAACCAAATTAGCAAATCTATATGTCAGTTTCACAAAATGTTAGGAACATAGAAGTTTATGTCACTCATAGGAAGAAGATAGGAAGATTCAATGATTAATTTCTCCCTAGCAACCAGATTATTTACCATAGCAACTACTTTAAAACATCTATAGCTCAGCAAAACAAAATGCTTTATAAATGGTGTAAAGTTTATATCACTCCTAGTCAGAAAACACGTGTTAAAAAAAAAAAAAAAATTTAATTTCAAAAATTCTTTGGGGTCCTTACCGACAAGCTTTCTTTGACTAAACTTGAACCGAGCGAACGAGAAGGATGCTTTTTCTGCATATTTGCATCTTTATAAAGTCTTTCACAAAACGTCTGTCTGTCTTTCTGTCTGTCTCACTGCAGGTATGGATGTAGAAGCTGCTAAGCGGGCAGAGGAGGAGTGGATTATGCGTGATGCCCGCCACTGGCTTACTGATGGCTTGCCTTCCAGTCTCTGCCAGCCGCGGACAGGTGCAACTCCCTTGCATGTTGCTGCTGCAAAGGGGTATTTGGAGGCCATTAAGTGAGTGTCAATGATAATGCAGCAATACAATAAGGATAATGAATATACACATATGTTGAAGATAGTTGGTAACGCTTCTAGATGCATATTTGGGGTCATTGTCACAGCATTAAGAACACCATTAATCTTGACCAAATCTTCATTTTCAGAAACGCAGCTCCAAATGTTTAAGGAACCTCCACCGTACTTCACTTTTGCCTACAGACACTCATGATTGTAATGCTCTCCAGCTCTTTGAAGAACTATAACCAAATGTTTACTCATCAGTCCAGGGCACCTGCTGCCTTTCCTATGTTTTTATGCATACTTGAGTCAACTGTCTTTGTTCCCAAGACAGCGGCATGGCTTTTTGGCTGCAACTTTTTAATGAAGGTCACTTCTTCCAGATAAATAAATGTTTTTAATCTCTCAACAACGCCCCCCTGGACATTTTGGGGTGTTGGCGGCATTAGTGAATGAAGGGTCAATGAAGATTATTGACCTTGAATCAACTCTGAGTATTATCCAGAAATTATATTTGTCATCCTCAAAACATCTCTCTCTCTCTCTCTCTCTCTCTCTCTCAGGCTGTTGTGTCAGTGTGGTGTGGATGTGAGTTCCAAGGATTGTGATGGCTGGACTCCTCTACATGCTGCAGCTCACTGGGGTCAGAGTGAAGCTTGTCGGCTGTTGGCAGAGCAGCTCTGTGACATGGATGCACACAGTAATGGGGTGAGAGAGACACTCTGATAGATGGACTCGATCCAACTAAGAATAAATATGTTCCCGCTAGTGCTGGGCGATATGACGATATATATCGTGGGGACGATAGAAAAGTGTCTATCGTCCTATTTCTCTTCTATCGTTTCTATCGTTTCTATCGTTTCTAACCTAATTTTATCAATTACTAAAGAAAATATTGCATTAAATAGGCTATGACAAATGTATGATAATGTCTTGTGGCTATGCAATGCATACTCTACCCTTTATATAAGTGATAATCAAGAATAAAACTTTTTCGCAAAGAAACTCCGTCTTGTGATTTTGCGACGGGACGCTTTACGTTGTTGCGACATGCTTTACGCTAGTAGTGATGGGAAGTTCGGATCATTTTACGGATTCGGTTCTTTGAGTCTCGGATCTTTTTTCGAGTCATTTCGTTCATTTTACTAAAATATCAATAAATGTTGTGTGTACTTCCACATCTACTAGCGTTTTATACACAAACGCGAATCACACTACAAATAAGACAAAACTATAATGCTAAATTTAAAATGAATATAAATATATTACTAAAGCCTACCTGGGTCTTTTAGTCTGGTTTACCCAAACTCTGATCTGTCTTCTTTAGATTTAAATCTCTTTTGTTCGACACAAAATTACTTCACTCTGACGTTAACGTGTGCAGTCCGTGCACTCAGTCCGGACTGGCTTCTTTAGCACTTTTGTCACGTGACCGCTATAGTGCCGGGATCCGAAAAGATTCGTTCTTTTAGCGAGTCCGGGTCCTTTCGGTCTTTTTTCTTTCCAGCTCATGCTGCATTGGTTAACATTACGGAGCGGCCATGAGCCGGAACCCGAAAAGATTAGGTCTTTTTGCGAGTCTCTCCGAAAGATTAGGTCTTTCAGCAAGTCCGGGTCATTTCGTTCTTTTGTCACGTGACCGCGCCACAAAGTTAGGCAAAGTCAGTATGCAAATATGCACGGGCAAGTGGCGAGAAAAAAATATAGCCAGCCTAAAATTAAAGTCTTTCAAAAAATGCACACCGTATGAAAAAATGTCCCAGCGCCATAAAGAAATCACATGTGCCATCTTGCATTACTGTTGTAAAGGCATGATCCCCGTGTATGCAGCTGAGAAGGGTAGCTTCCGAGACCTCGTCAAAGTGCTTGACCCGAGGTACGTTATGCCCAGTCGTAAGCACTTCAGTAATGTCGAGTTGCCTCGCTTATATAACGCATGCCGGGCCCAAGTAGAGAAGGATGTTTGCAGTGTGGTCCATTATTTTATTTTAAATAGTTTATTTTTATAATACTATTTAAATAACTATGATGTGGTTAAAAAAATGTGAAGGCTACTGTAGCTCTACCTCCACCACATCTGTTCAGTTAAATGTCACTTCAAAATAAAGTTGCAAAAAAAAGTATGCAATGATATTTTTGTCAAACTTTTCAGAGAATAACTGAAAACGTACTTTATTGTGGTATATCGTGATATATATCGTTATCGTGATATAAAATAATTCATATCGTGATATATGATTTTTCCATATCGCCCAGCACTAGTTCCCACTGTAGATGTGGACACTGCCAATCAGAAGTGTAGCTATATAAGGTGGGGGTGGTGGTGGGGTACCCAAACTTTAATCAAAAAGGAGTAATGCTGTCAATATTTGATTGTAAATTCAGAATCAAAAATTCAATGAACTCAATGTAAAAACTAATTGAAACTGAAATATTGACGGAAATATTCATTCCTTTTCTCGATTAAAATTAGAAAATAAAATGGCACACTTTGCATCTAAAAAAATGAATTTGGCAAATTGTCCTGTTTTTGTTCTTTATTTTCGTATTTGTTTTTTATGTTGTACTCCTGAACAACAGCGCGCTAGATTCACTGCATCACATCACAAACGTTATGTCTTAACGAAGTAATGGTTCATTATGTGCTTTTCTCGACAACAAAAGAGTGACTGTGAGGGAAATAAAAAAATAACATTCTTTTTAATGAAGTGATTAAAAATTGCTTAACACATTTGCAATGAACAAATATTTAAAGTGCAAAAATGCATGCATTTCTTTCCCACATTGTTTTGCACTCGATATTACAAAAAAATAAAATAAATAAGAATATTAGGTCGAATTTTGATTTTTTTTTTTTTTTTTTACCTTGTCCTGTCCTGCTCAAAAGCCATCACATGGGATAGTACATGCCTTGCTGATAGTAGTTTTGCTTTCTCCAGGGGAGTAAAACACCTGGTGTGGTGTTTTCTCCTCTGGATTGGAAAATTTAATATATTTATTAAATATTTATTAGTTGTGGTTCCCGCGAGTCAGTTTATAATAGTTGTGTCAGGACAAGACGGTGTTGAACTGAAAGGGGGAGTGGATAAAGGATTGGGGAAAGGTGAAGGTACACGAATGAAAATGAAAGGAAGAGGAAAAGAATAATAATAATAATAATAATTTAGAAGAGAAGAAAAAAAATAGCAAATAGCAAAAATAAAATAAATATAAAATAAATAAAAATAAAATATTTTGATTTTCAATTCTGAAAGAAAACTTTCATGACTGCAACATAGACAAACCCCCATTTAACTTCCCTATACATTTATTGCATATTTCTTCAGCCCTCTATACATTCTCAATGTGGCTAAACTCTTTGTCTGGTCAAAATCTCAAGCATCAGCACAGGGCTGAGAACCAGTTCTGTGAATCCTGACAAATGACTGTTTGTTCCCCAGGGTCAGACTCCCTTTGACGTGGCGGATGAGAGCGTTGTGTCTTTGCTGGAGGAGCTCTCTCAACGACAAGCTAACGTGAGCTTACAATCACATATAGAACAATGCATGGGTTTCACCAATCGTTTTCTCGAATTTGTTATTAGCTTTATTAGAAAAGCTATAAAAAAACTTCAATCCTGTTCTAAGAATGACGGTGTCAACCACTGAATGACAACCACAGACCATGTGTCTGTTCTAAACCGCTTATTTCAGAGCAGTCCGCTTTAGTTCCTTTCCTCATCAATCATTAGAGTGTGGCCAGGGGCCTGCTCTACAACCTTCATCACCCTCAGAGCAAATCTGTTTTTACATGCTGACCCTGTGTAAAGCCTTTAGTCTAAAATACCTGGCCAAAAGTAGCTTGACCCATCTCTGAGTAAGCCTTTATAATCGGGGCAGGCCTACAATAACTCCTGGCTTTTGTACGTTCAGATGATTCCTCCAGCACCAACCATCAATGCCTGGGCTTAGTTCTACTGCTACGCCTGCTCCATTTGAGGAACCTCATGCGCAGTGCTCCCCATTTTGCTCCTGGTTTAACAAGCAAAACATTCCCTAGCGTATTGGAGAGAGAGAGCTTCAGAGAGCGTTTCGCAGGGTTTCTCTAAGTTGCGTTACAGAACAGCACTTTCCACGTCATAAACGTTGTTTCTTTTACGACACCTTGACTCCAACATTTGTTATAGTACATTACTGGTAATCTACATAATATTTTGATTTAAAACTGCTTTAAAGTGTTTTTTTTTGCAATGTGAGAATGGAACGCCAGGAGCTGGAAGCGCAGCGCGACTAAACGAGCAGAAAATGGAGCAGAACTGTTCGTATCTCAAATTTTTTTTTGCATCTCGAAGCAAAAAAGATCCTGCGAGACCTTTCGTATTTCGAACATTTCGTAACTCGAAGCATTCGTATCTCTGGCTACCACTGGAATTGGTTGAAACAATTTATTAGCAAAGCAATTAACTCGCAATTTATTATTAAAAATGTAGCATTAATTAAAATGCTACGTTTGTAATATTATTCACAGTGAACTCCCTGCTCTCTCTCCGTTTCTCTTACTCTCACTCAAAAATCATCCCGCAGGCCGGATTGGACGGCCTGGTAAGTCGATTGCGGTTCCCGGGCCATATGTTTGACACCCAGATATAGATAATTTTAAGTATTTAAGTTTATTACTTTAATGTGACCATATAACATAAATATATATGTTGCAGTCCATCTTAGAACAAATATAGGTGAGCCTAATCATCATATCTACATTTCACCTCATGTTTGCTTCTCTGACAGGCATGGTAAGAGATGGGTACAGGCACAGTCCTGAAATTAGTTGAATTCTTGATTAATTTACTCGAAAATGAATCATATTGTTAACCTTTAAAGGTGAGCTGGTTAAGAGTTAAGCGTTTGTTTGCTTTGAGGGTGGATGATGTTTTATTTTCTGAAACACAGATACTGATTTGCGCCAAACTGATTAATTCTGTTGTTCGATTTGCTTTTAGTGGAGGACAAAGCAGGCGCTCTTTGAGCAACAGAATTCCCAGATCTCAAATGCAAACACGAGCAAGAAGCGAAGGTATGTACGATGATACTTCTCAGTCTGCCGGACATGAGCATCTTCACCCCTGTCTCTCTCTCTCTCTCTCTCTCTCTCAGGAGCTCAGTGTGCCGAATGAGCAGCAAGGATAAAATAAGCGTTCAGGACCAGTCAAAAGAACGTGGGGTTTCTGGAGAACTAACGCTCACTGATCAGAGAGAGACCGGCTCAGGTGCGTCTTCCTCACTTTCTTGTCATACTTTCAGCAGATACTTCCTTATTCTGCTCTACCCACTGTTAGCAATTTGATGGCTGTACGAATGAGAATGAATATTATTCCGTTTTTTTAACAATTTTGTTTTGAAAGAGAAGGACTCTTAATATGCTCAAGTTGGACTCTTAACACGCATGACAAATTTGAACGGATGGAATCGTTGCATGCTGAGCTATTAACTACTTCTGTATTTCACCATAAACATTCGTTTATGCAAAATTTTGGGTTTCGATGGCCGTTGTTTGAACATAGTTTGGAGATGATCAGATAAAATCTCTTGGAGGAGTTTGTTAAAGTATCACAAGAAAAATGGTCATTTGTAGAGGCTTTGGCAAAATATCAGACTTCCTGGATTTTAGCCGATTTTAGAAACTCAATCTATATTGCTTATATTTACGTCTAGGTACCCTTTACATTTGTGCCATAACCTGAAACGCTTTAGGTGGTGCTATAGATCCACACCCACTTTTGGAATCCAAATCAGAACTAAATTTTCACTAGTTCTGACTTTTGTGCGAAATTCGGTGACTTTTCGACCATGTCTAGACCCACAAAAATGTGTACAAAGCTGTGAAAAAATAATTCTCTCTGCAATTACAATTGGAGTCTATGCACCTTTGGTGCTCGAGCCCTACAAACCACTAGTTTCAGTGACTCTCACTTTCTAATAAACAAATAATAACTTGATGCACAAAGCACATCCACTTTTGAAGTGTCAGGGCTGTGTTACACAAAAGAGGTTCTTTTAAACAAACCTTAAATAATGATCGCTGTGCTAACAATAGACAAGTTAGCTTGAAGCTAACAACAGCCTGTGTGACCAGAAAATGTACACACACTAGAAAACCTTTTTTTTATCAATAATATATAGTACTTAACACAGTTGTTTGTTGCAGACGCTGCTGTTGTACGCTACATATATCTTTCATATTCCTATGCTTCAAGATATTGTTCTAAATGTTTTTACTTTAGTTCTATCAAAATATTTAGAAAAGATGCAGGAGTTGAACTTTAAAACTAACAAAAGTGTGAGTATTAAAACACCAACTTCCCCCACTGTTATGCTGCTCCTGCAGAAGAGTGACTTCACTCAAAAATATTTTTTTGGATTCAGCTTCTTTAATAGAAAGTTTTAAATGCACAGAAACATGGCAGATCTAACAAAGTAAAAGCTCACCATTCCTCAATAAGGGGAGAGATTCCATGCATGATTGACCCTTACGCGCAAAGCGTTGTTGGGTTGAAACTAATTATGTCAGTCCCCCATGTGATAACAATAGTTGAGTGGTCTCTAGCACTTAATAACTTATATTTACAGTGACAAAAAAAATAATTGTGTTATGGTAAAAATATACCTTCTCAATTGATAATAAACACTGGAGACCGTTTGAGAGAGAACACAGCAAATGCGGCTATTTATTGTAAAGATTAAGAAAAAAAAAAGAAAAAGAACATGTCTCTCGCATGGTTCAAGGTAAGACAGCACCAATTGAGAGGGCGTCGTCCGTTCTCACCTCAAGTTAAAGCCTCCTCAAGGGGCGGTACTAAAGCATGTGCTCTTAAGGTTTTCTCAAATTACATTTCTCTAAATGACCACTAGATGGTAGTATTACACAGGAATACAGGAAAATTCCCATCACAATTGCCATTCTTTAGCGATCGAATTTAAGTAAATAAAATCACTTTTGTAAAAAAATACACCGTTTAAAAAGAGCATTTCTTGTATAATCTAGTAACATTCCCATTTGTGACTTTAAAGCAACTGTTAAAAATGTCTGTCATTAATGAACTATAATTATCTTTAAAAAAAGCCTAAACAAACATCAAGGAGGAAGTTTAACCGTTAAAAAGTGCTGGGTGTGAATTGTTTAGTCCATCACATCATTCTGACTTGTGTTTGCCATCATCGGTGCACTTTTGTTTTCTTCTTGATCCAAACATACTTGTATTTTCACATATTTGTCGTAACCTACCTTAATTTTCAACTGGAAATGCTCACAGTGGCGCCGATTTTGCTGTCACCAATCACACAGACAGATTTCTGCTACTTGCTGTTTTTTTTGTCTGTTCCAGAAATCATAGCATTGTCTTCCCCAGAGCGCAGCAGGCCTTCTCCAGCGGTCAGGCGTGCATTCCTCTGTTTTAAATTGGTCCTGCTGTACCTGCCTGTAGTTTGTGATTGTTTTTCTTTCTTTTTCTTCTTAGAGCGCAGAGGAGGTGCAAATCATGACAAATGATCATGAGAGAGCGTGTCCCACTGCAGTCGTGCTGCCCACCCCTCAGAAAAGAGAGTCTCCTGCAGAGAGCCCAGTTATTACTTCTGGAGATGGAAGGAAGTAGGATTGATTTTTTTTTTTCAGTTTGATTTTAAGACTTGAATAATTTCCAGGAGCTTGTACAGGGATTGGATGAGGAATCTTAACTGTGGTGGTTATTATTATTAAATGGTAGGGGAAACACTGCATTGTTAAATTGTAAAATAACACTAGTGTACCGGTAAAAGCAGCCCAGTTAGAAATAAGGGTAAACACTTGTAACTATAAGTTGCTTTTACAGCTATTTGATTTGCTGTTTGTAATGCTAAAAGGGCGAGTTGTGACAGAAGCAGCTTCTGTTACTCTGAACAAAGCCCTTTGAATCATCAAGTGTCTTATACCGTTGTTCTTGTAACATTCCAACGAACAAAATGCATCCGAGGTTGTACTCCAAAAACCACGAGTGTTTACCACGAGAAAAAGACATAAAATCACAACTATTCAATTTTCCACAAATAAAAAAAAAAATCTTCGGGTTAGCCAGTTGTTTTGACGGCCATGTTTAAGGTTGACCTGACAAGCATGGTACGTTTTGATTCAGTAGAGTCTCCTGAACATTTTGGGACCACCTTTAGAAGTCTGTGACCATGATTGGCCAATCAGCAAGCCAGTAAACAAGCCCTGGCCACTCGTTGAGAGAGAATGTCAATGCAGGTCCTTGTTGTTTTGCTCGTGTGTACAGCCAACCAATTGTGATTAAGCTCCACGCAGACTGACGGGTCATTTAGCCAATGGGATAAGCTTTCCAACGATATATGGTTTGCCACAGTTCTTTTTACAGACGCAGGGTAAAGTGACTGCGTAAAGAGGGCAGATGCTTCCTTCTTTACGCACACCGGTTAGCAGACCATGTAGCAAAAACATTTTTTTTTACTGAGAAAAAGGCATGTTTTTTTGTTACTGTTAGTGACACAATGGCATCTAAGAAGACATTTGATCATTTTGAGGACATTTTAGAGGAGATTCAGATTGTTTTAATGAGTGGCAAGCACAGATTACATTGTTTTACATGTTTTTTGGGTTTTTTTTTCATTGTTTGCATATTCTTTAAAAATATTTTTTCATTGAGTATTTTATCTTGTGATATTGATTTGTATTTTTAAAAAAAATGCAAATTTACATCAATTTGTTCATTTGGTTACCAAGTGCCAATGGTCCCCGCCTGGACATTGTCTTATAAAAATCACTCCAGTTCTGGTGACTTCTATTCAGTGTTGTCAAAAAGTCCACCTTGGACTCGAGCATTCACTTATTTATATTATTTTAAAATAAAATGTAGACAAGGAACATTTCTACAAAATTTGTGAATCTATAACTTTAGTTTTGTTTAAGGTATCCAGTGATAAACTAGAAAGGATTACCTTTTCAATGACGCCAAGGAAATTAGTTTAACCCATAAAATGTAAGAGTTAGAGACGTTTTATTTTGGGTATGCCTTTTTCGTACCTATGCTCAAAAAGAGGGGTGGCTGTTAACAGGTTACAGTTCAACTTTGAGACGTAATAAATGCGTCACATGTTTTTGAAGGATTGAAATGATCTGTCAGAGTTTTGTTTCATTGAATTTTCTTTCTAAAACAATACAAACTGTAAAGTTTGAGCTGATAAAAACAACATGTAGCTCTTTTTCAGCTCTGAGTCTGTGTTTTGTTTCAGGTATCAGGCTCCAGTGAGAGACGAAGAGTCCGAGTTTCAGAGGAAAGCTCATTCACGTCTCATGCGCAAATCTCGCCGATCAACACAGGTGTGTGCGTGTGTGCTCGTGCATGTGCTCTGCATCCACTTTAACAGTATTCTTAATCACACTGGTGCCATATGTTTAATTATTTGGGGTCCGTTTCTGAACACAAAGTTCAACAAAGCACCCATCAACCCCTTTTTACATCCATCCGTATATGTATCCATCCATCATTCCTTTTTTCCATCCAGCATTCTTTTGGCCCTTCCACTCAATTATCCATCCTTACGTATTTTCCACCCGGACCCGGTTCATCCAACCATTCATCCATCAAACCGGTTCCCAATCCACTGGTTTCAGCTTTGTACGTCCACCCATCCATCCATCCATCCATCCGTCTATCCTTTCTCGTATCGCTCCAATGAACTGGTCTCCGGTCTGTCCGCCAGGCCTTCTGTCTATCTGTCTGTCTTTGGGCCTCCTGTCCGTCCAACCATTTAGAAATCAAACTGGTTTCCCATCCATCCATCCATCCATCCATTGAACAGGTTTTGCATTTGTTTGTCCACCCATCCATCTAATGAATCATCCTCCATTCAGTCTGTCCATCTATCCAAAGGACTGGCCTCCTGTCCGTAAGTTCGTCCATCTGGCCTCCTGTATGTTTGTCCGGCTTCCTGTACTTCCGTGTCGGGCTCTCATTCATCTATCCAACCGGTTTCCACTTTGTACATGCACCCATCAGTCCATCCGTACTCCTATCCCTTCAATGAACCGGACTCATGTCCATCTGTCTGTCTATCCAATAAACTGGCCTCCTCTCCATCCAGCAGGCTTCTTTCTTTCTGTCTGTCTGTCTGTCTGTCTATCGGGGCTCCAGTCAGTCCAACCATTCACCCATTGAACCGGTTTTGCATCTCTTATTCCATTGATCTGCCCATCCACCCATCCATCCAATGAGTCATCCTCCATTCCATTCATTCAATGGACTGGCCTCCTGTCCATCCATCCATTTATTGAACCAGTTTCCACTATGTATGTTAACCCACCCACACATCATTCCTCCAATGAACCGGCCTCTAGTCCATCCATCTAGTCTTCTGTCTATCCTTTGTTCCTATTGTCTATCTGTCCATTAGGTCTCCTGTCTGTCCCTCCTTCAGGCATCCTGTCTGTCCAACCGTTCATCAAATGGACTGGCCTCCATCCTTTTCCATCCATCCAATGAATCATCCTTCTTTCCATCTGTCCATCCATCAAATGGACTGGCCTCCATCCTTTTCCATCCATCCAATGAATCCAACCGAACCGGTTCCCCATGTATCCTTAGGAACCGGTTTACCCTTTGTACATCCACCAATAGTGTTGTGAGTTTTCAAAAAAAAAACATCAGAAAAAGTCAAGGCTGTGATAAAAAACTTGTTACATGGTTTTTAATGTAAACATTGCCGACCTTTAATTGGTGCTATGTGGCTTTCAGGGAGTAACACTGACTGATTTGAAGGAGGCAGAAAAGAGCATCGTCAAGAGCAGTGAACCCCAGGAGCTCAGTGTTTACCGTGTAAACCCCAACATTACCATTACACCAGCTGAGAGAGGTTACTTTCACTTTTTGATTTTGTTGTGTGTCCTGTTCTGTTTTTCTGTTCGTTTCCTGAATTAATACATAGATTGTCTCTGTTCTAGATACTGAGCCAGTGAGGGAATCTGGAGAGACTCAAAGCAAACTGGGAGTGAGGGATCGCAGGAAAGGACGGAAAGAAAGGCGCTCCACAGGGATTGTCCAGCAGGATGGAGAGGTGAGCTGTGTTCATAGATGAATCAATCTCTCCCTCACGCTGCCCTTTAAAATATGCTTGTAAAATCACATATAAAATCCCGTAATTACCTGAAAATATCCAAAGACGACGTGCAATGTTCAAAAAAATGCCTTGTTTTCTCCCATGTTGAATTTAAGTTGTGAGAGAGGAATGTTAACACCACTGTTTCATTACAGTTCTTTTTAACAGTGTACTAAAAGTGTCTGGGATGTGCACACTAATAGAAAAGGTGCTGTGTTTGGGGTTTTTTTTTACCACGGGTGTCTGAGAGCCAGCAGTCTAATTGCAACTGCCTTTACTAGTTAAGATTTTGAAATTGTAACATTATTTGGAAAACATTATAAGTGTGCATCGATTCCCTTAATCGATTTAGATTGTTGCATTTAGCAGACCCTTTTATCCAAAACAACTTACATTTCAAGCAAGTAACTTCAGCTTAGTGCTCTACTGACTGAGCCACAGGAGCGCTATTCTTTAGCTATATCAGTTAATCAGGATTAAATGTATAATAATATATATGTTCTAATTAACAGGCATTCAACCACAGGTGAGTTTAATGATTCATTTAAGAGGTGTCAAGCAGACAGATGAGTATAAAAGGGAATTACATAATAAAGAAAAGCCCTTCCCATTTCATGCTGTCAGTAATGGCTCCCCATGGAAGAAAAATGTCACAAAATCTTAGAAAGAAAACCATTTCTTCCAAAAAAAAGGTAAGGTGATCTTCTCTACAAGAAGATCAACAAAACTTTAAATATAAGTCAAAATACTGTAGCAAAGTTTATCCAAAAATGCACATCTCGACTGGAGCATCTTCTGATGAGAAGGGTTGAAGAAAACCGCCATCCAAGCTTGCGCACAATGTGCAGGTTTTTAGTTTATAAATTTAAATCTACCTCAGAAACTAAAACACTTGAAAGCATTTTAAGCAGTATTTTTTACAGTTTTAAGTCAAGTCAAATGTTTTTATTTAACGGTTAGGCAGCTTCAAATCAGTCTCGCAGAAGTAGGATCTTAATGTTGGTTAGTTCTTGTATGAGTATGTTTTATGGAAGAGAATGGCTAAGAGAAAGTTATGAATTTTTTTTTTTTACCATTTATGGGTCTAAGTATGATTTATGTCAGTCAATGAAAATAAAATGTTAAAGTTTGAAAAAATTAATTAATATAGGGTGCATGCTTTAGAGCAGGGGTGGGCAAAGCCATTCCTGGAGGGCCAGTGTCCCCCCTGGTTTTTGTTCCAGCCCGGCTTCAGTACAAACACTGGCAGCTTTAAACAAACCAAGGAGAGCTTAATTAATAGAATCAGGTGTGTTTCATAAAGGTTGCACCTAAACTGTGCAGGGCTGCGACCCTCCTTGCCCACCTCTGAATTTGGGAAAACCGGAGCTCCTGGAGGAAAACCCACACTAGCCTTTCCAATTCATGTGGGGAGCTACTCGCTACTACATCCGGAGTTTGTACAGTAGGTGTGCCCAGTGGGGCAGTCACCTCACAGGGGGGAATCAGTCCAGGTAAACCTAGGGCTAATTCTTTCATTTCTATGTGGCCTGCTGAATTTGGAGATCCTCTACAAGTTGGTCACAACTGGAAAACCGCTAGAGCAGCAGTACAGTTAACAAAACTAGAAGCCAGAGATTCTTAAGCACAAAGATCCTGACAGTAGATGTTTGTGTTGAGTTGTTAAAAGTTGACATTGTTGGTTGTACAGGTGGGCACCAATTTATGGATTACATTCTGGTAATTTACCCCCCTGCAGCCATGTTCGACTTGGTGACCATCAAGTGGAAAGGAATACAGCTAGAGCATTTCTGTATTTATATTAATATGCATTGTTTTTCACAACTAGATATTCTTACAATTTGACTTTTAATGGTCTTAAAAAGATGAAACCCTGCAGCACTGAACCATGTTTCCCTCACTTCTGTACATGTGTTTGCTTTATTTCATCCATGTACTGAAAGTGTGTTACTGTGTGAGTCACGTGTGGTGTGTTCGACACATCCATCAAAACTTTAGTTTCCAGAATGATGAGATTAGGGGATTATGGTGTACAGAAAACTGGTTATGCAACATTTATCAAATCATGCATTGATCCAAGGTTTCGGGAAGCGTGAGGAGCAAAGCACTCCGCTAATGGATACAGGAACCCTAAAGCCGCAGTGTATCGGGTTCCATTCCAAGCACATTCTTTCACTGAATCTGCCGTCCTCCGACATGTCTGGCCCAGCTTTAGCTTGTACGTATAGATGTTGCTGTTAGAACCGTTAGAATTAGTTTCTGGGCCCCAGGATTAATACGGTACAAAGGTTACAGACAGAAAGTATCATCCCAGTTTGATTTAATGTAGAGTTTTTGAGGGCTGCCTTAGTGTGGAACACCATCCACCGAGACAAATCATTCATTAATTGACATGATTTTGTATAGCTGATCAAAAACGAACGCAATTTTATCATGTTTAAAATAATTTTTTAAAATCATGTGTTAACAAACGCAATTTATTATAGATGAATTATAGACCTTTTCAAATCAACGACGATTTGTACTATAATAGTCAAATGTGTACGATTAATGGTGTGCTTTTTTATTTTTTACTAGGGGTGTAACGGTACGCTAAAATTGTATTCGGTTCGGTACATTGTCTTGGAGAGCTCGGTTCGGTTCATTCGGTTCGGTACAAAACAATAAGAACTTACATAATCTTTATTTTGAAAAGCTGCCAATACACAATAGAATTCTTGCATAAAATAAATAAAAGTGACACATTTGGGTGATATTTTAAACAAATTGCACACTTTATAAAGAAAAACACATTTTTTAAAATAAAAAATAAAATACTGCAACTAGTTAGGACCTGAAAACTTTTAACACTAGCAACAGTTTCAGCTTGTATATCAACAAAACTAACTATTCAAGTTTTAAGTTTTTGCCTAAAAAGATGAACCTATCCACATTTTCTGAAGAGAGCATAGATCTGGTTGCAGTGACAATATCTCCAGCAGTAGAAAATGTTAGATGTGTTCCCTGCCCGATCTCCGTGGAACAATGTCGGCATACAACTTTAAATTTATCCACTCGTCTATCCCCGTTATGTATTTTAACAGAGAAGCCAAAGTGTTCCCAAACAGGAGACCGTAGTGAGGTGGGAGGGTCTTCAAGCTCTGGCTTCTCTTTCGCTGTTGCCATTTCTCACAGCTACCTGTGCAGCGCTACTGTGCTTCACTCAATAGCGTCCGTGCAGAAACTCACCTAGGAACAATGTTCCACTGCGCTTAATATCGCGCTAATAATAAATTTATATTATTTAATTTAAAAAATATACCGAAACGGTACGCAAGTGTACCAAACCGAACAGGCCGCACCGAAACGGTTCAATACATTCTCGTGAACCGTTACACCCCTATTTTTAACTATACTATTGTTATTATTATTATTATTATTATTATTAGTGCTGCCGGTTTATAAAAAAATGTACTTATTAATTGCACAAAAATGTAAATAATTCATGTAAACTCAAGACAAAGATAAGATCTGACTTTATTGAAATTTTTAGCTTAGCTTGTAACACATTTTCTCAATCAATATCCTCCTGGTTTGAAAGCCATATTTATTGTAGTTTATTGATCACAAAAACAAGTAATATTTTCACAAAATGAAATGAAAGACCCTTGTATGGAAAACATGAATAACATAAGACTTCTCCAAAGGAGGAGGAATTAGCTAAATTAAGGATTTGTTCCAGGACTCACTATAGTTACATGGTCCCGTGCTAAGCTCACGTGGGCGCTGGAATATATGCACAAGATAACACAAAACACCAGGGGAGTAATGTAACTAAATAGGAAGCCAGACTGGAAAGGAGAGACGGCAGGGAACAGAGAATGAGCGATCATGTGACTGTACTCTCATTGTGTGACCAGGGCAGAAATAAATGCACAGGGAAAACTACGCAGAAATCTGAATAATTTTTTTTAAAATAAAGTCTGTAATTTTCAATTAAAATAATTGGGACAGAAAAATCAGAACCCTTAAAAGCATGTTCGACAACTCTTTATGTGTCATTCTCCAGCAGGGCATCACCGCCTTGAGGGAGTAGGTGTTTTATAGCTCACACTTTTCTTATGTTCAACTCGTACTCATGTTCCATTAGTTTTTCAGGCCACTGAAGTCTGAAAAATGTCTGCCCTGTTCCCAACGAGGTCACTTTTATTTTAAAGTTAATTAAAAATAAACTTCACGTTGCGAAAACCTGTGGAACCATGATGTGATTGGGAGCGATTCATTTTGATATCATCACTGCACTTTGAAGATCCTTTTATGTGTGTTGCATAAAGATTATTAGATTGTGGCAGTGTTTGTTTGTTCAACCATTTAAGAGAATACTGTGCTGCAGACTATACACTGATTAAGATATAGTTGATGAGTTATGCTGTTGGTGGTAGATTTGTATTGCTATGAAACTCTTGTAAAACTGTTCAAAAGAGCTTTTTGTTGGGTCTTCAAGACCATTTTGCAACCCATGGAATGCTACATTAATAAATGTTAGTCAACAGATTGTTTAATTATCCAAGAGAATTTTTTGATTGACAGATTCCAATATAAATTCATATCAATTTATAAATTAAACCTCACAATTGCATTGAAACACTAGCCACATTGAAGGAAACGAAGAAGGATGGTTCACTCAGAAATTAAACCTCTGTAATATCTTCCAAGTGCACTAGGGAAGTGGAAATGTTACAAATATTTCTCTTTTCTGCCATATTCCCTTTCTTTCAGATGGATGACATGGATGAAAACGAAGATGCTAAACTAGACAACAGCTCAAGGTTTGTGTGTATTATTACCACCAATCTGACCATCAAAATTGCTGCTCAATCCACTTTTTTTCACATGGGTGTCAATATTTTTGTCTTCAATTGTAATGGCCTTCACATGATGATGTAATATCTCTTAGACAAAAAAAAAAAAACAACATTTTGTTTACCACATGCAATTTCCCCTGTGTTTGTTTTGTAGTGATGACTCCAGACATTCTTCTCTGGATTTTAGGAAGGTAATATTTCTTGAGTTATAATATTTGGCTATTTCCACACACTCTTACTCTCGCACGGCTTGTTTTCTCAGCTCTATCTGCAGGTGCTGCAGGAGAACAGAGGCCTGACAGAGAAGCTCCAGGAGACTCAGATGCAGTTGAATGAGATTAAAGTCGAGCTGGAGAAACTCAGACAGGTGAGGGGGTCGTGGTGTTCTCATGAGATGGAAAAGAAAAAAAAGGAGCATTTGCTGAAGTATTCATTTATCTGATGCACAGAATCAAGAGAATGGATCGGACAGACCAGCTCTACTGGAGCTGGAGAGATTTGTACGTACTCCTCTTCAAACTCTTTGTGTTTAATATTGTAATATGTTCCCATTCTATTTTCCACCAGTAGTATATAAAGCAGTTTCTTCACACAGCAGAATGCTGGAAGGAACAGACACCATCGTACATCATAAAGGCTTTCCCTAAACAACATAAAAGTCCTTAAACTCATTAAAAAATTGTGGGTTTTCTAGTGAAACTCAATATACCGGTATATTTATCTTCCATGTTTATCCCACAGGAAAAGAAACTTCTTCAGCGGAGAGCCTCTGAGTTAGAAGATGAACTCAAAGTAAGAACCTGGTGTTTGTGGCATCACTCCATCACAGACAAACCATGATTAGTGCTCGTCTCTATTTCTTATTTTCTCCTTAAAGCAACATTTTGCTCTTTTAACAAAGTCTGAAACCCTTGGACATATGGGGCTTTTTTAGCTTTTCTTACTACTTTACAATTTGCTCTAATAAAATACCTTTAAAACCATTTTTGTGGCAATGTGAGATTCGCTGCCAAATCAAAACTATTTGTGTAGAATTCCTTGAGACGCCTCATTGTAGTCTTTTGAACAGATCTGAGTGACCCCTCTCTTTCTCTTCCTCAGGTGCTGGTAGATCTGCGTGCTGACAACCAGAGACTTAAAGATGAAAACGCAGCTCTCATTCGTGTCATTAGTAAACTCTCCAAATGAAACTCGGGGTTCCTCTAATTGTTTTCCTTTGGAAGGTTCCCACTGTTTGACCAAAGGACTGCACAGCATTGCTTTCCCTCATGTTGCCTTTTCAGGGGTGCGTGGGGGGTGCGAGACTAATGCACTTGACAGACATGTACATACTGTAAGGCCTTGATGAGCAGTTTCCTCTGGAGAGCAGGAAGATGCCATTTCAGATGATGGTTTCAGGGTGCTTTTTGTTTGGAATTTTTGCTTTTGTGTGCACTGAGCTTCTGCAGACGACTTATTAGTTTACTTCATTACAGCGCGCTCCTCCGATGTCAGTGTTATTATTCCTTTGAAAGGTCAGTTCAGGTGTATCTTGCTCCCTCTCTCTCTCAGTTCGAACTCGGGTGGTTAACAGGCAAAAGGTTTTTAGTCGCACGTTTTGTCACTTCCGTAATGCCCACCTCATGTACCAGATCTCCGTTGCCGCTCTTTCAGACGTATTTGCATAAGGCCCCTACTGCCTCTTGAAATCAGCAAAGACTGAACCTTAAAATGACGTGATCTACAGAATTTGGTTATTTTTCTGTAACAATAATTTATGATGTAACAATAATGTGTTTTGTATCGTTAGTGTGAAAGGAGTTCATTTGACTATACACAAACTACTGATCTGTTGTTGATTATTCTTTATATTCCTGTTCAAAGTAAAGCTTGCTAGTGCATGGCATGGTCAGCTGTGCAGTGCCAGTATATATTTCCGATTATAGAATGCTTTTGATATTTCTAGTTTCATAACCATGTGCCAAACCAGTCCACCGTTGCTCAGGGGTGTGTGTGTGTGTTTGTGTGTGTGTCGCCTCAGTTTGGATCTGCAGTAACACTGTACTTGAGTTGACTACTGTTTTTTGGACCAAATATACATTGTTCTGCATCTTGTATTGGATATTATGAGTACGTTATTAATGTTGGATTTTATACTGTTGAGTTCTGCCAGTGCTGTAGTCGTGTAGGGGCACAAAAGTTCTGTCCTAAACAGAACGGCCACATCAGATGAGGGCTTTACGTCTTGCTTACAACTGTTTATTGTTTCCCTGTAATGTGACCTAGGAATTTCTTCATCCAGCAAATGTAATTTGCCAAAAAAATGTGCCTTTCTAGATTTCTATAATATATAGTGATTTCTGTTGCTTGTTTGAAAATGGAGTCAGCCGCTCTCTTTCTCTGACCAATAAAATCAATATGGATTGTTGCAGAACAGCCATTAAAAGTAATCGATGCACTGTCGTTTTTGTGTCTGCCTGCATTCTAGAAGATATTTTTCTCTTGTCACTACAAAAAGTAAAGCGGTGAGCGATGCCAACACTTTGAAATGGATCAATGGCTCGTGGTGTTTCCTTAAAGGTTCTCAGCCCTACTAATTTTCTAAGTATGCCCACAAACAAACAAAAAATATGCTGACAAACCAAAATCCAGGGGTCGGAACATTTGATGTTTATTCAACACATAGGTTACAAAACTAAGGCTTTCTTTTAAAATGTAGGCAAAGAGGAAAACCAACCAGAACTCGAGCAACTGGAGGGGATCATCGAGGAATGCACTTAAGAAGAGTGGTGAGGATCTTACAGGAGAACATTGAATGTGAAGATAGTGGAACCAGAAGGTGGAGCATAGCACAGCCAGAGGTCAATATATTCAAGAGATTACTTGGGTGTTTTGCTTCCTGTAAGGAACATACAGCAAGAGTGCAGTGCAAATGAGACCACACATTGAGTGAAGGGAAGAAGATGATAGGAGAAAGAGGCGTCAGCTGTCGGGTCTGTTGTTTTATTGGTGATTCTTTTTTGATAAGGCAGAGAGGTGGTACTGGTTGGTTATCTTGTAACCTTCTTTCATGGTGTGTAACGTAAATTTTCCAGGGGGTTGGGTTAAGAATCCCCTAGCCAGGGCAACTGCTTGACTGATAGGATCATTACCGGTGTGAGCTTTTGCTAAACCAATAGTGAAAGAAATGCTTACACAGAACCCCACTCCGTATCGAAGCCTGCTTCCCCCTCCATGTTTTCCCACTTTCCTCAGGTTTAGGATCCCACAGAGATCAACTTTCTTCACTCTTTGGAACCTCAAGCGTGCTCCAGGGCTCTATCCTCACGAGCATCATCACCCCGACATAAAAATAACCCCAAAACCATCTTGAGCAAGGCTGGTTTATCACTTTTATTAAAGGGGCATGACAGAGCTTGCTTCAAATCCAAAGTTGTGATTCAAATGTGTCGGTTGTTGGTGGCTAACCCAGTGCTTGAAGCCAAAGTTTAACTCTGACTTCATCTGGAGGGGAAGCCATGCATTACATCAGCATCTTTGCAACACGGAAACAACACTGGCAACCCATTCTGAACTCCAAACTGCTGCACGGTCTTGAAACTTGACGTCATTGATAATTAATACGCCGTGTCTTCTCGGACAATAGAGGTCAGGCAAAATATTGATGAGTCATAGACGTCTAATTGGACAAAGACACATCAATTCCTGAAAAATTTCTTCAGAGAATGCGAACAATGTCAACAGTTTTACCCTCTATTCAAGTATCAGGCAATACATTTGTCCTATATCATGTTCAACGCATGTAAATCACTGAATATATATTGTTTACATCCTGTGTATCGTGGTCCTTTCGATCAAGCGGAGTTGGCTCAAGTGGTTTACTCTCTAGCTAGTAGTTGATAGACTGCTAGTTCACATCTACCCAGCACATCAGCAATCAAGAATTGCTGTGAGATTTTAGCTGGTAAAAGCTGTGTTAATTTTGGTGTCCTAAAATGCAAGTTTGGAGGATAAATATTCATGGGAATGAATGGGTGAAATAACCCCGTTCCTTGATAGCAGTGGTACACAAAATGCTACGTTTTTAGTGGTGACACTCAGTGAATTCCAATCCACTTATTCCACCGATGCATTGAGCTGATTAAATCACTGTTTGTTGAATTATAAGATTTTCCAGCGACGACTGTTTCGACCTACTGGGTTTCCGTGAATCACGTGACGATCAGCTGGCGAGATCTACCGCTATCGTCACTCTGAAAAAAGATCAGCCCACTCTTGTGCTTGTTTCCATAGGAACCTGACGCTACAAACCGGGTCGTGTATGTTTTTTTGCAGGATTTTGTACGGTAACGCTATTCGAGAAGAACCAGGGACTTGTTAGACGGCTGTTGTGCATTTGTCCGGTCAGAATGATGGAAGGACGGAAGCCGCTCGGGACTCACTACAGAACAGAGACACGGCAATTAATACAAAGTGTGTTTGATTGTTTGGGGTGTGTGAGCAGGGCTTCGTGTTTTCTTTTTCCATGACTCTATTTGTGCTTTCATTGCAGTAATGATGCGAGAATATCAACTAACGGACTTTCAAAAAAGGCAGATCAACCACCAGCTTAAAGGTATATTAAAGCGACTCTTTGTTTTTTAGATGGCATTTTCCTTAGGAGTGGCCTACTGATGGGAAACAAACCTTCAGTATCACTGTAATAATGTAATCACAGAAAGAAAATATCGATGAGAGTCAAGACAACACAAAGTTTCCACCCATCTTCTTTCCCTCTTCGTGTCTAACTGTACCAAAAATCAAAATTGTTTGTCAAAAATGAACAAACAAAAAGTAATAAAGGAAGTTTTGTTTATAGAGTGGGACGAAATTTTACCTCTATTTTGTTTTTATTCTTAGTTTCCACCAAGAGTCGCACTCAAAATTGTTTTGGGGTTTGATATTTACCCTTGTCCATTGATTAAAAAATAAAAATAAACAACTAGTCATTCATTCATTCATTTTGCAATCTGCTTATCTGCCAGTGGTCCGCCAGTGCCTATCTCCAGCGCACATTGGGCGAGAGTCCTGAACACGCTGAACAGGTCGCCAGTCCATCGCAGGGCAACATTCACTCACACATTCACACATAAGGGGAATTTAGATTATTTAATTAACCTAACCGCATGTTTTTGGAAAAGTGTGGTAAACCCAGAGGAAACCCATGCAAGCACAAGGAGAACATGCAAACTCCTTCCAAGAGGGTCACCGGCGACAATCGAACTGGCAACTTTCTAACTGGAAGGCCACGTAGTGCTACCCACTACGCACTGTGCTGCCGTAAAAAGTACATATATTTCCAATAAAATAGATATATAAAAATAATTTGGTTAGTTTTAGTTGCAGTCACGCTACAACAATGGCTTACACAACGTCACTCCTCCCGCCCTATTGAGGCTACACTCTGATAGCTTTGAGGGAGTCTGAGGTCACAACGCTGTATAGGTACAAATTTGGAATATGCAAATGCAATATTGTTTTATGTTTTGTTGTTCCTCAGACAAAATAACATCATTGCCTTAGCAAAGAGGACCGTATAAACCGACTTAACAGCAGCTCTGACAGGTCCTAGGCTTGTACCCCAAAGGAGTATAAATCTCCATGGAAGCAGTAATTCAATACACCTTTCCTCTGTCTTTTGAAAGCTAGCTATAAATATCTCAGGATGATCCAGTCTAAGCTCCTTTACACCAAGTTTCTCCGGATTGAATAGTCTCTATGACGCTTTTTAAAGAAATTTAATAAGATGTATTGCCACATTCAATCCCATCCCCCTTCACTTTATATTGCCTAAATTCTTAAATAGTTATGATTAATATTTATATTTGGCACCCTAGCACACCAGCAGCAACTTATGGTTATTGAATTATGGCTTTGTTTTGAGCAGATGGAGGCGCTCTTCCTGTGAGCTTTATTCCCAGCCAGGTTAAAATGAGGGTTCCGCCCGCCAGGGGGGTCACAGATGCACATGCCAGGGTCACGTGCCCGCACAGACGCACTGCGGAGAGGTGCCGAGCTGGAGAAAACTACAAACGTGAACAATTTGTTCCAAGAGCCACAAGTAAGAAGAGCACCCTATGGGCAGAACATTATTTATAGGAAATGGAAATAAAGGTGAATAATCCTGCTTTGCATATTTATGCAGAACATTCATTCATTATCTTTCATACGACGTGATGACAGTGTTAAAAAAAAAAACCTTTTGAACTTTATCCACTTTATACATAACTATTGTAAAATCATTAAAACCACAAATAACGTAATTAATGAGGTTTTGCTCAATTTTTATAGAGTTTTATTGGGAGAAAATGTCACAATCACTCTGCAGCCAGCTACAGGGGGGCGGCTGTGTTCCTTTTTTTTTTTACTTCACAGAGCCAGCCATGTGAGACACACTTGGTTTGCTTAGTTACAGCCACAAGGGGTTTTTTGGGTCTGGAATGGCTTTTCCATGGACCTGTTTCGTAACAGCACGGCTTGACACGCTCAACTCTGTTTTTGGAGGCATCCGTATTCACCACTTTTCCCATCTGACATAGCAGGGCCACTGCTGCATCTACTACTTTGTAAATGTTACAAAATCTGTATGTTTTGTGCTTATTTAGCATTGATTCATGTAAAGGTTAAAAGCAAAAGAGCTAGAAAAATCACTCAAACCCCTTCAAATGGCATTGGCCTAACATATTAATAACGACTTTAGACATTTTTGGTTATAACCATGCTTATACCACACGCTGGTGAAAGCTCAATTCTCTCCACTCTCTAGGGGATCTTGAGAAAGAGAAGACGCAGCTTCAGAATCTACTTTCCACTGGTCAAAGGGAAGCTGAGGCCAAACACTTCCAGATAGCCTCCATTGATAAAAGAGAAGCTCCTATAGACAGATTTGAAGAAGGTGAGCAAGGTTTAATTTTTTAAACACATGCATCTCCATCTGTTATGAACTCAAACGTAAACTTTGCTGCTTTTAGATTTTTTTGTAGCACTAAACATAAAGCAACTTATGAGACTGGATCGTTGTTTTAAAGAGGATCGGTTCGCCAATATCCCTGAATCCTCTCATTTCGTTGGAATTACATAAATATTGAGAACAGAAATGTTTTATTTTTGAAGTGCGAGTTGTTTTGATGAAAAAGCTGATGCCACAGTAACTGAACTGTATGATGTGGCAGCAACAAACCAACTGGATTCAAATGAATGATGATTATACTCCTTTTGTAGCGGTCATTCAACAATAATTACCTCGTAAAAACTGTTGGGCGTCATGTAGCATTCTACTGTTATATAGTTATTATATAGTTGAATGAATTGGGGTAACTTATTATAGTAAATGTAGCTGAGTTAGTACGAACTCCATTTAGTAGATTTTTTTAAATTATGTTTTTGGAGTATTTTTTTCTTAGTTCAAAGAGAAAAAGTTCTTAACACTCAATAGGAACTCTCCTGCTCTCTTTGTTGAAAAAAAACCCAGGTACATTTCCTGCAAACTTCTGGTGGTTTAGTTGTGGAGTGCCATAACGAGAACTTCTTCCTCATCTCTTTGTTCTGCATTTCACAATCGTATGCTGTACTATTTAATAAAAAAGCCAATAAAACAGAACATATTATCCCTTGGTAAAGGGATCACTCAGGTCGACTCCAGAAGGAAGAAATTCAAAAATGAAATTGCAATGACTTCAACAGAAAGTGAAATTTAATCCAGGGAAAATCCACTGAATTCTGTTTATTGCTGTTTCTCAGCAATAATTTGTGATTGCATTTAGAGCCATAAACGTGAATTTTATTTATGATGCTTTAATGATCCAATGTCAAAACCTTCCGGAGCTTTCATTTTCCCATTTTTTTTTTTAAATCAAATAAAATTATGTATTTGTGTTTAAGCCTGAAACGTGAGCGCAAGCCACTGTGGACAGTCACACTCGCCTCGGTTCATACATCATCTGGGGCAAATATGTTTAAAGTTTATTTATTTACACTAAACTAACTTTTTTTACACAACTACTAATCCTAGCTCAGGAAGTCTATAAACATCTATTGTTGTTTTGCTTTGTAATAGAAAAAAAATCTATTGTCTGGTTAGTTAGGAAGTTACATCACAAACAGGAAGTTACACCATAACTAGGCATAACTTTAAATGCAGTTGCTAAGAGACATTTGTCCTCTTTTCAGCTTTTGACTCTCAAAGAGCCACTTTCGTCAATGTAGTGTTGAGTTTAACTCTTCAGAAGCATCTTCAGTGTTTAAAGCTAAATAAGGCATCATTTTATTTAGCTTTTTTCCCTCTTCGTGTCTAACAGTACCAAAAATCAAAATGGTTTGTCAAAAATGAACAAACAAAAAGTAATAAAGCAAGTTTTGTTTATAGAGTGGGAAGAAATTCAACCTCTATTTTGTTTTTATTCTTAGTTTCCACCAAGAGTCACACTTGAATTGTTTTGGGGTTTGATATTTACCCTTGTCCATTGATTAAAAAAAATAAATGTGTTCTTTCTTCTAAAACCTTTTTTCCAGAGTCTTCTACAATGGGTTATGATTCATATTTCAATAACAGCTCAATATGACTCTTCTACTCATTATGACTCTTAATGTAACACATAAAGCTAGCACTACAGATATTTAAAACTTATCAGCCAATCAGAAGAGAGTATTCACACACACACACTTAAATTAATATTAAATAAATTACTAATGTCAATCCATAAATTCACATATATAATAATATAAAAATGAAATATAGTTTAAGACCAACACTATTTTAAAATTATTTTAGGTAATTTTTATTATTTTATGTAATTGGTTCTTTTTTACATGTTTTTCTGAATATTTACAAGTACATTTAATGTCATTTTTTTGTGGTTTTAAAAAATATATCTAGAATCTTACGATTATTTTTGTTTTGTCATCAGTTCTGTTTGAAATTGAGGACAGGAAGCAGTTTCTGGAAGAGATGAAGGCTTTGGGAAAGTTTCAGCAGTACCAGCACCTCATCAGCTCAGAAATCACACAGGTCAACCTGCAAACACATGCACCACCAGCAAATGTTCTCAATATGTTATAACACAACACAGATACGGGATTATTATCTTATTACCTGGCTTGATTTCATGGTGAGACCATTTTAAAGAAAATTTGTGGAAATAAATAGGCTTAAAATAGGAAAATTTGACCAGGAACAGTACATTTAATTATTGCTAATTTGTGCCAATGAACAAGCACTGGACAGTTTGCACTGTGTTACGTTATTGTGTCCCCTTTACATCCTTCAAATTGTCTCAGAAATGTTCAATAACCTCGGTAGAATTCAGAAATATTTCCAACACTTTTAAGTCTATTTGTTTGGTCTTACTGATGTTAATCAGAGATTGTTGTCCTGAGACTTGTGATGCATGGTACACAGACAGTCAAACTTCATTTATGTTCATCGAGGAGTGAATGTCCAACACAGTCCTGTCCTAGAGAGTCTTTGTAGTGCAGTGAAAGTTTAAAACCATTATTTTCCTTTCCCTTTAAAAATATATATTTTTACATTTTCATAATTATGAAAAACATATGTATTTTTTATATTGGTGTTTCAATCAAAACTTGGTTTTGTTGTCCAAGTAATGTAAGCTGAGTACAATAAATTGTTGGGTATGTAACTGTTTTTTTCATTTTATAAACGATTTCTCTTTGATAAATGTAATTATAGATCACACATAACAGTTCACCAAGCTTGGGTCCGCCCATATCACAATCTTAACATTTATTCTTAAGCTTGATTTTAAAGTTATCTGGCTGGTGCATTTTTTCCCCAGAGGGGCTGCACGAATCTAAAAAATGACCAAGAACAACATAATAGTACTTACTATTTGTTACTTACTTATCCATTACATCTGTTCATTTAGACACACCAACTTCATATTTACTATTTATACTTACATTTTGGCCTTCAATTGTTATTTTTCATATCGGAGTTATTTTTTATGTTCTAAAGGGCTGTGGTGGCGGGGGCAAATTTCAGGGTAGGAGAAATTAAATTAGAGTGGAAGAAAATATTTTTCAAATGGTTTGCATTACCTCACTGAGAATAAATGTCCACCCAAATATCCCAAAGGAATGTTATGAATGCAAACAAGAGAAGGGAGCTCTTTTTATTAAGTTTATGAAGGTTCATAGTTAGGCTGTAAACGTCACGTACTAAACATGTTATTTATTAGAACAAAAAGTGGTGACTGCATGAGCCTCGTGTATCTCGTGTTGGTGACTTTGTGGTGACCAAAAAAGGATATTTGTTGGGGTTCTGGTCCTTCTGGGAGATATTTTCCGATTATCTGTAGCCTTGATGCTATGTACTAATATATGGACAGCCAAAGCGTCAACTATTTAGCAAAAGCCTGTAAAAATGACCACTTTTGCTCACCACAGTCTTGTCATCAGTCTAATTTCACCGTAAAAAGGAAGTAGTTGCAATAACGTGCATAACGATCAACCTTTCCACGTGCCTTAAGAGACCATGCCTGAACACATCGTTTTAACAACCTACAGTATCAGTTATAGCATCACCATGTGGCCACAGGAAATACAGCATTTAACAAAGATAAGTTACTTCTTTCACATTTTGTCATTTGTGATAAGAATATCATCCAATACAATAACAGAACAATGTTTATTCTCATTCATAGCGCCACCTGGTGATCTGACACTATATTTGGTGTCTGATCACACTGCATGGTGCAAAAACATGGCCACTAAGTGTCTATAGCACCCGAGCCCATTGATCGCTGCTTGCAGCTTTCATTTATTCTGAATTATTCTTATTTGATAGTGTAAACCTATTTTTATGTGTCGAATTATAACAAATACATTTGTTAAAAAAAAAAAGTTTGGCTGGTGTGTATGAAGGTTCGAAAAGCTGAAGAGCTGTTTTTGAAAACTCTTATTTTGACACCATTTTTCTTCCAACAGAAAATCAGTGAACTTGAAGCAATTGACACGAAACGCTCCCGAGAGCTACAGATCCTAAAGTTAGATGGTGGAGAAGATCAAAGGCAAATGAGGGATGGAGAAATGGGTGACTATATACAATAACTTATGAGAATAAAAACACATTTACAACTGTAAAATGATTGTAAGTCTTTATTTACAAAGCCCTCCATCCTAAAGCTGTGGTTGTAAAGACTGAATGAACTTTTGAGGTGATCAGCACAAGCACAATACACTTAAACTCTCTAACGCACAAAGAGGACAAACAGTGAACATTCTGAACTGAAGGCACTGCCTCGATAGATCAGGTCTGCTCGAGTTCACAGAGATTAAAACCATTAAAACATTTCCACAGTCACAATAATGCTTCTCGCTACAAGACGAATACAGAGCATTACAGACGAGCTGCAGTTAGTCAGGAACATTACATTTCTGTAACAAAAATGCATTTAAAAAGGATTCTAGAAAACAAAGAACCGCCTAAAATGTGAAGTATTTCAGTGATATCATCAACGTTTTCAATGTTCCACACTCAACGTCTGATACAACACAATGCAGACACATCATGAAACTAAAGCCAAAATGTTTCCACATGTTTGTTAAAATGCCTTTTTTTCAAGATGTTGATTTATTTCACAATTAGATGGAGAGGAGCATATACAGCTGTGAGAGCAGACTGAGCATTAATCAGCTTCAATCAGACTTTAGATGGTAAAACATAAAATAAAAACTGGATATCATATAAATTGCTCATCTTACTGGTAGAGGTAGACCGAGTAGGTAGACCGTCTTCATGTGCAAATTTGGCCGTTTATTGTTTACATTTGTGACACGGATCACATTCTTGTGGCTATTGTATGCATTTACGGGCGAGAGCGGCACAATGTCTTTATGCCCCAGCGATTGTGTTCCGTGATGAAGCCCATCCAGAGATCAATCTTACTTTCTACTCCCTCCCCAACTGACCCACTCTTGTGTTCGCCGTAAAACAGTCCTCTAGTAATTGATTCATCTACATTTTAAGTGCACTTGTCATCCATGGTTTTTAGAGTCTTCTACACATTTGTTCTTTCATATAATTCTTAATGTATACTATACAATATTTCATTTTAAATTATGTCTGTGTACTGATGCTGATTTCTTCAATGATTCATTTATTTTGTATGTTAATCTTGCAAACTAAAACAATTGAACCCAATCTAAATACCAACCTCCAAGAGAAGACCCCACATCAGTCGACCTCTACTGTAGCACTACAGTTCCATCCAATCAACAACCGCTCCAGAAAATAAAGCTTCTTTAACCCTTAGAAGTCTCTGCACACACTGGTGTACTGTATATGCCAATCACAGCTGCTGTTTTAAATCGAGTAGGAATGAGGAGATTCATTTGATGTTTAATTTCAAATATAATGTGCAGGTTTCAAAAAGGTTATTAGTTGTGATATTTTTGGTTTAAACGTTACAAGACTTATGAGACATAATTTAATTAATTCAAATTGAAAACGTGTGATTGTCTTTCAGTTTCATTTTACAGAAACCAAATCGAGAAGTGAAAAGAAGGGAAACCCTTGGAAGTACAAGATCTTTGATTTGGCTTGTGTTTTTCAAAGTTCTGACAAAACAAAGCACAATGGCACAAAAAGCAGTGTATAAGGTTTAGGAGAGAGATTTTTTAAATAAAATTTTCACATCATTTTGACTTTGTCTTCTGCATTTCAGAACATACTGTTTTTATGTTTTGTAAAAAGTTAATAAAACACCCCCCCCCTTTTTTTTTTTTACAAAACAAAAAAACAGTATGTTCTGAATTTTTGCCAAAATACCCAGAATTGTATTTTTGTACAATTTCAGTAATTATTATGAAATGTAATGAAAAAAAAAGTAAAACAAAAAAGAAGCTGGGGTTTTGCTTGAAGCATTGCTTGATAGGCCTTGGACTTCTAAGGGTTAAGTGTGAATACATTGTTATAACTAAATAAAAGATGAATGTCTTTACATGGAACTCAACTGCAGACATTCAAATCAAATCAAAGGTGTGCTTCTGCAAATACTTGAGTCTCGTGCTGGATCAGAATCACAGATTCAGGATCAGACGGAGCGTGAAAGGCAAGTCATATTTCAAGGATTGCCCTGTTGAAAACCGTTGACCAGTGCATCATCCGTGTATTAATACCATCATGCATTGTTGTTAAAGTTGGTATGCGTCTGTCGTCCAAATTAAAAATGCACTGGGTGCACTCCACTAACCAAACTCTTTTCACATCAAATTGAGAATTTCAGCTTTGCATTTCCATTGAATATAATACTTGACCACAAAAACAGATTTGTTAATAACTTATTAAATAACACTGTTAGCAAATTCATGATGAATAATAAATACTGAGAAACAAAGAAATTGAAAATGTAGAAAGCTCCAGACAGTCAATGAAATCACATTGCTCTCATAAATACTTGTGGTGTATTTAGTTTAACACTCATTTAATATTGACTAGTTTGCAACCTGATGTGGGTTGAGGGCAGGAAAACCAGAGCAGTACCGTATTAGGCCAGACTCAACTGCAACAGGTTCCTTTACAGTGTTCCAGGAAGGAGACTCAAGCTGCAGCGTCTATTTTTTGAGCTCGAGCTGATTGGACATAGAGCGACACAAACATATAATAAACTTACTTTCAAAACGTATCATCTAAAGCTTTGTCTCGAGTCAGGTTTTAACCCCAAAATTACTTGGTAAGGATTGTAGCACCCGTTTAACGTGGGTTGAAGAGAACAAAGGGCAAGAATTCATTAAAATCTTTACAAACAAAACAACAAACTTCTCGATCAGCCTGAAACATCTCCATTTGAAGAGAAAACTATTGGCCACGTGAAATTGCAATTTTCTTCAATTTAATTGCAAACCCTAACCCAGGGAAATATTTCTAATAAATTTTTGATGGATCAGAAAAAAAGCCAATAGCTACACACTGCTTCTGACCTGCAAACATCCGGGGTGCACTGTGCGTACACTGAGCTGTGAGTCTGGCCTAAGAGGCTTCTTGGGTCGATTGAAAAGCTTTCCATAGTAAAACAGAATCAGAGTAAAGGCACGAAAAACAATAAATCAATGTTGGGTACTCGACACATTAAGAGACTTCCAGCAGCAATGACTGCTGGGATAATTAGGGTGGCCAGGAGTGACATGGACAATAAATGCCAAAAACTTATCCATAAACTGAACAGCGACACAATCTGGGTTGTTTTGGTTGTAGAATACAGACCATCTGTGAATAGAATCTAATAAACCAGGTTTTGAATACCCATATTATGCAAAAATTAGCTTTTGTGAGTTTAAATCCATGAAGATATCTTAACATGCATTCAAGTATATTTGTGAAATCCTATATTAATTTTCTGCTGAAAACCCTTCTATCACAGCACAACCACTAACCAATCAGGATAAACTCCCATCTCCATGTAGAGCTAACACATAGACCGGGAAGGCAAGAAACTGCTGCATTTACTTCGGGAACAGAAAGTTAAGCAGAACGTTTGATTTTGTTGATGCAATACAGCAGAAATGTGTTACTTTTACACTTCACCGTAGCGACAAATAAACATGGCTGCTGCTCCGACAGTGATGAGTGGTGATGCAGAACCCAAAGCAGGAAGTTCATCAACAGCAACTGACCTTTGTTGAATTTATGGAATAAAATAAACGATAAGTTGTTCAATTAATACTATTGAGGATTCCTCTGAGAGTGTTTGGATGGTCTGCCCTTAAGGGGTGTGGTTTGTTATTGATTGTTACAAGTAAGTGATAAAAGTAAGTGCTGCAAGAGACAAGAGGAGGAAGCGTTGGAAGGGAATCCTCATTATGGAAGTGAGTTTGACAGCTGTAATTAAAAGGCCTCTTGTTACGATTCAGTCACTGTTTTAAATGTTTTTTTTTAAGGTTAATTAGAACTCAGAATAAAACATGAAGTATCCGATTCTGGTGAGACTAGGCTTTTCAAGAGAAACAAACACACTTCCTTCGTATGTAGTAGTTTTGGAACTACTAAAGTGTAACAGTTCTTCTCACCGGGCTGTTTTCAATACCTAAAGAGACGTGTTTAGGTATTATCTTCCTTCAACTGTGCTTTTTTTGAAGACCGTTGTCTTTCGCTCCTTCATTCTTTGTGCTGAGTCTTTTCAAAACCTTCATGGGCTTAAACTTCCCCGTACTCTTCTTTTGCTGCTGCTGCTGCTGTTCACCCTGGCCATGAAAATCTGACAAAATGAACAAGAAACCACAGCACAATTTATTAATGCAAATTCAAACTAAACAGGTGCTTTTCAGAAAAATATGATTTTTTACAAATGTAAACATGAAAAATATTGCTAGATAAATCATAAAAATGTTTGAGTCACGCCAGTCTCAAAACCTGAACGAAGATCTGCATTGAGGAGTGGGACAAAATCCCTCCTGAGATGTGTACTAACTAACTCCAAGCAACATCTGATCTCTGGTTTCTCACTTATTACTATCCAGAGTCCATGTTTTATTAAGGGCTCAAATATGAAATCAGTTTCAATCAGTTACTGATAACTTCTTTGTAGAGAAAAATCACTCTGGAGTCAAACTGTAAGAGAGTCAAAGCAAAGAAAGAAACACTACAGACCTTTTTTCTTTAACATCGCAGCTACTAGTTTATCTTCCTCCTCCTCCCTGAAAAAGAAAGGAAAGAAACGTGTAAAAACAGCAACAAGTTTCTGATTTAAATACGTTAATGGATAGTTATTGCAAACTTTAAGCTGCTGTCTTCATTTGCTGTCGTTCATCATGAATTCTTACTTTAGTTCAGGGGTGTCAAACATACTGCTCACAGGCCAGAGTGTCATCAGAATCTTTCACAACTTTCACAATGTGGTTCTTTGCTTAAAAAACTATTAATAGGAATAATAAGATCTATTAATGAATAAATCTGCATCAAGTTGTATTAATAGGATTTGTGATGTAGCAATCCCTTATACGTACAACCCAGAGTCCCACTTGGATTTAGAGTCCACAAAGCCTCCTTCTTTACGTTTCTATTTCATAATTAAGACAGTGTTACTTTTACTTAAAATGTTTCTGATGAGATAACATGAAAACATGGTAGAAAGCTCGGAAAGGTACATTTAGCATAATAGACAACGTTTAACCCTTAGAAGTCTCTGCACGCAGGGGTGAATGTGCCCATTACAGCATCTGTTCCAGTAGGAATGATAGAACCCACCCATTGTTCAACTTTAAAAACATAAATGTGTAGGTATCAAAAAGATTATTAGTTTTGGTATTTTTGGATTTAAACATTACCAGAGTTGATGCATAAATTGCAAGATAATTCAAATTAAAATGAGATCAAATACACATCCATCTTTCAGTTTAATTTCACAGATCCTAAATAGGTGCCATCTAGTGGTGAAAATAAGGGATATCCTTTGGAAGTACAAGACCTGTGAAATAGCTTGTGTTTTTCAAAATTCATGCACAAAACAAAGCACAATTGAACAAAAAGTGCTTGGAACAGTGTGTAAGGTTATGAAATGTTAGTCTTTATTTTAATTTGATAAAAAAAAATATTTTAACCTTGTCTTTACTTTTTTTTGATGAAACATTGATGATTTTTATTTTGTCTCAATACTAGATTTTTGTTAAAAAATTTGTTTGTTGTCCATTTTTGCAGTAGAAAAAAAGAAAATTTAATACTCAGATTTGTACTTTATGTACAATTTCAGTATTGTTGCGGAATTGTGTAAAAAAATATTTTTTTGTAAAATAAAAGTAGCTACGGCTGTACAAAAATTTTTTTACTAAGTATTTTCACGCACACGCACCCACACACACGCGCACACACACACAAAACGCTTTTAAAGATAATTGAATAGAGTATGTTGTAAAGTAGTAAAAAATTAGACTCCTTTGATTCATTACCTCTGCCTGTCCAGATCAATACTGGTTACAATTTGGTTCCTCTGTTCAATTATCGTCACCAGCTCTGCCATCAGTTCCTTTTCTCTGTCCTTGTCTTCTGAAGTCCACTCGTTTTCTGTCAGAAAGAGAAGAACAGAGAGACCAGCTGTTAATTGGATAAAGGAGGATAATTCATTCATGAGTGAAGATTCCAAAAGAACAGAGGGATCTCTGAGCTGTTTCTAACCTGGTTTGTTCAGCAAGCATCGAAGCTCATATTCCACATCAGCTTGCCTCTCCTCCAAGCTCTGCTGCCTCGCTCTGAAAACCACAGATTGAGGATCAGTTGAGGTTGAGAACATGACAACCTATCTATCGAAACTAAAAAGAAAAATGTCTTTGTGCCCATACAACGACAAACTTGCTGATCTCTGCTCTGACTGCTTGGCTCTCCCTGTATTACTGATACACAGAGCTAGATACCATGAAATTATTTATTTTAACTGTTTGTTTTAATCATGTTTTTATTGTTTAATATAGTTTGAATGTACTCAGAATGCAATTTTATCTATGATCATTTCAGCAACCAAGTGAAAGATCTTTGTAGATGTTCCTGTCTGGCAGAGAGTAAATAACTTACGTGTAGACCAGCTCTGCCTCTCTTCGTACCAGTAAGTGTTTATCATGGATGAGGGTAAACCAGTCCACCAGCAGGTGCTCTTCCTCATCATCTGAAATAGTAATGCAAAAAAACTGCCTTATTATCATAGGAAAATAAAAACAAAGAAGCTTACATTTAGAGAGAAACTCCTCCTTCGTGCAGCATGTTGCCACTTGTTTCTTGCAAACTAAATATATTTGTGTATTTTCTTTTATAACTGCCTGGTCAAAAAGGTCACACTCTCAATTTTTCAAGTTGAAGTGCCTTTATTCTTGATCAATGTCACAAGATTTATTTCCATCCAGTGTTATTTTTCAGGAAGATCTTAAAGAAGCAACATTTTTTTACTACAAAATACTCCCACAAATGTGGGCCAGATTTGCTCACACAAAAGCGATTTTCCTAACAAATTCATTCAAGCTTATGTTGCAAAAATGACTACGCCCCAATCATAGTCTTAGGACACAAGCCACATTTAAGATAACAAAATTCTAATTAAGCAGCAGTCAACCACAGGTGAGTATAACGATTAGATCTGATTGAGTAGCATTCAGCTGCATCGCTGGTTCTCAACAGTTAGGAATCGCGCAGTAAAGCTCAATCTGTTGTTAAAGAGCGCCCTCTAGTGTTTAAATATCTAACACCTACCCGAAACCCTTAACTCTAACCATGGATGGGAATCTAATTGGGCCTAACTGTTGAGCTCCATTAGTCCTCACACTCTTATCTCCTTCGGTGACTCCGGGGGAGGCATGCAACACACTTTGAGAAACACTGTCGATCAATTACCGTACATAGCCCATCCAATAATTCTCCGGCACTTTAAACTATTTAGTTTATGTGATGTATGTTTCTCTGTAATTGTGGGTGTTTTTTTATCCTCATAACACCTGAGGTTGAGTATTGAAGCTCTTTCAGAAAGAAAACAAAACATAGTGAGCATTAGCATCTGCCAAAGTTTCTTCTCTTACCATTGACGCATTCTCTCAAGCTCCTCTCCAAATCAACCCCCTTCTGCTCCAGTTCATCCAAACGCTTGTCCAGATCACCCATTTCGACATAGATGTCTTCTACTGGAATAAACTGGTCAGACTGCACCTATCAAAACCAAATATACGACATCCTCACTTTATTCAGTCCACTGAATACAATGCAAGACTTCATTTTTATTTCCTTCCACAAATGAAAGAACTTTAACTGCAAGTGCCTTTCTATTAAATACATTTTGTGTAGCTCATGTGACGATATATGAAATCTCATTCAGTTCATTTGAAATGATTCAAAGATATACTCACATTAGAGCTATAAAAAATATATATTTTTTCCAACCGTGAAAAAGATTAAGCCCTTTAAAACAATATATTGAATATTTAATTATTTCCCCCCACATTTTCACATTTTTTCAGATTGATAAAAAAGGCTGAAACTGAAAGCAGCTTCCCTTTTTTCTGATCATCTTTGAGATGGTTGTACACCTGCTTCTCTCCAGCAGATCCTGATTCTACTGATTGGACTTGATTATGAAAGCCACACACCGGTCTATAGAAGACCTTTAAACTCAAAATGCTCAGAGTAAATGAGAATCATGAGGAACTGCCTCAGGGACACAACTGTGGCAAGATCTGACCAAGGTTACAAAAACATTTCTGCTGCATTTAAGGTTCCTATGAGCACAGTGGCCTTCAGAATCCTTAAATGGAGGACGTTTAGGATGACCAGAATGCTTGCAAGAGCTGGCCATCTCCCCAAACAAAGCTATTTGTTTAGAAGAGCCTTGGTGAGAAAGGTAAAGAAGAGCTCCAGAGATGCAGTCTGGATAAGGGAGAACGTTGAAGAAGGCTTTTCATGTTTTTCCTTGTTTGAAATAACAAAACAGCAAAGATTACTCAAATGCAGTTCTTATAAAGTATTTATTTTGTCTCACTTTGCGTTTAATGAGAGGGAATCCATGGCCAGGAGCAGAGGGTCGTGCAGGACGAGATCCTTTTGGGGGTCTGGACACTAAAGAGCTCAGAGAGATGGCCTTCTTCCGGTTAAACGGATTCTCTTTACAAGTGCGCTGGAGACAGGGAGGAAGCAGAAGGAAAGTAGAAGAATTTGTTTCAGTAATTGTTGATTTGTTACAAAAGCTTTTTCACAATCTTGGCAGCATTAAAAGCACTTCAAACACATGTTTCATGCCATACGAACATGAACTGTTTCCAACAGAGACAAAATATATCAGAGAGGGAATCTCTAACAATAATCTGAATGTTATTATCATGATTTCTCTGGTGCTAATGGAGATCGATGGAAGGATGCGAAGAAATTACAAGTTGTAGTGGGAGGCGAGAGACACAGAGATATTTTGATAAAGGCTGAATCAACGTTAAAAAGGGCGGAAAACTACATTTACCACAATGTCTTTGGCCTACATAGCCGCAACAGTGTTTCCCCATCCATACTCACGAGCTGCAGGGCTCAATGTGTGCCAAACGTTACGTTCAACGTCTGCCAAATCTCACACGTTGAACGTAAGACTCACTCATTTGAGTGATCTCTCACGTCACACCTCCGATCTTCTTTGTCGTTGTCTTCTTCTTCTTCTTTCCTTTTTCTCTACAAAGTCACTATGAGAATGTGGAATTACTTTTACATCCTACTCACATTATCAAAAGAGCCGCTTTCATTAGTCGTTCTTGACCCAAACTCTTTTTTCATTGGCAACTCTCGTTTGGTCAGATTTGTATGCTCCTGTTGCCGGCCACGGTTTTTAAACAAGGAACGAAACTAGGGATCGAGAATTCAGATAAGTGTGTAGAGACCTTAAATCTTATGGTTGAGATCCTTTATGGAACTATATGTTTTGCTTGTTTTCTTCACCCACCCTCTTGTTTCCAGCAGGGACCGAGAATATAATCTGATATCGTGTTTCCAACGGATGGTTCTCTTTAATTATTTTTGCACCAGTAGCTTGAAGAGAGAGGCGATGTGTATCATCTCCCACTACTACTGCTGCTGAAACACTGGGCTCTTCACCACAGTAGCACATCTAGCTACACTTGCACACAGGATCTCTGCTGGTTTGGTCTTTCCAAACACCTTGGGGAAGTAACCCTAGGTTTTCTGTGGATGCAGCTTTCTCACATCCTTCATGTAATCCCAAACAGACTTGATGTTGAGATCAGGGCTCTGTGGTGACCACGACGTCATTTCCAGTACTCCTTCTGTGCACTGAAGATAGCATGGCTTTGGCTGTAGGTTTGGGGACATCTTCCACCTCCCAGATGGTATTTCATGATGGATAAGTATCTGCCTGTCTTTCTGAGCATCGAAAACACAATTAACCCTGACCAAACCTCAAAATCCATTTGCGGATATGCATCCCTAAACATTCAAGGAACCTCCACCATGCTTCACTGTTGCCTGCCAACACTCATTATTGTAATGCTCTGCAGCTCTTCGATGAACTTTAACCTTCAGCTTTAGCCAATTTTTTCATTTCAGAGCATTTACATTTTTGTGCATATTTGAATTGATTGACCTCATTCCCACATCAGAGTTTAGGTTTATGGCAACATGAAGACCACTTCTGGCCAAACTTTTCTGTAGATGGCCAGGTAGCAGTTGATATACCTGGGTCTCACAGGTTTCTGTCAGTTCTGAGATGATGGTACAGTTTCGAGATTTTCTACTTTCGAAGGATAGTCATATTGACGTCTCTCATGTTCTGCACAAAGGTTCCTTGCCTGACCGTTGTGCTTCTTCACAAGAGCTGGAACAGCAAATCTCAAAGTCTGCTTTGAGATATTGTAACAGCATAACTACCTAGCGTCTTGTTGCACTGCAGAATCTTGCCATGATTAGAAACTTCAACCGCTAATTTGGCTGTTCCTCACTCAGTTTAAAACCCTCCTACACAGCTGTTTCTGTTTCAGTTCATGACTGGATTTCAATCTACATGTGACGGTGATTATCATTATCAACAATCATATGTTATAGCTGTGAAATACAAGTGATTTAAAAAGCTAGTTTAGGAGATATCGGAAGCAAGAACTATTTTGGTGGAAGCTGAAATGTTCATCTTTATTTCATTTTATTCAAATAAAACAAGTCACAATAGTTTGGAACTGTAGCGCACACATTTCATTACAACAATAGTTGGAAATCTCACCTTTCCTGGAGTGCTGTGTTTCTGAGCAGAGGGCGAAACGTTTGACGCCCTCACGCTGCGATTGGTTTGTGGCGTGGCAGGTGCTGAGCTTGTGTTGATGGGCGGTGGGGGTGGAGGTGGTGGAGGGAGACATGGCTCATTCTTTTCTGACGGCTCAGAAGGAGTGTTTATGGATGGTTCGGATGCACTTTTGGTGAACGCCAGCTCCAGTTGAATGGCAGCAGGTTTCAGTGGGACTGCACTGTTGTCTGAGGAAGAGGAGGAAAGGCTCTCTATGCTCAGAGCTAGAGAGGAAGAAGAAGGAGAAGTCTGAGATGACAACAGAACTAAAGAACAGCAGGAAAAGGGAGAGAAAAATAATCACTTGTCAAAAGATGGGACTTCCTACAACTTCCCTCAAGGATTCAATGATTTGAATTCAATGATTTGATCTATGTTATGGTTTTAGGTTTGATTCATGTTAAGTGTTTATGATGCAGCATCGTATATGAACATCTACAAAATATGATTCATCACTAATATGAAAGTGACGCACAGGAAAATTCAAAAACACACAATAACCCAATGTAATAGAATAGATGGCAGTATAATCCAAACCTCAAAAGTTTATTGCTCAATCAGACGCCTCAAAATTGTTTCTGGTAATTGGGAAAACTTAGATTTCCCAATGTACACATAAACATCGACAACCCGATTCAAATGAATTGTGAATAGAAAAAAATTACCGTAGATAAAACTGAAATGTTTTTAAAATAAAAACTCTTGTGTAGACAGGGTGTTGTATTCATAACAAAGAAGGAAATGTGTTATGATTGCTTAGAATATTGGAACATATAAAAGTGATAGGTTTTGTTTTAAACGGACATTTGTAAAAACGCATATCAGCGTGATTTCATCCTGTTTGAACAAGAACAGTTTGGAGCTTCTGGTACCAATTACTGGGTTATAAAAGGTCGGAAAAGGGATGCTACAGAAGAAAATGAGGTGCCTCAATTCCAAAAGAGTAAACAATCCCACAAGAGTAAAGGTTTACCATTTACATGTTTCAATAGCTTTTCAATTTGATTTCAAATATAAAGTGTAGGTTTCCAAAATGTTAATAGTTCTGATATTTTTGGTTTTAAACGAACATTACAAGAGTTATGACACATAATGTGCAAGGTAATTTAAGGTAAAATGTGAGAAAATGCATCATCATCTTTCAGTTTCATTTTACAGAGCACAAATCAATGCCATTAGCACCATCTAGTGGTGAAAAGAAGGGATAACCCTTGGAAGTACAAGACTTGATATGGTGTGCCAGTTTTCTTTATAGAATACAATTTTCACATTGTTTTGACCTTGTCTTTTCATTTTGTCTCAACACTTTTAATTGTTGTAAAAATTGTTCATTCGTAATTTCAGCAGTAAAAAAAGACAAAATACTTGTAAATGTATTTTTGTACAATTTCAGGTTTTTGTGATATTATTGTATAAAAAAGTAGCTGGGGTTGTACTAAAAACGTCTAAAGCATTGCCTAAAAGATAATTTATTAGAGCAAATTGCAAAGCAAAAAACACTCAAATCGGCCCCCGACTTTTAAGAGTTAACCTCTTAAGCCCTGAGGCCTATTTTCCGAAAATCCTATACTTTTACTTTTAAGGCATTTCTCAGCTTTTACAAGGTCTAAACTGCAAATCTTGGTATCAAAATGAAGATAGGTTCTTGGGGAGTGGTGTGGATGAGTTAATTTGACAGTCAAGAACACTGGGTAAGAGTAATTGATGTTGGAATGGCCAAAAATGAACTCCGCCTAAAAAAAAACACATGTTTCCTCCAATATCTCCTTATTTTACTTATAACGAAGCAAATAAACACAATCAATTGTAACCACTACATGTCAAGAACATCTGTAGCAAGTTTGGTGTTCATACTACAAGAAACTAATATTCTGTAAAGGTTTTGATTGAACAAAGTTCAGGCGTAATCCATGTTGGCACAGTTTGGCACAATTTGGCACAATAATTGAAATATGGAAAAATCTTGTCCAAAGCTTCAGCTACGTTCATAGTCTTCTTTTATTGCTTATGGGACATGATTTCAGCAAAAAAAACTCCTAAAGAAACGCTGTAAAAGGGGGGTAGAAGCTCATTCACGCCATCTTGCTGCGCTTTTGGGAACCTTTCATTCACAAACGCTTTCGACGTCGAGCTTCTGCGTGTCCCTACACCCCGACCATCTGTCCAATCCGGGAGCTCTATACATCGCTGGAAAGCTCTGATTCTGAGGAAACCAATCAGCTCAACCATTTTGAGACTGACTGGATCGCCGACGAATCACACGACGCGCAGCGTGGAGAGACGTGCTCTTACGCACGGGAGTCATTCCATATTTGGTGACGTAATGACGCCACAAAGCTAAAGAAACAATCCAAAATGGCGTTTGCACGAAGCTATCGACCGGACATAACAACAAACGGACTTTTATCACTATGGAAATAACGTTTTGTTGAAAAAAACGGCAAAGGTAAGACAAGATTTACATGCTTGCTTGGTTTTTGCTGGCGTTTTTTTCTGGGAATTTTCGCTCCCTGCTCTGAAATACTTCATGCAATGTAAATGAGTTGCATATCGCTGGATTCAGCTGGTTGTTAGCTTTCATTTAATGTAATGGTTTTGGTGTTTCCGTTTATATTGTGGATACATATCGCACATAAACAAAAACGTGGTCATGAATTATACTCCGGACATGTTGTTGTTTATTTGCATGGCGTTCGAGCTGTGGTTAACGGATATGAAATTGAATTAGATACGTTTTTAGAGGAGTTTCAGCTGAACACAACAGTATTTAATATGTGTGGGTTATTCTCAGGGTTAGTGAGCTATGAGTGAAAATGTAACGCACAAAGGGGCAAGTCCCCGGTACCGGGGACTCTCGGGCTTAAGAGGTTAAAG